>CM073764.1:50648730-51147691 GCA_037127475.1 Arma custos | reverse complement strand
CAAAAAGGGGTACAGCCAGATCGAGGGAGGGTAATGGCCATACAAGAAGCACCGTTGCCCAACAACGTTCGGGGAGTTCGCAGGTTCCTGGGCATGGTAAACTATTATAGACGGTTCATTCCAGGATTGCGGAATTAACCCAACCATTAACGGAGATCCTACGGAAGGGAAAACGGTTCTGCTTGGGGCCCGCTCAGATCGAAAGTATTCGGTAGGGTGCGAGAATACTGACGACTCCAGCCGCTATTAGCCTTTCCAGATTTTAACCGCACGTTCAGGATTACCACTGACGCAAGTGAGGTAGTGATTGGGGCGGTCCTGTCTCAAAACTTCTCAGGAGGGGAGAAGCCCACTGCCTTTGCTAGTCGGAAACTTAATCCTGCGGAACATGAGTACAGCGCGATCGAGCGCGAACTTCTAGCGGTAGTTTGGGCGGTCGAGTATTTTCGAGCCTATGTGTATGGGCGGCGGTTTGAATTACTGACGGACCATAAACCACTCGTCTACTTGGCTACGCTAAAGAAACATCGGCGCGAGTCTCTCGATGGAAAGAACGGTTAGCACCCTATACATTTCAAATTGTGGCATAAAAAGGGGGTAGAAAACGCAGTAGCGGATTGGCTATCACGCGACATTGTAATAAATGCCGTCGAGGAGGAAGGCACGTCGGCCGAACCGTTCGCAGTACGGTACTTAAGGGACTGGGCAGAACACGGACCCGAGATTCCGCTAGTTCGTCAACAATCGGAAGAAGAGGCAGGCTCACCGGAACGAACTAGGGAGCTGCCAGAAAGTGACGACATCATTAATGACAAGCGGTTTCAATTGGTAATTCGTTCGAAACAGGGCGCGGGTACCGAGACTAAGGCGACAATGTATGAGGGGCTGTCTATGGTCACAATCCACATACCACCGACAACGGACGACGTCGAAATAGAGCGAATTTTTTCCGAATTTTGCGTGCCGGGTCGCCGGGGCTATATCTATGTAGGTACAGGGTTCTAATCGAGAAAATCAAAAGGTTATGGGGCGGGCAGGAACGTATCGGGGTGGGATGTTCTTTAGAGCGCTGCCTTCGGGAAGTAGAGACAGTACCTGATAGCACAGCACAACGGGCAGATTATTAAAAATCACCACTGCGGGAAAACGAACCATCGGAGGATCGAAGAGACATTAAGAGCATTGAAAAGAATTTACTTTTGGAAACGCGATGGGCCGTACCGTGATACCGTACGCGATGGGCCGTACCGTACGTTTTGGTCGTACCGTGAGGGATTTCATCGTAAACTGCAGAATTTGTCAACGCGCGAAATATGACCGGCAACCACGGTGGCGGAACAGGTGGTCACTCCCACCGCGATGGAACCGCTCAGGTCATTACAGGTCGATTTATATTCCAATAAGGGGCAAACCTGGTTGACGATGATTGACGGAGAAAGTTCGCGCGAAAATAATCCGAGAAAAAGTTAACAGGGTACGGAAAGCCAACACGCGTGCTAGGATATACGATAAAGGTCCACTTCCGTTGAGGACGACTGTTTATAGGCGGCTGCGCACGGCTCGTAATAAATCAGTAGCGCGGTATGAAGGCCCATACAAAATTATCACAGTACGGGAACACAATCTGTACACGATTAGGGATGAACAATACCCATTCCGCGTCCGGACTGTCTATTCTGGAGGAACTCAGAATACCTCATGCTCTGTCACCTGTCCCGACTGTGGTTGCGGCGCAGGATTCGGAATAACTGGTTCAAGCAACAGCTTTTTTTTCCTTCTTTCTCTTCCTTTTTTTTCAATAAAGTTTTTTTTTTTTTTTTGTGTTCTATGTAATCTGAGTAGGTTGTCTGTAACTTCTTTTTGTGTATCTTTGCTCTTTTTATTTATTTTTTTTGTATTTGTGTGTTGTGATAGTTCCTCCGGTGCAGGAACTGGAAGGGGGGGAGTTATGTGTGTACCAACAAACCATGAGGATTAGTAATACTAGTTCTAGGCTAAGAAGTAATCATTTGTTTTGATTTTTATGTAAATATTGTACAACTATATATATATATATGAGATGTAAAGAATAATAAAGTCAGTTGATACCTGGCCTGTGTCGAATCTATGCCCGAAACCCTTCCTTTTTTTAAAGTTAGTGTTCAGTCTTATTTATCTTATATATATATATATAGTTTATATGAGGGTTTCGATTACAAGATATTTGGAACAAGTATGTCCTTGTATGTCTCTTACCAATGTTGTGGATTTTTGCGTGAAGTAGAAGAGAGAATTTGTATAAGTTAAGTTGACTACGCATATGTTCCCTTACTTCCGGGTCAGCTGATACTTTAACTGAAAGCCTCATTCAAGCATTCATTCATGATGTATTTCCCACGTAATTATGGCGGAAGAATATTCATTATTGCTAATATTATAATATTATGTTAATTATTAGTATTGCTGAACAATGATTCCGATGATTAGCCATCTAACTGATGAAATACGAACGTTCTTCCTCGGGCTTCCTGTTGACTAATTAAATACATGCGATCAGTAATTACTTATTATTAACTTTTTTCTCTTCGCTCAGGATCAACTAATAATCACGCTTGCTTTACTTTTTCTTTTTCTTTTACCAGAATCTTTTGTTTGTTTTTTTCCCCTCCCCACTTGCTATCCAGATTCAGTCGTATTTCTGGGAACTACTATTGTATTTGTTAAGATTGTCTTTGTCCTTTATTATATCTTTTGTGATTCCTAAACTTTCTATATATTTATTAATTGCTTCGAACTCGATAGAATTCATTTAATTTTATCAAAACAGTAGAATATCGTAGCAGTCAGTCCATTACCTTCCATTCTATAAATATTACCAGAAAATCTAACCTTTTTTTTATTTTATCTTCTGTTTCATATAAATGCTCATAAAACATCTCATTGGCGCTTATATTTTCTATATGGTGACTTATAAGTGACTAGCTTATACCCGCGGCTTCGCGCGCATGGAATTTGGTCTGCCACATAAAGTTTCGTGAAAGATCATTTTAAATAAATAATTTAATTATTTTTTAAAAATATAAGTTACTCGTACATCCGAAATTTCAGATGTCTAACTTCAAAACTAACGGATTCTATACAGCCTTTGAACCCCTATTATATTAAAGGGGAAACCCTTGAGGTGGAATTATCCAAATTTCTTTCTTAAACTATACAAAGAACCTATCTACAAATTTCAAGGATGCTAAGTTCCTGATTTGCCTTTAATTATGTACTACAACGGGGGGGGGGGCACATGCCCCCTTTGCTACACCACATACATCATGTGATTTGCTTTTATTTATGTAACTATAATGGATTCTCTACAGTACCTAAAATACTGTCGGAATGAGGCACGTACCCCCGTGCACCCCCCTATCATTCCGCGCTTGCTATAGCCTATGTGTTATTCTGATGTATAACCTATATTACTGAAAAGTCAGTCCATTACCTTCCATTCTATAAATATTACCAGAAAATCTAACCTTTTTTTTCTTTTATCTTCTGTTTCATATAAATGCTCACAAAACATCTCATTGGCGCTTATATTTCTATATTGGTGACTTATAAGTGACTAGGCTTATACCCGCGGCTTCGCCTCGTGTGGAATTTGGTCTGCCACATAAAGTTTCGTGAAAGATCATTTTAAATAAATAATTTAATTATTTATTAAGAAATTACTTTTCCAATCGAAATGTTTCTGATTTAATTTATATCGTTTACTATACGATAAATGTAGTCTCTCTTTTTTTCGCGCGATACATTATAAACAATCATTCCAAATGGACTCTTCTATTCATTCCAATCTATATGGCTGACATATCTTCTTCTTTTTACTTTCTTGACAGACTAATTCAAGTCATTGGCGCTACTATAAATTGAATTGGATAAAAATGTAAATATCAAAGGAACGACATTTGTAATCTATATTTATATACATCTCTTGGCTGGAAAGAAATTAATGAATTTATTATTGCGTTTTAGTTTCTTTTAATAGGCGGAGTTCCACAAGATAAGTCTCTGAAAATACAAATCCATTCCATTCTGTGGCCGAGTTATATTAAATTCTTTTCATTGCCGGCCCAGGTTCGGGCACGCCTTCGTTAATTGAGCAGTTTCGGACCTTAATGATTATTAGGACTCCGTTAATTAGGAACTTACTCATGTGATGGTCCTATTCATCATAAATATAAACATATTATTTATATGAGCACTCCTCATCAACTTCATGATATTCCTGGAGCCTAATGATGGAGTTCCCTCCACCGGCCGTGGATCGTGAAATGGGCTAGACTGATTGATGAAGGCATTATTGTTATTTCTGGTGTGGTGGGTTCGATCCCCCCCGTCCAGGGAAATATTCTCGCCTTCCGTTCAGCCAAGCGGCGGGAAATTAAACTGGGTCCTAACCTAGGGCCCTTGAAGAGCGTACTAATATTTAAAAAATATATATATTGACATTTAATACACTGGTCAGATATATAGGTGTTGGATCCTCTTATAAACTATAACGAGGTCCTTTTGGAATATATTTCATGTCCCAAAGCTGTAATGTTCAAGCCATGCATTCTCAATGTTAATTGGATTTCTTTATTTTAAGTTCTCAACCCCGGGAGTAACAATAATAATGCAAGGTGTTATATAATAATAATAATTTAGACGTTTTAAAAATTCACTTGACGTAGTAAGCGACCTCTTGTTTCAACACAGGTACGCTTAACAGCATTGTATTTAAAGGTAACTTCGATTTTAAGGGTATATATTTATAAAAGTGGAGCGGAGTGGCTCAGTGGTAGAATCTACTGGATTCGATTCCCGATAGTGGCAAGACTTTTATTTAATCTGCTAGCAGCGGAGAAATGGATGCCACAGGGCTCACACAGCCTCTTTAAAGTGGGTACCCAGAATAAGTTGGAAAATCTGGCCGTGGAAACATGACAAATCACCCACCTCCCTGCACAACCGGAAACATTACAGTCTCTACCCTGTACTGACCCATCAGGGGTTGTAGTGGTATAGGTTAATAACACACACACACACACACACATATATATATAGGGAACGGAGTGACTCAGTGGTAATAGAAAATACATAGCAGAAAAAAAAAGCAACTGTTTTAAGTTTATTCATCTCTAGATCTTAAATTCCCAATGAATGAACACTTTCCCTAAAATATTAAAAGCTTATGTAAAATATAGATTCTGTTTAACTCTTGGAATATGAATGGAGCATTGTCATTAATACTTGATGTGTTTCTTGTTAATTGTTTTCAAAGTTTCGTAGTTGATTATTCATTTGTACTTCTGCTTCAGGAATGATTTGTTGAGATGGTTTTTAAGAGATTAGTTGTAAGAACATAACAATACAATTTTTACATTACTGAGTAACTTCCCTCTATCTTTAATTGGTAAAACTGTGGCTCCTATATCTTTTGAATTGTACTTGTAATTAGTTGTATGTGTAAGAGCAGACATACTCATTTCTCTCGGGGGTTTTTTTATGATTCCTGCAGCAATTAGATGTAAACTTATTTAAACTACACTCTTAGTAATATTAATTGTTATAATTCAATAATTTATTTAATGTAGAATTTATTTATTTATTTATTTAATTTATTTAGAAACAAAAACGATTAGTAATCGATTCGTATTTAGAGGACGTCAAAAGTATCCGTTTAAAATTAGAAATATTTTAAGACACGGTCGATATTTGACCGACAGCCGAGGACGCTTGTTCAAAAGGTCTTCGATCCTATTCCATTAATAGCCTGAGTAAATCATACCTAAGTGGCTTACAGAATCAACAAGTTTATTTATAATAATATGTTAATTCTTACTTACTTTTACTATTAACATAAATAATATCAGAAATTAGCTGAGGTACAGTACTTTGTAACGGAGTACTGCTTCATAGCCAACCAGTTGTGCAGTGGGTTTATATTGTTTTCATAAACCATGTTCAAACGAATGAAGGGTCTGTGTGTCCTAGAAGAAACTTTTCGTTGTTATAATGCCATGGCCCGGTTTTTATTTCGTTTCATTTTTGTATTCATATTTTTTATGAACATAATATTGTTCACGTAGGCTTCCACGGTCTGCGGTATTGTCCATATGATCTATCTTTTTCCGGGATGGACTGTGTGGTGTTGATTTTGTATGCCATAAACATAATATTATTATCAGGAAATGGAATAGTGAAGGTGCTAGAGAATTGACGGCATCTAACTTAGCTAGACAAACTTTTATTTAATCTTTTAGAAGCCGGAGATGTTTCTTATGGGATTTAGGATATTCCTGGGGCTCGGCCGGTATCTAGAAAGTGAATTGACGGGGATCTGGTGTTGGAGCGTCGATCTACTTACTGAATCCAATACCTTCATGGGTTGTAGCGGTACAGGTTTTTCTTTATAGTTATTTTTAATTGCCAATGATATTCATTTAAATGCTTAGAGATGGCAGCATCATGTCATCCTTACATATATAGAAATCCAAGGAAAAAGAAATATGTTGTATTTTGAGCGATAAATAATTAATATTTTTTTAAAATATGCTACATTTGTCATAATGTGGAACCTAAGTCGAATTTCTTCGAAACAACACCTTATATCCTTAACTACCAGTAAATTTTATTCTCTCGAAATATTATTAAAATTTTTTTCAAAAGTTTAAGTAGAAAAAAAAATGTTCTTTTTAAAGGTTAATGTTAGGCCAGGGCACGGTACATGAAAATTTGACAAAACATCAGAGATATATGACCTTTTGCTGGGTATAGCACTTCCTTTCCTTTTATAGTATAAATGAAATATAGATTGAAACGAATTCATTAATTTTTGACGTAATAAGAGCATAGGTTTGTGCATCAATAGAAGCGCTATTGAAAGAAAAATAAGAAAAGGGTTCTAATCTTCTCCCTTATCTTCCCTCTTTAGGGCTAACTTCTCTCTCCTCCTTCTTCCCCGTCCTTTGTTGTCCGAATGTCCATGGCTCGAAGTTTAGCTTTAATATATATTTACGCGATAGCGGGTTCCATGTAGCAATATCTCTTCCCTTCAAGCCCTTAAAGAAGAATTAACTTTTATATTTAGTTTTATTGTTTAAAATTGTCGAGGCTCCCTACTCTTTCACAGCCTACAACAATGCCGTATTGCTCAGACCCCCTCAATGTATAATACCTCGTAACTTTTTTTTGTGTGGGTTACGAGCTTTTATAATCGATTTGCGATATTGGGATGAATCAGTGTGTTACGAAAATATACGCTTACGAAAATATACGCTTATATGACCCACAGATGTTGAAGAAAATTTTTTGTTTGTCAAAATCGACTTGCAAAAACTGCCTCTTATTGCCAACAATTTCGTTTTTTTGCGGGTAAAAATAAACGAAAATGTGAGAATTAAAGAATTGTTTGGATCAGGTATATTTTCATGCTCAACCAGACTATATTACGCAAATTATTACGAACATAATTGAATGAACTTGATATATAAACAGTCATTAATGGATATGTTCTATAATTTATTGTTATATGTTATACTTTATTTTTGCAACTCAATAGTCACGAGAAGTCATTGGAAATTATCAAATGGGTCACGCGCGGATCATAGATGGATGACCCCTGCCGTACATATCGATAATTTGCGGATTAAAGAAATGTTATGCAAAACATAACAATAATATAATATAACATAATATAATATAATGTAATATAATATAATATAATATAACATTAAACAATAACAAGGTTGTTGAGAATAACATAACTTATTTTGAATGATTGTAAAATTATTTAAATCGGATAAATAACTGAAATAATACCGGCAGTGATTATCGGCCTTGCATCAACGTCTTAATATTACCAATTTATAATTGTCTCGAAAACAGCTTTAACTAGTTTGTTTAAACTTGTATGAATTAGTTGAATGCATGATGACATGATCTATAGACTCTCCTTGGACACATCCAGTCTCAGAAAGCTTTATTAAATTCATATCATTATTATGAATTAATTTTAAGTCGTAACTTGCTTCATCCCCTAACTAGATATTCCTCTTACTCATTTTTTCAAAATGATTCTTGATGGTTAAAATTTCATTTTCGGATGGAACTATTTTGGATTTGAAATTGAATGGTATTAAATTTGTTTGTTTGTTTATAAATCATTAGGTTTTAGTTTTTTTTTTTTTTAGGAATGAATATGTATATAATCTAGTTTATTTTTAGAATTTCTCTTCAGATTTAATGATTCTTTTCAGTCTATTAAAGGTGGACGAGATATCTAGGTTGGGGATTGTGGGAGTCCTGACCCTGCTTAGAATTTTTTTAGTAGATCGATTGACTATCTCTCCTCCCATATTGAGGCTTTTTTATTTATTGATACTGTCTTCCTTCTCTTTGTCTACAATAGCATTATTATTATAGTATATATTGAGGTTTTTTTATAATAATCTCATAATTAATTTGAATTAATATAGAATTAAGTATGTGTGCTCTTCATTGAAATTCAGAATTCAGAAAGAAAAAAAGTCAGTATCAATGTAAAAGCCGGGTTATCGCATAAAAAGAGAAGTCTAAAAAGCCATCTAAAATTAGAAACAGTTAAAAAAAAAACATGAAGGAAATTGGGTTCAATACATGGTGGAGACTGTACTGTTTCTGGATGAGCCCTAAGAGGGTCTGCAGACTCCGGAGGAACCATCCCCGGCGGTTGGGAGATTATATATATTATCTGCTACAGCCGGATTTCAATACGGGATCTTAAGCACGGCAATTCTGCACTCTACCACTAAGTGACGTAAAGGCAATATCTTTCTTCTAATAGTGCCTGTCCTCTTTGCATGTTATCGATTATGACGACCCATCTTATTTTACTGATCAGTGCACGAAGTAAATCTACGTTAAAGGATTAACACAACCTCTCTCTTAATCTTGCCCTCTATGATTAACTGCAGTAGAAAGCTTTTCGTTTTACATCAAAAGTATGTCTACGCTATCCAATTTCTCGAGGGGCTTCTGAATTCGTTGTAGTATGAGTTCATTACTGACATGGTGCACCCTTAAAACTCAGAGTATACACCGATAATGCTTATGGATGTTTAATTGAAGCATCCATAAATGTTCATGCTTCTGATGCTTACGATAACACTGAGAACACGTAATATCTGAGTACTCTGATTCGGATCTACACGTTCAAATTTATGTTGCATAGTACTTTTGTGAGTTGGTTCAAGGGGGCTTCTTGACTTCTCTATACGAGACTTGGTTTCATTTGAGTGATCCCAGTTGTCAGAGATAGTATGAACAGCATTGTATGGATTTTTCATTAAATGTATTTTATAGTATATTTTTTATACTAGGCACAGTTGGTATAACTGGGAAAGTTATACAAACAAACAAACTTCGTTATATAATATTTATATGGCTCTGCTGTTGGGATTAGATGAGATATTGAGGAAACGTTCTGTTGAAGCGAGAAGGTTAATTAAATATCGATCTAGGTGGCAGTGGTACGAAGGGTCAGCTATTGTATTCACGGATCATTTCCGATTCCCGCCATCACTTCGGAAGCCGATTCAAGAATTAATAATCTCTCTCTCTCTCTCTCTCTCTCTCTCTCTCTCTCTCTCTCTCTCTCTCTCTCTCTCTCTCTCTCTCTCTCTCTCTCTCTCTCTCTCTCTCTCTCTCTCTGCCTGTCTGTCTGTCTGTCTGTCTGTCTCTCTCTCTCTCTCTCTCTCTCTCTCTCTCTCTCTCTCTCTCTCTCTCTCTCTCTCTCTCTCTCTCTCTCTCTCTCTCTCTCTCTCTCTCTCTCTCTCCTCTCTCTCTCTCTCTCTCTCTCTCTCTCTCTCTCTCTCTCTCTCCCCCCCCTCTTATTACTTCCTCTCATCTGCCTTATCGATACTGTTTCCATATTCCCCTTCTCATTTACATTTTATTTTTTTTTATTAAAATTATTTCTAGAACGGTGAATGTCCGCTCTCTTTTGGATTAGAAGGTATAGAATGAAATTGAACTTTTCCTTCCATTTTCTCTTTACATAAGTTCAGATAACAGCTCTTTATAATGCCGGATGTTAATGAGATGCAATCTACCGTGAGTCCCCTGAAAGTCTTATCTACAGATGTAGGGCTCGTTTTAATTTCGTGTTAGTACCCATTCTAAGGAATATTAAACAGTGATGTTGATTCCATTTCTGATTTCGTTTAAAGTGTTTTTAAAAAAGTATACATCTAAAATTAAGATATAATGCAATAAAGAGTGATGATAAAATATGTATGAAAAGTGATATAACATTTGCTTATTTAATGTTACATTTATTTCGTTCACACATTTCCTCGCTTGCTAGTCAGAGTATATAAAAAAGTGTTGGTATCTCTTAAAAAAAATGACGTAGTATTTATGTATTCGGGATAACAGTTTTATTTTTTTTACCGGGATTTTGTAATTCTAAGTGGAAAAAATATATAATTTTTACTTATAATGTTAATCCATTATTTTTGCATAACATAATTAAAAACAATTTTTTATAATTGTTGGTAAACTGTTTTGATTTTTAAATATTTTTATTTTAAAGAAAAAAGATATGCCCCCGGTCGGGATTCGAATCCGGAACCTCTGTCTCTCCGTGACAGAGGGCCCATGACTCCGGTCGGGGGCATATCTTTTCTCTTTAAAATAAAAATATTTAATAATTAAAAATAAATATTATGATGGAAGTAAAAAAACCAACCAAAAAATGAAGAAAAGGATAGAATTCGCTTATGTACATATTCCTCCCACTACATTTTACAGTGTAGATCCCAGCGCTGGCCTAAACCAATTCGCTTCTCCCTCTAATTCAATTAATATATTAATAGAGATTTCTCTCGATATAATTAGAAAATGGTCATTGTATAATTGTTCTGAGCAAATTGAGAAAATATAATGTACTCAGTCTAGTTTATGTGTGCGTAAATCAATTGAACCTTAGTGTTTCTTTTTAAAATAAAAGCTGCCCAGTATTTTCCTATTATTTCTATAATAGATTAAGTGGACTAAGTCTGGACCTATTCTGATTTAATAGGTTATATTAACTATTTACTTTAAAAATTAGTTTATTAATTTTAAACTAGCTTCCTTGCGTAGGATTTCTGATTATTTTAACTTTTGTAAATCTCAATGCACTAAAAGAGCTATAGTATAAATAAAAAAATAGAATTGAAATGTTTTGATTACAAAATCACTAGCGCCAATTTTAAGAATAAAAAAACTTCGACGAAATTGTTACATTTAATAATCCTTCCATTAACTTTCAGAAAGAGGTTTATTACGAACATTAAATATTAATTTGGTTGCTATTAACACCACTAAAAAATTACTTTTGCTTTTCCTTGTTTAGGAAATGTATTCTTTATTGTTGAGTAACATTAAAATTCTCTTGTTACTCTCTTATTCTCTCTGCGTGCCTTGATATAATCAAGATGAATTTTTTTACTGCCTAAAACAATTTGCTTCTATTCTTTCTCATCTTCTGCCTAATCTCTGAATTGAATTAAATAAATTTGAATTAATTTTGTTTGTTTTATCTTCATTATATATTTTGGAGAAAATTATATTTGATGCGTTAGGTTCGTGTATTTTTTATTTATTTCTTTTCTTTTCTGTAAATCTCCAGGAGCAAAGCATCTTTCGTATCTTACGCTATTTACCTAAAATGTGTTTGTTGCTAGTTTCGGTATCATGTCTATTATAATTACTCATCATTAAAGGAAAGGTTTAAAGAAAACTGAAGACAAATTATTTTTTTCTTGATGACTAATTATTTTTAATTTAATAATGTCCTCGAGCCAAATGAAAAAAAATGTATTGAAGGATTATGATGTAATTTAACATGTCGTAATATTCTCTTTATATTATTCCTGTACTAAAAGAATACTTGACTGGTACAATCCAAACTATTCCTACATCTCCTTAATTCCCAAACAGATGTTCTATAAGCAATAAAATAAATTAGCTATATTCAACATAATAGATTGAGTAAATATTGTAAATATTCCACACTCACTATGATACTATTATTCATATTATTAGATGTTCTTATCTATTTTTTAATTTTTTCCATCAGCCAATTTCTGTTTATTGTAATTTTTTATTATATTATATTATTTATTTGTTTGTCTTATGGATATATTTTTTCCTTCTCTATTATAAAATACGTTTTAGTTAATATTTAATTGTAGTATTCCAATAATGTAGCCGTTTGGCCAGAAATATTTCTATTAATTTCTGTACAATATCGTTATTCTTAAGGGACCTGGTCCCAGAGTAAAATTATTTTTCTATTCTATTCTATTCTATTAACTAATCGAGGATAACAAAATGTTACCAGTTTAAACATGAAATTGTTTAGTGAGAAGCTCACTACATTTTTAGATCGCCTCAATATAGTGCGATATTTCAATTTACTTGCCTAGTGACTTATTGTAATTTTAAAGCGATTTGAATCATTAGAGAAAGGAAATCTATTGAGTAAGCTTTGCACGGCTTTTAGTAAAAAAGTTCTGATTGAAATAACTCGTGGTATAGCTCGTTATGTTGAGGTAAATGCACGTGTTTCCTTCGCAATAGGATGGCTGCACTTTAACCTCACATCTTTGTTACTTTTTCTTATTGACATTTTTATATTAGTTTTATTTTAGTCATGTATCCAGATGACTTTTTATTGCTTGTTCATAAAATATCATGTTTTATTAATTATATTTTTATAGTATTAATTTATGACTGAAATATACAGGATATGAATTTGTTAATAGAACCTCCTTCAGATCAGAAAAATAAAACTTTAATGACTTTCCTAAAAAAATACGATGATCATATACTCGTCCGGGCAAGATGAACAAATGATGCTTCAAGATAAAGTAATTTTATAAACCTTTCGATTTTCGGATCAGTGGGTATAAGAAAAAAAGTGTATGCATTTTTCTAGATAGCAATAACTCTTGGATATTAAGTTCCTTTTCTTTCGTCTTTTCATAAATAAGTTTCTATGATGAGATAACTAACCCCTCCCCTTCCCAGACTCTCTCTCTCTCTCTCTCTCTCCCTCCCCCTTTCTCTCTCCCTCCCTCTCTTCGTGTATATAACTATAAATTCATTGATCTATAAATATATAAACTTTAAATTCTATTGTATTATGAAATATGAATTCTGAAATAAATTGTAATATATGTTCTTCTGTTAAATGATAAATTGTTTTATACATTTTACCAAACAGTTTGGTGTCATGTTTATACATTAATCAAAATTATGTATTTTAGACTTACCTAAGAACAGAGATAAATAACAATAAGTAAATGCAAATACAAAAGACCGTGGCGTTAATTATAATTAACAATTGGAGCCCATTAAATTATAATAATACTTTGATTACGTCAAAAGCGTTTAGTGACAAGACAAATGGTAAGCAACTGCCTGGACGTAGATCTGAGGACAAAAGATATCGTTGTGACAATAATAATCTCTCCTGCTTTTGTGGCAAATGCCCAAATAACAATATTAATAAGAAAGGTTTTATGTCTGCAATCCCGGTGAGTCAGTGGTTAAGCTAATTTTCGAATCCGTTCATAAAGTATTCCTTTTGGTTTCGACCTTGCCGTCACATTCT
The DNA here is from genome assembly GCA_037127475.1 of Arma custos. Classification (NCBI taxonomy): domain Eukaryota; kingdom Metazoa; phylum Arthropoda; class Insecta; order Hemiptera; family Pentatomidae; genus Arma; species Arma custos. Next base: position 51,134,037 of record CM073764.1, on the reverse strand, counting down.
TGCCAACGTTTTATTATTATACAGCTGGTTTACTCAGGAATTAATCTGTGATTGAAATGTCCTATATTTCTAAACAAAACAAAACATGATCTATACTTCTGTAATTATTTATCTTTAATAAATAACCGATTAATAAATACCGATTAAGGCCTGAGGGGACTGACTGTAGTAAAAGTTCGTAGTAGGCTAACATAGTAAAATATAAATATTGAAAAATAAAAAGAGACCTTACATAAATGTTAAGACCGCGGAAAAATTCCAACGAATAGCCCTTAGTTTATAAACTAAAACAGAAATAGAAATTATCTGTCCAATATTTCGCCCATTCAGGCATCCTCAGGGTAGATAGAGAAAAAAAAACAACAAAAGAACAAAAACAAAACAAAACATGAATAATGCACCCAAGAAGCATCCCACCACCTCCATATAAAATTTTTATTTTTCATTATTTATATATTTTGTGGAATAGCAATATATCCACTGGTGTCTTGATAATGTTGTTTTTCTTTTCATCGCAATCTTACTTACCTTTTTTTCATATAGTTTTTGACTTATGTTTTGGTGTTGTTTACAATTATTTATTTTTTCCTGTTGTGCTTTTTGTAGTTTGGTGAGTGTATGTTGAATTTTCATATTATCCAGTATTTATCTGCTGTTTTTATCTAACCTTACCCAGCCGGGGTCGAGTAACCTTCCTTATGGTTCATTAGTTGCATTTGAGCCTTGGAGGTGGTGGGATGCTTCTTGGGTGCATTACACAAGGGAACAACATTTTTTGACTAATATTCTAATAATAGTTGCATGAAATATTTTGACTAATATTCTACTTCCTCGAGGTGCTGATTTAAGATCTGAAGTCAGTTTGTTTGTATCAGCTTTACTTTTGGGGTTATAATTATAAACTGTTTTTTAAGATGAAAATATTTTTTATTAAGAAAACTATTAAAAAAAATTACCACTTCATATCAAAAAATTTTCTTTTGTAAGATTTTCTGGCTTGATTCGGTTCACGGGGGCTGTTTTTAATGCTCCAACAATAGTCCGCCATCATGTGAGCATTCCAGTGACCTTGGTAACGTTCCTCCCTAGTTCGAATGTCCTGATGGAACCGTTCCCCTTGTTCTTCACTCAGATCACCAAGATTTTCAGGGAAACGGTCCAAATGGCTGTGGAGGAAGTGTACTTTGATGCTCATATTACAACCAAGCTGCTGGAAGTGTAACAACATTAGTTCAATATGCTCCGCATAGCTTTCTTCCTTTTTGTTTCCCAGAAAATTTTGAGCAGTCCAAACGAATTCATTCCAGGCATTTTTTTCAATATCAGTCATGTAACTAATAAAGTTTTTATCCTTTATCAACCTTCTTATTTGGGGACCATCAAAAATTCCATTTTTAATTTTTTCTTGGCTCAAATTAAAGAACTTCTTAGAGATGTATTTATAGCAATCACCACCCTTGTTCAAAGCTTTGACAAATTGTTTCATGAGCCCTAGTTTGATATGCAAAGGTGGCAGTATTATTCGATCCGTGGGCACAAGGGGCTCATTTATTACATTCAGTTGTCCCGGAACCATAGATTGCCTGGAAGGCCAATCTTTTCTAATCCAGTGCTCAGACCTAGCTCTGCTGTCCCATAAACAAATAAAACATGGATATTTTGTATATCCACCTTGTTGTCCAAGAAGAAAATTCACCATTTTTAGATCAACACTTATCAATCACTTTTGTTCGTTGTATTTGATTCTATCCATTACAGAAGCTACAGTAGCATATTCTTCTTTGACTGTAGTTGAATGTGCAATCGGTATCGAACCCAGCTTATTGCCGTTATGCATAAGTACACATTTCAGGCTACGTTTAGAGGAGTCAATAAATAAACGCCATTCATTTGGATCATACTTCTGTACTCCCATTGCTTTCAATAAACCAGGAACATCTGAACAAAAAGCAAAGTCGTCATCTTTAGAAAAGAATGACAGCAATTCTGCCTCTCGGTTACGATAGTATGAAATTCTTGTTTCTGGGGTTAAAAGATTTCTTTGCTTTAATCGAGAAGCTAGAATCTCCGATGTCTTTTTAGAAAGACCAAGATCTCTGATTAATGCATTGAGGTCTTCCTGATTAAAGAGCTGGGGCTCAGAAGTAAAATCAGGGTAAGAATCACTTGTCCGACTTTCATCACTTGAAGAATAGTTTTGTTTTTCTATATCATGATCATTTTGTACAGATGAAGAAGCTTGGGGTACTGGTGCATCGCCAGAGAACAAGACTGGTCGAGTAACAGATAACAAGTTTGGATAAGACCATTTCGACCGGTTATTTTTATTAATTCCATTAATATCAATCACACAAAAATAACAATCATCTTGATGATTATTAGGTTCCCGCCAAATCATTGGTGTTTGATACTTAAAATGGGGTCTTTTCTTATTTGCCCATAATCTCAAAGACTCAACACATGTTTTACATACCATATGAGGGATCCAGTACTTGTCACGGATGTCCAAAGCGAATCCAAAGTAATCAAAATATACCTGTGTTATAAACTCTGACACACTTAGCCTACAATTTTTGAATGTATATTCACCACAAATGTTACAGAAATAGTTTGGATCGTTTCTACAGATATTTCTTAACTTGGACATTGTTATTTAACACAAGAGCACAAACTTTTTCACTAAACAACTCAGTTGAATTGAAGTTTGAATGTGACTAGTACAAACATATGTCTATCAGCTGTTTGCCAAAAACAAAAGGTGCTGGAGAAAAACTGAGGCTAGATTTGTAATCACCAACCTCTAATTAGTAAACAACAGGCCTAAAACTCCATGCAACAAAAAATTAATAAAAATTTGTTCCCTTGTGTTATTCATGTTGTTTTGTTTTGTTTTTTTGTTTTTTTTTCTTCTCTATCTACCCTGAGGATGCCTGAATGGGCGAAATATTGGAAAGATAATTTCTATTTCTGTTTTAGTTTGGAGACTAAGGGCTTTTCGTTGGAATTTTTCCACGGTCTTAACATATAGTAAAATATATTTTTTTGGCATATATTTTTTTTTATTCAACATAGTTCCCTTCGAGAGAGATACAACGATTATAGCGATCAAACAATTTTTCGAAACCACTTTTATAGCACCATTTCTCTGTAACCTCAAAATAGGCCTCATATCAGCGATGACTTCGCTGCTTTATTAGTGCTGAAGTGAACATTCTTTTGAGATCTTTGAACAGGAAAGAGTCACTAGTATCCAGATTCGGTGAAAGGGAAGCAACTTGTATCCACTCATTTGTCTTGACGAAGCAACGTTTTCATCTTCAAATTTAAATAGGTATCTTTTATTGTATCAATATCCAAATTTTTATTTTTGGATCTTTTAACTCAAATGGAACTTTCAAATACCTCCATTGAAAAATTAGATTTTTCAGTTAAGCCGTTGTTCTATTGAAGGAGTGGTTTGTCAGAGCGCGATCTCGACTATTGATCTTTAGATAATAGTTCGAGACAGGCTGCTATTCATAAATTACATTTTCTGTTAGCAGCATGAAACGATTCCGTTGCTAGTTGGAGGAAGCCTAGCGGTGGAGTAGAATCTCGGCCAAATAATCTCTCAGGATAACTGTTGGAATAAAACTGGTACAGTCCCTATCACGTACTGAAACAAAAACCTTTCATGAGCTATGGCGAAGATTTTTTTTTCTCTGTTAATAATTATGTTAATGGCATTAATGGCAACCAACCTAACTGGCTAGTATTTGCGCAGAGTATATATGTCCTCGCTGTGTATAGAGGGAGCTTGATAGCTAAGAGTAGTCTACTGTCTTGTTATTAATTCATCTGTCCTAAGTGTACGTCAGGTGGCGCTCGCTCAGGCCGCATGGAATATTAACTGTTCATCGCGATCATTTACACTAAGTTTAATCTCAGAAATTTTGTTTCCAGCTTCGGGCAAGGAATTAGAGGCCTAGCTGGTCATCGATCGGTGTATTATTAAAGATGGTGGACCCCCTAAACCCCCTCCCCATCCTCGCTTCTTTGGTCACGTGGTTTCGTCACTGCACTTTGGACACTTTGACATTAGCTATAGTAACTTCGAAACCATATTTAGACCAAAGTTAGTCTTAGCGCTTGGTTAAATATTTTTGGTATTGAAAGCCCACAAGGGCAGTAGCAATCTAGCGATCCTAAATGTAAAAGTGGCGGCCTATATTCGTTGTTTTAAGAATTCAATAATTATTAATTCATTTCTTCATTATAGGCTACTTTTTCAAATTAGATTTATATTTTATTTTTTGTATGTCTTTGTATTAGTAAGCTTTCATTAATAATAAACTATGAGTTAAAAGTTTTTGGTCCTCAATAAAATGTACTGAAACACAGTAAGCCATGTTAAAACCCAAAATAAAAATAATTATCAGCGAAAGTAACAGTAAAGTGTGATATCGGTAGTTATGATTTCGTAGAGCTCCATTAAATCTACTTCCTTATCTCGAGTAACCCCTTTTTATCCCTCGTACCATTTGTGTTATTTGGGTGTGCGTTACTCAATTGTTGTAGTGTTAATTTTTTTATAATGTAGTAAATTTAATTTAGGATTTTTTCTTATTAATTTTATTATTATCTATGTAAAATGAACAGAATAAATCTTTAGGTATTGTCGTTATAATTTATGGACATGTTTCCGTTTAAAATATAGGAAAAACAATGCTATAAGAAAAGAAACGTGACTGGAGGAGTCTTGAGTCAGTATTTTACAATTACATTCTGTATATTTCAATTTCCATTAATTTAAATATTTATGAGTTACTATCATATCAGATATTAACTATCAGAATTATCAGTATTCAGGTTATAAACATTGACGGATAACAGTTCATTGGGATCTGCTAATCACAAGTACTCGCGTATAATAATAATAAATTTCTTATTTATTCTGGGAAAAGACCCTTTAAAATAATAATTGAAGGTATGAAATATTGTCATTAGGGTCTTATATAAAATGCAATTGAAATTTAGTTGTGAACTAATTCGCCGATAATAGCTTTGAATGAATTTCCAAGTTGTAAAAGTGACAATCCTGGTCTAGGTGAATTTGCGACCATGGGAAGTGCCCTTTTTCGACATTGAACCATCTCAGTCACAGACGCCATTCAGTTTGTAATTCTGCATAAGGACTTGTACAGGGTACCTTATAATTAAATATATCTAAATTGACATTAATTTATCCCCATTGTGTAACTACAAGAATGTAGTTTTATTTTTTATTTGTGGTGATTATGATTCACTACCGTATTACGATATAGTTGTCAAGGTTGTATCTTCAGTTGAGATCCTTTGATCTGCACCTAACACCTAAGTGCATATCGCACTTATATCATCAAAGGATTTAATCTGCATTACTCTCAATGGAGCTCTCAATGGTTCAAGTATAATTCAATACAGTAAGTGCTGTTTGTATAAAATATCTCTTTCACCTTTTTTACACACACACACACACACACACACACACATGTGTATACATTTACGTGTGTGTATATTCAATTATACATACATACATACATACATATATATATATATATATATATATATATATATATATATATATATATATATATATATATATATATATATGTATATACATATATGAATTTCGTCGTTCAATAGTTGTCATTAGTGGTTGACCTGCGAACCGCTTTTTGTTACCACTACCAGGAGCTCTGTAACAGGATCTCCTCACAATATCACGTCCTACTCTACAGGTAGTTGTTACAACAATTTAAGGTTCCCGTGAACTTCCATGAAATTTCATGCGATTTTTCTATTTTTCTTCTTACACTGTTCTCTCTTTCCTTTTGAGATTAATCTTGTATAAAACTCTCTTACAGTTTCTTTATTTACTCTTTATTTTTGCAGTCTATTTCAGAGGCGTAATACTAGGAACTGCTGCTCGAATTTTTATATGTTTAAGTTTAAAAAAATAAGTTTTTTAAAATACATTATAGTTCGTAGCCCATAATTATTTAAATACTTATTTAAAACTAACCGGTTGTCGGTTTATTTTTAAATTAAATGTAATGAAATTTGTTTGATGCCAGTTCAAACTCAACGTATCCGGGCTCGAACTTGGAGGATGTTAATATTTTGGAATTTAATGTTGATTCGAAATTCTAAAAAAAATAATTAAATTATTGGGAATTAATTAATGAGGTATTTCAACAGAAATGAAGTTGGTTGCATCACTTAATCATAGCATTGTAATAATAGCAAAAATTGCTTTAATTTAAGTGTAAAATCGTTTTGTCCTGAAGTGAAGTTGAGTAATTAACGAAAGTAGAAATCCTAATGGTGAAAGTGGCCTATTTCTTTAATTAGCGATTCAGTAATTAATTGTTTTTTGTTCCATATGGGCTGCTTTTTCTCATTAAATGTTTCTGTAGATTAATTTTATTTTATTTAATTTTTTTGTAATTTTCTGTAGGTCTTTTTTTAAGTTAGCTTCCATGAATAATACACTTAAATCTTAAAGTTTTTCCTTATTGTAAATTAAATAATTATTTTCTTAAACTAATCCTCGCTGTCATTAAACACATCCTTTTTTTTAGTGCTTATCTCTAAGTTATGTGATTTATTTCATTTACTCAGTCAGCATTCGATATGTAGCTTCGCTATTCCATGTATTATTCTATACCATTAGTTATGTACATGTTTTATGGTTGTTTACTTGGTTCTGTTACTGAGAGGCCAGGGTCTTATTTATAGTTACATTAAAATGTTAGTATTTTCTGTTTATCAATTTAAGTTAGTAACTAATTTTTAAACCAATTAATTGTTTTAGAAATGTCCCTTTCAATATATCGAAATAAGCGCCTAATAAATAGTTACGTTGTTCACTAATTGTATATTCTGTCGAAATGTCAATTAAGATTTTTAGATTTAGGTCCATTAATATTTAATTTAACATTTTTATATTATGTATTTATATATTTTTTGTATTGTATCTTGTATTGCCACATTATTTCTCGATTTTCCTTAACTGACTCATTTCGCCATGCACGTTCGACAGCATCGACACAGCAAGGAAAGTGAAAGACGCTCTCAACGGAGCGGACATATACTCAGGATGTTGTACGCTAAAGATAGAATTTGCTAAGGTGAGCATAAATATATATATTTTTTTTTACAAATATTTGTTTTTTTATATTATATAAAAATGTGATATTTTGTACAATAATACTCATGTAACAAAAATACTTTTTTCGATGGATCATACTTAAAGAAATAAGTATATCGCAATTGCGGGATTATATTTATGAGCTTGCTTATGTGTTCATAATAACTTTAATGTTAAAATCCTTGCGCAAACCATTGCCTGGATTTTCTCTATTGATTTTGTTCAAAAGCCAAAAAAACTAATCCATATAATTCTAGGAAAATAATTCTTGCCAACAATCGCAGTATTTTCAGAATGAGTATTGCCACAGAATAATTTTTCTGATATCAGAATAATAATTAATTATTTATAACTTATAATCGTCGACAATTAACTACTTTAATTACTTGTTCTTCTTGTTCCTCAATTTGTCCCTTTAATGAGAGGAAGCATTGTTAACAGTTTAGGTGTGAAAAAGCCATTACGTAATTACCTGGTCGCATGTTAAATTGTCGTATCTTTATTTATTTTTAACCAACAAAAGTATTGGGAATGTCAACTTTAGTGGTTAGTTCGCAGCCCGGCTCTAGAATTTTTATCTGGTAAATCGAGTGGATTTCCATATCAGCATCTCATTCTCGCTATCTCTCTCTTTACAATAATAAATATAATATAATATAATAAATATTCGGAAGGAGTCGGGGATCTTGTACGTGCCTCAAAGGAGACGGTTGAGTTAAGGTATGCTGATGATAAGGACTAGCGATAGAGGGCTACTGTAGGCCGGGTGATGGATGGTGGGGTCCTGTCGTCAATTTAGTCCTACTGGGTTACTAAACTCTCCTCATATCACTTAATATTAGCAATTCGTAATGCATTTTAAATCGGTTTAATGTATATTTACATTTAAATGAGCCGAAGGATTGTAAATTATCCTGGTTGAAAGCATCCTTGAAACTGGTAAAATATCGAATTTACTCAATAGCTGAGAGTATTTTGTTATATTTACGGATATATGAGGCGTCTCATTCCATACCCAGTTAAATACATTTTTGAAAATTTTTTACTGGGCAAAAAACTCGAAAAATCGAATTTTTTCAATAGACAAACCAAATTAATATCTTTAATTCACTCTTCAATGGCATAACCGTTAATATAGATTACATTATTTGAAAGATTTCAGCCAGTATTTTCATTATTTGAAAAAAACAAGTTTTGAAAAAAATTGGGTTTACCGGGGTTTGGAATGAGAAGTCTCATATTGTAATATTTATTTACCTGAAGTTTATGAAACTGGATGAAACGACATATGCGCATATGGATATAACTACTTAATTTTAACATAATAAAGTTTTTGTATTTTTTTTTATCGTTCAACAACCTGTAGTTGTTGTACCTCTCTTGTTAATAAAAAAAAAGAAAAATCGGGGAATGTGGGTGTGAAAAAAGACCAATTTTCAAATAGGCGTAACTCAGAATCTTTTACACTTACAGAACTTAGTCTGTGCTTAAATTAAAGTTACTATATTTACTACCTAGACTTTCATTTTAGGATCACTCCTTCGGCCGGTGTTCCTCAAGAAAGTCGGCCAAAACTTAAATTTTGATTTTTTAGAAAAATGACCAATATTCAAAGGGATGTAACTCAGAATCTATTTAAGCTATAGAGCTGTGGTTGGGCTTATATTATAGTAGTTTTAATCTACTTAAAAAATGGTTACATGAGTTTTCTATCAAAACACACCAATTAGGACATATAGGCCAACAACTGAAATAACTCCAAAGTTTTCCCATCCCTATTTTCGGTAGCAACTTGGTTTTCCACTAGTCAGACATCCCCTTGCAACATATTAAAAATGCAGCTCTCTTCAATTTATTGCGACCTTCAAGCACCTGGCCGCTGACCTATGAATGTTTTTTATTATACAATTGTATGAATGTTTACAATAATATCATTATCATACCGAATTATTTTCTCTAAATTGATTGTCTATCCATAATTCGTTAATGGTTTATTTGGACGCTGAAGAGAATTTTATATCGGCTGATGTAAGCTTAATCGCCCCTGATAATTTATGAATCGATTGAGCCAATTAAAATATTAAATGAGGGCGTGGAATGTGCCATTGGTGATTTTTACATTCATTTGTTACTATGCTAAGATGTTACTGACACATTCCTTTATTTTATATATTATGCTTTTTAAGATTTTTTTTCAAAGCATGTTGAAATTCTTTACGCATTGCTTAAAAATTTGGATTTTGTATAAAATTATGTATATAATAATTTCTTGCCAGAACACTGCTTTCTACTATTTTATATTCTTGAGAACGGCCAGAATTATTTTGATTAAACCTGTTAAAGTAATTTCACTACTTAGGCATAAAATTGAAAAATGATGAAAATTCATTAAGAAAGATTGTTAATAGTTCGTTTTCTTTATTGTTTCTAGAAGACGGGGTAGTTCTGATTGATTACTCGTCTGTAGGTTCGGGGCCAGAGGCCGGTTCTTGGAGATAAATAACTTATTCTGTCATCAGCCGTGGATCGGCATTAAACTCCTTACCCCTTCACCATAATAACGGTTGGACGTAGTCTAGGTCAAATCATCTCTCTGCACATCTAACGGATCTTTGATCTACAACAGTTTCTACCATGCGCCTGAGACCTAGACCATTAGTGTGCCGTTTATTGATGTCCATCCGGAGCAACTAGACCTAATGATGTCTCTCAACTTTTCTAACATACCAACTACTATTACATCGACTACAGAACTAAAAGGGGGAAAAACGTCCAACATTTTATAAACAATATTTTTGCATATTTTAAAATGACTTTCTATCATTAAATTATTGAAATGATTCAAGCATATCGTTATTTTGAAGGAGTGTAGTTACGTGCACAGGGTAACTGCATAACTCTAAATCCCGAGTAGAAGTCAAGAAGCAGTAGATAAATTGTTATTTATTGTAACTGCCGTGAATCAACCATATGAGGGATATAAAGACCTTCGTGGGACTCACCCAGCTTGTATAAAGTGTGGTGATTACATCCATCACTTAGTTGTACAATTGTTAGCCTCAAAAATACGGTACCTGCCATTTTGTAGAACCCGCATCCTTTATGGGTTGTTATTAGTATTTGTTTTTATATAATCATTTTTAGTGTTGTTTGTCAACTATCATTAGGGCAAAAGTAACCAGTTTAACTGGGTCCCTGCATATTCCCAAAAAAGTCTTGTATCATAATCGTTCCTGGTATTTATGTCGACTATTTAAAACAAAGGGGGTTTAGGCAATATATTTTTCATAAACATGTGAGGTAACATGATTTTTCAAATTAAATATTACACGATTCAAGGGCTAACTACTAAGCCTCAGATCCGCGGGTTCGTAGCCCGCAAGGTGGTCCTAGGATTTTTTAAAGGGAGTACAAAATCCTTGGTTGTGCCATTCTTCGGAAGAGATGTTAAACGGGGTCCCGAGCCTGTACGATGTCAGGTTCTCGTTAGAAATCCATATCCTAATTAACCCTGCTAGGCAAAATTTAGAGCTACCTATGTAGCATCGTCCGAATAGCCATAGCAGCATAAAGTGGGGTTAAATGAACAATCAACAACAACTCACGATTCCACTGATTAAAGAAAATGTTTTAGCAACTCAATCTGTTTCTGGCTTATTTTATGTCGTGGATCTATAAACCAAAATCTTTACAACTTTAACGTAGAACTTTATTCGAACTTATTTATGGAGATTTTCATCAAGTTTTTTCCTTTTACCTTTTACTTATTCTTCTTATGAAGTTTCGAAGAGAAAAAAGAAATAAATGCTAAAGTTGATCACTTGACAATTCTGTAGAGAAGTTGAAAACATATTTCGGTTTCCGATATTAGGCTCGGCGGAGTTGCCCTCAAGTTTTCTACCTCGCTGAGTTCCAATTACTATGAGATATAGTATGCCGCCCGCAACAGGATTTTCCGGAAAGTAAAATCCTTTTTTGTATTCTAAATAATCGCCTGAATAAAAAAAAAAGTACCTTTCAGCTTTCTGAAATTGTGTATTCACTGGACTGCAAGATTTCTTTAAAATTTATGAAGGTATAGTTGAATTATTGATGTTTCATAGCCTGCTGTAATCTATATGGCGGAATGAATATTCAAAAAAGTATAAAAACATAACTGACTGTATCCTGACCTTTAGAGCTTTTTATCTTCAAAATTAGTGTTTTTTTTATACCACGCTAGTGACACACAATGTCTGCCATAAGTCATATCAGTACCATTTATTAATCGTGTATATAGAATTATTTAAAAAAAAAAAACCATCAGTAAGAGAATAATAAATCGGGAACCCACAATCACAAATACCATTTCCTTACACTGTTTCTCAATCTAAATCAACTTTTATTTTCACTTACCTTATACATGGAGTATACGGTAGTTAAAGAATGTATTGCGATCGTATTTTAATCTTTGAAATACAAGTATACGTTTTATGTTCCTCTACGTCCTGATAAATAAGTTTCTAAATAGTTTGTTTTTATTGCGCCCACAGAACATGCTAATATGCCTACTTAATGATTTGTATGATTAAAGATTCATTTTTCAATTAAGGTATGTTGTACTTCTAAAGTATTTTAGGTTTGAAGATTTAAAATAACTGACTCCTCTCATTAGAGCTGGGTTGGTTGCTATGTAGAGCGCTGAGCTCAAATCGATAGATGGACCATGTTGTATCTGCTGTCCCTCTTTCGGCTCTCTCAGTCTCTATAAAATCTGGCGGTTAAGTGTGTTCTCGGTCAAGACACCTGCATTCACAACCGTTAGATTGTGATTGGTGATTTGCAAAAAATCCAATGATGCCATAAAATCCAAAACCCAACCTTCATGGGTTGTAGTGATCATCCCAAATACCATATTCATTGGAAACGTTAGTTGGACTGAAGGTTGGAAATCATAAGTGCTTTTCTAATTTCGGAAACGGCAGATCTGAATAGCTGTTTTGGAGAGCCCTTGAACTGTTCTCTTAGATTTCGCAGCCAGGAGTCTCCTTTCAAGAGTCGCCTCTTTCCTTGAAATTTTTCCTGCATTATCAGCTACAAAATGTTATAATTAGCTCAACGCGTTACCTTTCGCGGGTATTGCATATTGCATTTCTTTATAGTAATCTCCAATTGTTTTTTCTTCCTCATCCTCTGCATACCAGTCTCGTTCGTAGCTCTATCCTAGAGAATAATAATTATTGTATAAATCCTTCGATACACCTCCATCTCAAGTATTGATACAATTATTTTTTTATATATCAATGTCATATAATTGAAATTTGGATTGTATATCTATATCTATATATATATATATATATATATATATATATATATATATATATATATAGATATAGATATACAATCCAAATATATATATATATATATATATATATATATATATATATATATATAGTTAAAGGTTTTAATCAGATCTAACACTTTTTAAAAAGCAAAAACTTTATTATGAATGATACAAATACATGAAATATAAACTGTACAAGTGACGACTACGGACTAAATCTAAGGACCAAAGAGTGTGTGTCTCTCCGTGTGGAGCATCTCCTCCCGGCTTAAATAAGATTTGATATCCCTGATTCTAATTCCTGGGATGGTTTACTAGTTGGCCACCTGACACCTGCATCTGACTAATAATTCTAAGAATTGTTTACTACTGGACACTTGTGTGCCACCTGTAACTCCACCCTGCCTTAAGTTTTGAACTCCGATCAAAACAATAATATTGGCATACTAGTAATTATTAAGTAAACATGATTACATGATAATTAGGAAATAAACATGATTACATAAGATTTGTACAATAAACATGATTACATAATAAATTGAAATATTAGCTAAAACTAGTTTTATATAATCTACTTAACATCATTCTATGATTATCTACAGTAATAGGTGGTGTTGGGATATTAACAATTCCTGTAGGTATATTTAAATTATTTTGCTTGGTACATTTTCGTTTATAAATAAAGAGAATAATGGTTATTAATATTACAGTGGTCATAAAGATACATACACTATAAAAATAAATGTTATTCTCGTTTACAAATGTATGCGTTTCCAATGGTGGTATTGTATAATTGTGAGTGGTTACAAGATTAGTGTTTACAATTAAAGATTTATAAAATGGTAGCATAACTGAATTAAAATTATGAATATAAATTTTATTAAATTGTGGGAAACAGTCCTGTTTATTAATACTGATTAAACTTATAGTAGGTAAAAACACACTATACTATTATTATTACAATCTAAGATTTTATTGATATTTACAGTAACATATTGTTTTATAAATTCTACATATCTAATGTTAGTTTGATTACTTGGTATTAATTTAAAATCTTCTAAAATTTCATTTTGGATTATTGAGTATACACATTTGGAATTTGTTTGTTTGAGATTTAAACAATAAAATTGTCAATAAATATACATTGCCCAGTATACAATTTTTGTCCTTGTTGTAAATAAAGATCACGTTTTAAATCAATTTCAAATATAGTCTGGTTTATTAGTTTTGGTACTGGTAAAATAAAATATTCCTTATACGAGTCATCGTGGACTGGTAATTTTATGAAAGTATGAATTATATTGTTTCTTGTTGAGCAAAAGATTTTACTATTTGTCCATAGGACTTCTGAATTATTGGATATTAACTTTATTGTTGCTGGTAAGTTTCGTATAACATCTGTCATTAAATTAGTATGGACTATCCCTAGTTTGCAGAATTCCAAAGATAATGTTAAACTTTGTATTTTATTTAATAGAAATATAATATGTATGTAAAAGTCATATGCTTTGTCATTTTGTTCTAAGGTATTAAAGTTTTGTCTGTTGGTCATAAAATTTTTATTAATGGTTTGTATATCCTTCTTATAGTCTTCTATGAGTTGTTCATTAATATTGACGGAAGTTTCAATATTATGTTCTATTTTAAAATTGTTTTGTTCGACATTAGAAATGATTTTATCATAATATGCCTTATCATCAGCATCCATATTTCCTGTAATCCAACTAATAATATTTCCTAATCCATTTATTAGGCCCCTTTTAAGGCGGTTGTTAAATTCTTTGTAATACATTAAGCTAAGTTGTTCTGTCGCGTCATTTGTTAAATCGTAGAGAATGTGATACATTTTGTGATTCTTGAAATTGTTTAAATGAACTTTTATGTTCCTAATTTCTACTTCTAAGAAACTTAAATTATAAAAATGATATGTTTCATAAAATTTATCAATAACTTTAATGTTGTCAAGTGAATAGTGCAGTAGTCCTGGGGAGTCAGTCAGATCTACTATTTTGATTGTCCGAATCTTCGAAAGAAGTGTCAGTAACATTAACGCGTAAAGAGTCTTCATCTGAAACAAAATGTTTCTTTCGTTTACGTTTGTTTGGTCTCCTAATATTGTCAACATGTGTTTTTAGTTGTCTAGCTCCTTGAACTAAAACATTTACCTTTCTGAATTTGTCTCTACTTTTGATTTTCGATTGAGTGTTTTTAAGAAATTCTTGGTTAGTTAGTTCTGGAGGATCTTCGCGATTTTGATTTAATTTGTCTGTACGTTTTTCCTTTTCTTTAGTTATTTTTGTATGCGTTAACTCATGTAAGAGTTGTAAATCATCATGATATTTTTGTACATATAATTCCGTAATATTAAGATCTGTCTTTTTATTATTTTCTGATGTGAATCCAAACGTTATTTCATTTGGTGTTAATTTTAAATTATGATTTAATGTATTGTTGTAAAGCAGTGGTTGCTAGTTTTGATTTCTGTAAGGCTGAATATGTCTTTTGTTTATGTGAAATTATTCTAAGTAATTCTGTTAAGGTTGAATGTACTCTATTTAATAATCCTAAGGAATTTGAGTGATTAGTAGATATGTAGTGTAAATTTATAACATTGTACTTACAAAACTGTTGAACAAGATTATTCTTCATTTCTGTACCTTGGTCTAGCGTGATTTGTGTAGGTGTTGGATAATATGTTAAATAAGTTTGTAAACTGTCACAAATGTTAATTGCATTATGTGTTGGTATAATATGTGTAAATAATCTTTTTGGAACACGTGTCCACGGCTGTAAATATAAGTTTGTTGTTTTTCTATTTTTAACTGATTAATAATTGAAGCTTATTTTTAATGTTTTTCTAATGTTTAATTTTAATTATTATTTATTTATAAGATTTTAGTATAATTTCTAATATTATAGTATAATTTGTAATATTAATTTTATTTAATTTTAATTCTAATTATGTTAAATCTAATTAAATGTCCGTATTCCGATTCCTTGTTGTTTCTGTTATTAAATTCATATAATGTTTTATCCGAGGTACGAAATACTCTAGTGTTTTTTTTTTTTTGACTTTACCCCTTAAATAGTTGCGTACATCCGCGATCTTAGATCTAAATAAAGTTGCATATGTTTTTATATTGTTTTCCCTCTTTACTTTATTTCTATTTAATTTGTTTGTATTTATTTTCTTTTGAGTTTTAATAATATTAGGATATTTTTCTGTTTTATTAATATAAAATGGACTTGTTAATATTTTTAAATTATTAGTTGCTCTATCCGACAAATTGGTCGGAATCACTTGTTCCTTATTTGTCTTTTCTACTTGTTTTACTTTATATTCCTTACTTGTTATATTTTTAATTTCTTTCTTTACGTCGGTTTTATTATTATTGATAGTCTTTTTCATTTCTTCATTGTTACTTATAATTCTTATTTCTTTATTCAGTCTTTCGAGTTTATTATTATTCTTTTTTATTGTATTTATTTTATGTTTTAGTAAATTTGTTGGCATTAATTTTTCATTTTCTTTTTTTATTATTTCGCCATTTTTACTGATAATTTTCACGAGTTCGTCGGTATAATATTTTTTTATGTGAGAATGACGGATCACGTTTTTTATTTCATTAGTGTCGGTCATTAAATGAACTTCGTGATTTTTGTTAGTTTTATATTTTTTATTATTTATAATTATATTTTGATTATTGCAATCAATTTTAACTTTTAATTTGTGCATAGATTCGTAACCCAACAAGATGTCGAATTTAGTTGAGAATGGAAAAATTAAAAAGGTTGCCTCGGAATTGATTCCTAACAACGGTGACAGGTTTAGGTTTACACTTTGTGTTCCTTCTGCTCTCCCGGTAGGAGTTTTTATTGCGAAACATTCCTCTTTAATGATTGCATCCTTGGGTACGATGTTCGGATTAATATAATGTTTGGTGGATCCGGTATCGATCAACCATTTATTATTTTTTTTATCGATGATTCGCGGCAATTTAATATTATCCGATTCCTGATTTATTTCATATTCATTAGCTACTTTGGTCCGGTCCGTTTTAATTTGTTTTACCTGGCTATTATGTTCTTTTATTATTTCCGCGTTTGATTCGTTTAAACCCGATCCGTTTGATTCGTTTAAACCCGATCCGGCGGGTCGTTTGTGTGCTCGCCTGGCTCTAAAAAATTTTCGAACTTGTCTTTGAGGATACTTAGTTTGTCTGTCAGTTTTTGTATTATAGCGTCTTTGTCCTCGTCGACTAGATGAACGCGATTCGATACTGTTCGCATCGAAACAGTTTGTGATTCTCCTAATTTTTCTAATGGAGGTTGAATTTGTTTTTGTTTCAATTTTGCCGAAGATGGTTTGTTAAAGAATCTATATTGGTCTTGGGGGTCCCATTGTTGATTATGAATGGGTTGATTATAACTGTTATTACTTGGATTACTTGGATGATTATACTTTTGATAATTAAAATTTTAATACTTATAATTTGGATGTTGATAATGTTCTTTCTTATAATGGTGTTGATTTTGATAATAATTATTACGATTAGGTTCGTATTGTCTATGTTTATTAATTTTATAATTTGGGTCAAAATGTTTTCCTTTATAATTAGAATTGGATGGTAAGTTTTTTCTTTTTTATGTTGTCCGTATAACCGATGGACAATATGAGAAGCGGAATTGCGTAAAATTTCGTCTATGTCTTCTAGTGTATCAAATTTTATGTGATAAATGAAGTCCGTGAGTTGTGGATTTAAATTATCAAGTCATTTCATCAAGTTTGTTTTCTATATCCGGGTCTGCGTAAACTCTAGCGTATAAATCACAGCGTTTTTTGCTAAGTCTGTCAAGAAAATCATGGGGATTTTCGTGCGCGTATGAATTGGTATTCAATATTTCGGCTATTAATTGCTCGCGAGTTCTAGTGTCCTGATATTTGCGTTTTAAGAATTTTAATATGTCCTGTACACTGTCAAATTCTTTATCGTATGTGGCTATTTTTGCTTTACCATTTAATTTTGTTAATAAAGTTAATATTAATTTGGAATGATTAATTTCTCTAAACGAATTGTTTTCCTTACAATATAATTCATAAATATAATTTGTATTTCTAATAAAATCTACTAATAGCAATGGGTCACCATTATATCAATTTAAAGTCATGATCTTTAATTTCCATGTTAGCCATATTGTTATCCTCTAATAAAAAATTATCTAAATTTTCAATAGTAAGTGGAGTAGAGTTATTAATTTGTCGAATTTGATTCAGTCTTTCTTTTAAATTTGGCATGAAATTTGAATACAAATAAAATAAACTTAAAGATAAATTATAAATTAAACATAAAAATAATAATAATAATAAAATTTAAATTTGACATAAAATTAATTGAATTTTGAATAAAATAAACTGAAATTTAATTTCAGTATCTGTGATCTTCAGTGAATGAAAGTTTTTTTAAGATCCAATGAATTTAACAAAATATGTTCGACTTGGGTTAAATATTGAAGAATATACAGAAAATGCTGGATACCTCGTAGTCGTGGAGAACGCTTGCTGTACTTGCAGTGGCGAATCTTCCTCAAGACGTAGAGTAGTGGTCTTGCTGCTTCTGGTGTGGTCTTCGTCGACTCTATCCAAAGCTCCCGCAAAGTTACTAATTATATCAGCGAATTCTGCCCAAGTCCCTGTGTTCGGGCGCCAGTTAAATGTTTTAATCAGATCTAACACTTTTTAAAAAGCAAAAACTTTATTATGAATGATACAAATACATGAAATATAAACTGTGCAAGTGACGACTACGGACTAAATCTAAGGACCACAGAGGGCGAGGAGCATCTCCTCCAGGCTTAAATTTGATTTGATATCCCTGATTCTAATTCCTGGGATTGTTTACTAGTTGGCCACCTGACACCTGCATCTGAATAATAGTTCTAAGAATTGTTTACTACTGGACACTTGTGTGCCACCTGTAACTATATATATATATATATATATATATATATATATATATATATATATATATATATATATATATATATATATATATATATATATATATATATATCTAATACTAGCGACCCGCTGATAATTACCGCAACTAGCGACCGCTAATAAGTAAGACATATTATACCTACATATTTTGTCTGCCTATTTTATTATGTAGATATTGTAAACATAAAAACAAAAATAATATTTCTTTATGAACGAATTTATTTTCCTGCGCGTCAAGTTTTTGCGATAACCCATAAGATACTCATTTTTAATGATACGGTATAAATATTCTAATAATGCGCATGAAATACTTAAGGCAACTAAAGTATATAAGTTGATAAGGATACTGTACTCATCTAAATAGCTTTCCAAATGCCGCATTGTACGTTATCAATTTTTTAGAAGATAACATGGGGATAGTAAGCTTTCCTAAAAAGATAGGGTATTTTTCTAATTTGACGCCCATCGACCCCCGCACGCTCCTCTGGCACTTACCTCAACTATTTGGACCCTATCAGCTTATGCTGCCTACAATTTATTTGAAATCGTATTCTTTCATCACCATACAACAGGATTATTAGGAAATGAAATAGGAGATGATATACAACTAAAATATCATATTTTTTTTGTTATTGTTTTTATTTTTATCTATTTTTCTTTTAAAGAGAAACGATTTGCCCTGGCAAATCAATAACAAAAAAAAATATCATATTTTAGTTGTATATCACAATTTCTCTTTAAAATAAAAATATATAAACTACTGAATAAATAAGAAGATAAAATCAAACATTTATTATAAACAATATTCATTAAAAAGAACAATATCTTCCAATATAACATCAAAAGGGTGTCGTATATACATAGCAATAAAAACAATTAACCAAAAAACATCATAATTTAGTTAAATATAATTATTTATCTTTAAAATTGAAATATTTAAAATTTTTTTTTTTTAAATTTATTTATTGATATTTACAACTGTATTACAATTATACAACAAGTAAATAGGATGCGTGTTACATAATGACTTGAGAATGACAAGTAGAGAAACTACCCACTGGTACACCAAATAAATAATAAGATAAAATAAAACATTTAATATAAACAATATTGATTAAACAGAACAATATCAAGCAACAATTATTAATAATATTAATTAAAAAGAACAATATCTTACAGAAATTATGAAGTTGCAGTTTCATATTATGTTCATTTCGGCAAGACATTTTCCGGGGAATGACTTTCCGCTCCTGAAGAAATAGCAGAGCTGGCTGACTTTTGATCACTCACCTCGCGAAAAATCTTCATTAAATTCCAACTCATATTGTATAATTAAGATGAAAACAAATAGACGTTCACTTGACACAAACAATAACAAAGGACTAAGAAAGGTTACGGCAACAGTAGCAGGTAGTTAAGGAAACTGACACTTGAGGCGCTGGGGTCGATGGGCGTTAAATTAGACAAGTACCAAAGATAGATATATGCTATCACTGACTTTTCTGTCGATCTATAAAAGAGGAATAACCCACCATGCATTGTTTCGTTATATGACAAAGGTATTAGGCAGCGTATTCGGTGAATAAAACCTCCCAGGCGGCTATACTTTTGCAACGTTTCCGACAATTATCTTTATATTCCAATCCATTTACAAAAAAACTCGATAAATGATGCACCTAAACCTTTCTGGTGAACCATTCTATTTGTGTAAACCGTGGAGTAGTTATTGAGTTTACCGCGAACAGACGCGGCTGAGGACTTTCTTTTCTAATATGTATAGATATAACAAATATATCCAGTGCCAGATTTCCTGTTCCATATGTACATGTTAGTAAGATGATAACTAATCTGTTTAATTTTTATTCATATCTACATATTATATTTCGCAGCGTTTATTTACTCCGAAATTGTGTTGGATGTTATGACATCAAAGTATACTGCATTACATGTCCCTCTCTTTGTTTGTTCATTTAACGTCACTTTATGCAACGGCTAACCGGACGATGCTACAGTAGGAGCCCTAAATTTAGCCTATCTAGGTTTTATTAGGATTGGGATTTTTAACGAATACATGACATCATAAAGGGCCCCCCGTTTAACGTCCCTTCCAAAGGACGGCATATCCAAGGATGTTTTTACGCCCTTTAAAAATTCTAGGCCCACATGCCGAGCTACGAACCCTCGATCTTGGGTTTAGTAATTTGTTATGCTAACCACTAGACCACGGGTTGCCCCCTTGATGTCCCTCTGCATAGTCATCTTCATTCAGTCCGAGTTCAAATTGGTTGGTTCCTGTTTTAGTTATGTAAAATTTCTTATTCCGTTGGCTCTGTGCATTAACTAAATTGAGAAATTACCTCTCATTCAGTTAATTTGAAGGTTTAGGGGAAAAGTTCATTCAATAAGTCATTCTTCATCTGCTGAATAAATGGTTCAGTGGTCATAACTGCTTTAAAAGCGATTGTTCATTCTTTGATCTACTTCGATCATTTAATTTTTGAATTCATAAAATTATATTTTATTCAAGGACGAAATGTAAATGTATAGTACATATATTGATTGAATATAAAATGTTTTTAGTATGATATGTCTTGGACGACAGAAGGGTTTGAACAGGATCTTCTGTATACATCATAATCGTCGAATCGTCAAGTTTAAACTTTAACTTAATGTTATATTTGTTTTTTGTTTTTTTTTTCGGTTGGCTCTACAGACCTTGTAGACCTTTGGCCGCCTTTATTACCAACCTTCTCCACCCCTGGCTATCCTGGGCCGCTGATTTCCAGTTTGCTACATGCAGCCTCGCAGCATCTTTGTTGACCCTGTCCATCCATCTTGTTTTTGGCCTCCCACGTGGTCTATTGTCAAATATTGTGGCATTCATAGTTGTGTAGAGGCGTCCTTCGAGACGGATTACTTTGAGCTACACGCCACGCCCATCTTAACCTCCTTGCTTTCATATCCTTAGATATCGCCTGACCAGTTTCCGTGAGCAATTCCTTATTGGTCCTTTTCCTCCAAGAGTTTAGACTCTCATACCGCTCCGGTTATCGTGGAAAGGATTCTTCTTTCACATCTCTCAGTTCTGCTTTCCAGGGTGCCGGTGAGAGCCCATGTCTTACAGCCGTATATCAGAATCGACTTTCGGCAGAATACAGCCTTAATTTTAAATTTCTAGAGATGTTTTATGATTTCAATACTCTTGAAAGAGCGAAGAATGCTCTGTTTGCGCTTGTCTATCTCAGTTAATTGGTCATTCGTTGAGGTTATTATGGATTCAAGGTATTTGAAGTTATCTACTTTCGGGAACGATTTGCGATCCACGCAGATGCTTTTTCTGGGATGGACTTTGCGGCTTGCTATCATGTATTTGGTTTTTTCCTCATTTACCTGTAAGCCGATTTGGTTTGCTTCTCTCATCAGTGTCTTAGCGAGTCTCTAGATATTATTGTTATATAAAAAAGTAATATATATATATATATATATATATATATATATATATATATATATATATATATATATATAAATTGTTCATAATGCTATTGTGACTACAGTGTAATGTGTCGTCTTAAGAGAGAGAGTTTTCAACCATTAACGAGCTTATTCAAACGGTACGTGTTTATTCAATCTGGCAAAGTTTACCAGTGCGAGGTTGGTTCAATATTGTATGTTTACATTCGTATCCCGACATTGGCTAGTTGAGCAATGGCGAACTCAACAATTGCGGTTATAAAAAATATACACCCGTGGTTAATTAACGCAGTCCCAATATTCGAAAATTTAGTATTTTTTTGGACAAATTACATATTTTTCTTTATTCTAGAATATTCGTTTTCTAAATAATAATCATAATTTTTATAATTCAAAAATTTAATTCTACAAAAATCTGTCTGGGATCAATATGCTATTCTTCATTCTATTAATGATATAATAATAAGGCTTAGCGAACCCGAAAGCTGGATGCCGATACCACCTATCTCTGCTTATACACTACCTACTATTTATTACATCAGAAAAAAAATGCAGATAAGTGTACATATTTCAGGAATGTAATGAATTAGGAGTTATGTTAAAAGTCCCTGGATTATTTTTAGACTCTCTGGGATTTTTTAAGGATTCTGGGATTTTGTCGTCTCAAAAGCCTCTGAAAAGTGGTTACCATTAATTTGGGAAATTAACTGGCAGCTGATCGTGATCTTAATCTTAAGCAAGTAATTACCTTACACGACCTACAAATAAGTCAGACCGTTTACTAAACTCAATATATACTTCTCATGGTTTGTACTGATACCAGGTTTATTATTAATTATTAATAGGTACTTCTTCATATTCTGAAATTTTTTTACATATGCCGAGCCCGAGAGTTTTGGTCGACTCAGCCTATACGCCGTTTCCGTAACTCTCATAATCTTAGTTGAAGCGAGCTGTGGGGTTTTCTGGGGGAGGAGGAGTAGGATAAATGTAGGAAGAAACGAAAGGATAATTTATTAAGTGTTGTAATCCTCTTCAACGCGGGCTGGTGATTCTTCAGGATTATTTACCACTCTACTGTGGAGGTGGGGGAGGGGAAGAGAAAAACAGTCGAGCAAATCACCTTTAAATTTATCTAGCTCAAAGGAAAACTCGATAAATTTAAAAGTTAGTCCTAAGAAGAAGGAACCGAGCAGATTTCCCGACTGTTTTTCTTAAAAGAAAAAGCTGTTATTTCCTTTTGTTATATTCGACTTACTAAGACATTAGAGTTTTCTGGTCACTTAATTCAATCGACATTTCCTTTTTAAAGTTTATTTTATTATACTTCACTTGATGGTTGTATTATAAAACCAATCAAAATTATGATGATTACAGTTACAATTAAACCTCAGATAAACAACTCGTGAAGGATCTTGAGTCCAGTACTTTCCAACCTCTGTACTGTTTCTTGGCTAACGATTGTTTAGGAAAGTGTTTTGGGACAGATTATCCCTTAAAAGATTGTAGCTTCCACTTAATAACGCGCCACTACTGTGCAAGGAATAAATATTTTATCTACCACAGCTGGCTTCATTCCCGTGACCTTGATATTTATTAAACAGAGCTACCACCCTATCCAGAACTTATAACTTACAGAGTACAGAGCAGTAACTTACAGATACTGCACAATGGTAGAAGTTCGAAATTTATTTTGTCTAATTTTTCCACTTCTACAAGATTAGACATAAATGTACGACTAATGTTATTCTCTTTATGACAGTGTCTATTACCTTCCTGGTATTTCGTTTAGTTTTTATACAGTTATGGTGAACTATTTAGCAAATACAAAACATACTGAACTTAGACTTCGGAAATAAAAGCACTTATTAACATTACAGTAATACATTATGATTAGCTCAGAATCGTTGCCGAATGATGAAATGCTTGATAAAGTAAAAAAAAAGTTGGAATATTTCTCTCCAGTCGATCCTTAAAGAAATTAAAATATCTTAAATATTTACTGTGCATAGTTGGAACACTTTTTCAGTATAGATTTGTGTAGAATCAAGTTTTTCACAAAAGCACATTTTTTCTCCACATCTAATTTTATACGTTTACTAGCTTTTGACCTCATTAAGTTTAGTGACAGATCATTTTAAATAAATAATTTAATTTTTTTAACTTTTGATCGAGTTTGGCCCTCTCCTTTACAAAATCCGACAATTCCTTCATCCTACATACTTTTTAATCATTCGCTCCTTTTTAACTGGCAGAACATTTAAAGTTAGTCATAAAGGTTCCTACTCATCCCTCTATTCCCAGTCTGCTGGCGTTCCTCAAGGTAGCATCCTCGGTCCTATCCTTTACTCAGTATATACAGCTGACATTCCAATCCATCCTAACACCTTCATCTCCACGTATGCTGATGACACATGTGTGCCGAAATCCGAAAACACTTCCTGTCCGTATTCTTTAATAGTACTCCATTTATCCCTTTTGAACAGATTCGCTACCTGGGACTCAACTTATACAAACGTCTTACTTGGAACCCTCACACAAGACTGAAAAGACAAGAAACAGCTGGACGCTTCCGACTACTTCAACACATAGTAGACAAACGCTCAAAGCTTCAGGCCAATTTCAAAAGATTTATTTATGTGACTGTTATAAGACCTATATGGACTTACGGAATTGAACTATGGGGCTTCACCAAACCATCGAATTCATCTCGTATCCAATCTTTGCAATCCAAAATCCTTTGCAAAATCCTAAACGCTCCTTATTTTGTCACTAATAAAACCATCTATAACGACCTTAACGTTCCATATGTCACCGATTTAGCCCATTCCAGATACTTATTATTCCATAATAAACTTCAGACCCATCCAAACCCACTAGTTTCCATTCCTGCATCCAATTCCATCCCGGACAATCCTCCTAGGCGTCTGAAGAGAAGATGGCCTCGGGACCATCTATTATAGAAATTTTCTTAGGGTGCTGCCAGTGGATAGTGTCTCTACATGTCATATCATGTATTATTTATTCTTATAGCAGTCGTACTAGATGTATATATTACAGTTGTACAGCTCAATAAAATAATTTAAAAAAAAATAAGTTACTCGTACATCCGAAATTTCAGATGTCTAACTTCAAAACTTACGGATTCCATAAAATCTTTGAACCCCTATTATTTTAAGGGGGAAACCCTAGGAGGTGGAATTGCCCTAACTCTTTTCTTAGTGCTCATTTAAGCTTTACAAAGAACCTATCTGCGAATTTCAAGATGCTAAGTTCAGTGGTTTCTTTTGTGCGTTGACCGCTGGGTGTGTTAGTCAATCAGGTTATAGTTTTATATAAACTTCGCCTGTGTGGTGTCTTGATAAAAAGTAGCCTATGTCCTTCCCCAGGCTTGAGATTATTTATAACAAATTTCATCACAAACAGATCAGTACAGCCGTGAAACGTACATTGACACTGATTAACAAACAGGACCGACAGAAGTTACTTTCGTTTAAATTTGTTCGTGCCAGTAAAGGATTAGTATGTGATGTTATTGAATGTATTGAAAAGGATTACTTTGTATAACAGTTTCACTTGTCGTACGGCAGCAGCGAGAAATTAAAACTGAAAAGATTAGAAAAATGTACATGTATAGGTAATTTATTGATGTGTTTTTAGTTTTGGCGGTCCTACTTACCTACTGGTATAACTTGATTTGTAAACTATGACTTGATTTGTTTCGTTCAGCGAAAATATGTAGATTTTGCGAGTAAGAAACACGTGAGCAATCATACAAATTTTGCCCCCCTTTTTCATCCCTATAGGGGTAGAATTTCGAAAATCCTTTCTTATCGGATGCCTACGTCATGCAATGAACACACCATCCAAGTTTCAGGTCTCAACGATCAGCTGTTTAGGCTGTGCGTTGTTCCGTCAGTCAGTCATTCAGGCGTATTGTATGTTAGCATATTAATATCCATTTTATTTATTTACGGTAAATAAATGTTGAAATTATAGTTTAAATAGTATCATTGTTTCCTTCGCTCGTCTATACATATTTTTCTCTTATTTTCGCCAACTAAGTCTTTTATGTATTTTTCAAAAAAAATTTCTAAACTGGCATTCTTTTTCTGTAGAAACGTGTCTTCTTTTTCCTCCTTTCGTCTGAGAATACCCCACTCTGATGTTTATCAGTTCCATCATAGTTTTTATTATTAGTTTTACAGCTTTAAACTTTTATCCAGGCCAGAAATTTTTATTTCATCGGTTGGTCTGTTGATATTGAATAATACCCCAAAAACCAGGATATCATGATGGAGTTGTCCAAGTTATGTTAAAGGAGGAAAATCGACTGAGTAAGACCTAAGCGAACTAGATTACGCGAAGGAGAATAAGATGGATCGCTGGAGAGTACACAGCCAGCTAATGTTCCCCATCTACCGTATGCTTCTCTATTTAAGGGAAAATTATTATTACATAAGCATTTTGTGTTCTGGCCTTTATTCTGGTCCAACAACTTTAAAAATTTATGCAATAATGTTCATGTTCGACGCATTTATATTTTACATCAGTAAAAAAACAAAACAAAAAAACAATAGATAAAAAATGTTGATCCAGGAACGAGCGGTACCGCCAGACTCATGTCCATTAAGATCCATTGAGAAATAAAGATAAATAATTAAAATAAACCGAACATAATAATAATACCGAAAAAGTATGGACTCTAATTTTTTAAACAATATATTTATTGAAATTTAGAACTGTGTACAGAATACATCAAGTAAATATAATTAAAGATAAATCATCAACAGAGACAAAGGAAAGTAGAGAAACTACCCAGTGGTAGTACTCAAATAAAAAGTTCAGCTTAGAAGGTCACGAGTCCATCTTCGGACTGTAATTAATTAACAATTTTGTTCAATGTCCAAGTTCTAAAGGCACGGTATACCGTGTCAATTTACTAATTATTCAACATCACTATCTGAATTTAATAACATTATAACCATTAGCACATATTGACTGGATTACGTAAGCTACAAATTTGATTTATTGAAAACTATTCTTTCCACTTTAGAGCCAAATATGTTAATTCTTATAAAATTTAAATTCTTATGAAATACAATGCTGGATTTTCAAGAATGAACTTTTTCAATTCACAAAAAAAAAAATTAGAAAGTCACGAGGTCTGCCCACAATAGTAAAATCTCAAGACTTTGGAATAACTATGCTCTTTTTTAAATATCCAAATCAATTAGAGTTTGAATTATTTAAATTTCAAATTTTAAAATTTAAATTAATAACGTTAGTCTTTTTTCTACAAATATTGACTCACCGACCAATAATTACGAGTACATACATTTTCAAGTAATTTATTGATTAATCAAAACATATGATAGGCTTCATATTTTCAAAAGAAAATATCAATAATTTATTTGAAATAATAATTACTATATAGTTCTATTAACTATACGTTGTTAAATAATTACGCAAAAGTTAATAATACATACATGTTAATGAACTTCAATTTCATATTTAGCCGACACATAGACCGATACTGGCGGAGTTAAACTCTTTTTTTAATTAAAAAAAACTGTTTTTTGTATGAAAATTTTCAAAGCATGTGTCTACACAAAGACCAGCATTACAATGTCGCCTCGTCTATACTCGGCTTTAGCAAATATATAGAAAAGTATCGCGACGGCATATGTCGTCATTAGCACTGAGGGCGTATGTGAAGCAGGACGGCATATATCGTCTTTGGCAAAGGGCGCACGTTCCCTTGCGCCTGCATATATCGTCTTTAGCAGTCAAAGGATTAACTATTAATAAAAAAATATTTTAGGGGAAACACAGTTAAGTTATTATTAATATCTTCTTATTTTTATTTATTGTTCTTTTGAAGGTGATTACTTTTAAATATTTTTATTTTGAATAGAAGAGATTTGTCCTGTAATTATTTATATCAATTGCACGACTATTTGACGACTTTTTAGTTAAATATAATTATTCTTCTATCAATTGAATTCTCTCCTTTAAACTAAAGTTGATTAAAAGAAATTGTATTACAACACATGCACAGGGCTAGGTGTCGCCAGTCTCGAGCATGTTACTGACATTACCCACAAGTTCATCCTTTTCCAATGTTGCTAAACGAGGCTGCAGAAGTTTTCACTTAAAAAAAAAAAAAATCAATCAACCTATCAATTGCAGATTTTACGTTCACAATGTACAATGCTTGAAAACCGATTTTAAATAATAGGAAAATAGAAGTAAACTTCATCACCAAAACACACCGCTTCTCATAATTTAAAAAAATAGGCAAAAAGGAAATTACATTAAAAATTATTAAACTTGATTATGATCGCTGTGTAGATTGATTGAGGTATGAAGTAGGATGAACGAGGCAAATGAGATAGACACAATGATTGCCCGTAAATGATACATCGCCCTTCTCTCTAATCCAGGGATTGGCCTGTAATACAGCCAGCTCCCCCTTACGCAGAATTAGCGAAAATTCACGGATTAATTTGTCCTATGTTCCTGAAAAGCTGTGTGGATTGGTAGATCTCGAAGGATATATTTACCGGTTTTTGCAATCAAATCGCTGATTTGTTTTATCCACAGAGAGAAATGGGTATTTCTGTATAAAAGAGTGATGAGTTACTCATTTCATGTTACAAGTTCAACATCAGTTGATAATTTATTTATTCTGTAAACATACGTGAAACGACTTAAGATCGGGAGACTCAACTTCTACGAGCGGGTGCTCTTAATTAGTGGAATAACCTTGCGGTTGGGCATAATCTAGGCCAAATTATCTAGCACAATTGTTAGCTTGAAACCGTACAATATACACGATTTATTCTCTCTACCTAGTGCCATTACCTAGTAGGTTGTAGTGGTCTATTTTTTTTTCTAATCGAAGTGTTATAGAACCTATAACTCAATGGTACGTTATCAACATAACTGTACATTTGTCATTTTTTACTTCTCAACAAACGAATAGTAGCAGTGACATTCATGCCATTTGCAACTTGAGGTTTCTGTTCTAAAGGATGCTTTGACCTATATTGTTAGTATTTTTATCTTGTTAGGTTCAGATATTTAATTCTAGAAAATCACCTATTATTTACAACCAAACATTACTCACTACCCTGCTACATTTCAACATTACATAAGGTCCCATTTAGATCGAATAAACTGAAAGTATTTATATTTTTTTACGTGCAGTAAAAAAAGAGTTAAAAACCGGCCTTAATTCTTTATCTTAATCGTGATTTCTAAGGTTTTTCACACTTCTTCCTAATTGATTCAAAAAGCGTCTGTGGATGTCTGCGGCTTTGATTTGGCGTATAGTGGTGCCTTTTGTGAATCCCAATTCATTTCTCCTTCCTCTTTTCATTTTCGGAGTTATTATGGTTTTGAGAATCTTTGCAATCCCTGTAAAATGAATTAATGACTGGATTTGGTGGTACAGAAGTTGATTTCGGATCCTTTTATCTGGCTCCCACGCAGTCCTTGTTTTTTTCAATCCCGTATTTTAGTTTAAAAAAAAAAATATCTGTACCGTACCGCCCTCCACTTGTGAAGGGTATTGGGTTTAGTACGTGGTACGTTTTTAGTACATACCTGTACAGTTTTCAAGGCCATATGGTTTTATAAGTAGTCGAATTGGCTAAGAAAATGCACAACCCTATACTCTTACCGGTCTTAACCTTTAAAGTTTTGCCTTTTCCGACAACTAAATTATTTTTAGGTTGAGAAGTGGATTTTCTTGCATTTGTAAACATTTGATGATATTTGGAATTTTTAATGAGGTATTTATACGAATAATATATATTATATGAGTAACTGTGGTATCCAGGTAAACAACACCCCACGCATACAAGAGTAATTATATTTTGTATAGTCTTCTAGATGGAGTTAACATTAAACTAGTTCTTTAAATCTGGGTATTAATTATTTACTTTGGTCCTACATCTGTGGACTATCTGCTTCACACTGTCTCCTATGAGACACTACATTAACGTTGGTGGATCGGCTTACTTTTACAAAGAGCGTCTCACCTTTAGGTCGTTAGTAGTAAGGAAAAAAAGTTAATTTTTTTTTCATCGAAATTTTAATCGTGCCAATAAGAAAAAACAGGAGTAGTCATAACTGGTAGTAGTTTAGTTTTTATGAACGGTTGTACCTATTATTTTTCATTTCAAGCTTTCATTTTTATTTGTCAATGTGAGATCTTGTTTCTCAAGGAAAATTAACTTTTCTATGTCTTCACCTCGTGGGCGTGGGTTATTGCTTCACTGGTGGTTACACCTGCTCATACATAAGTGCACAGCTCTGAAATATGAGGAATATTCGTATAGCGCTCTAATTATGTTGTATATTCGTATAATCTTGTATATGTATATGTAAAGTTTCGTAGCAGACGTGTTCTGTATTCATGCGTAGTGGAAGTTTCACTGCAAATGCCACGTTCAGTAAAGTACCGTCTTTACTGAACCGTGACATTGGAAACTGTTGTGGAAGCTGTGGTAATGTAACTCCTATTTGGATTAATAGTTGCAAATTGGTAGCTAACCGCGGTTCTGGCTAATTGCATTCCCTTTTTATATCAATGGTGCTCCGTTCTCGCTAGTCCACACGTACTCAGTGTACGGTTGTAATTGCATATATAGTTCTATATATCTGTTGTAGTTGGTCTTTCTGGTGAGATCGTTATATCTTTTCAGAAAGCCGATCGAATTTTCCTTGTTTGTGTAATTGATTAATATGGATCTATTGAATTGTCTATCCGATCTGTTTTTAATCAGTCTGATATCGCTGAAGCATATTTGGGCTTTTTCATATTCTCCAATGAGTAGCATCAGTCGGGCATTTGATGTAAAAATTTAACCAACATATTGCTCTTTCAAAAGAACAGCGATTTAACTCAAAATATGACATTGTTGAGTTAAGCCTTCAATAGCAATTATATTGTTTGAAGCTTCTTAATTCACAAACGAAATACCATGATATGATATGAAATTTCCTACTTTATTAGAAACAAACCGTCATATTTTGTTTTTATTATGAGTGAACTTGGCGTTTATGGCAATGATGACCTAAAATAAAATGAAAAAGTTTCAAACTTTTAAAAATTTTAATTTGTTAATATAATAATTTGAATACCGTCATTACAATAGGAATGCTTTGCTTTATCAAATACCCAAGTTTTAATTATCATAATGCTTCGGAAGAATTACGTTTTAAACTTTATTGCTTAATGTTTATTATTGAAATTGTTTGAAGTAGCTTATTAATATTATTCTTATGTTTCAGGTAAGGCCACGATTTTGTGTACTTTTGGTCTGGCATTTTTACGTAAGTTGTTTTATTAAGCAGTATCTTATGTATTATAATGATGGATTGCATTGGTCAGGGGGTGCAGCCAATGATAACACAAAAATAAGCAGAACTTATTTTTTAATTGTGCCAACGGTTCAGCCTGCGGTGTAGACCGTTTTCAGGGCAAATAGTGGACTAGCTTAATTAAATAGTATAAAATAAGAGTAAAGTGACGAAACACATTTTATCGTAAAAAAAGCGTGGGGTGCTTGATGTAATCTGTTGTAAATGTTTTATTGACTGATATTGATAGAATTAGAATTATTATAAAAACATTTTTAAAAGTACCCTATAGTTTTTTACGATAAAAGTATATTTTTCACCGCTCTTTTTTATGTTGTATTTTTTTTTTTATTAATGCATGCTTTTTAGTTTTACAAACTGTTATTTATTTTCTTATCTACTTCTAATTTTGGCTGGCTATCAAGGCTAATTCTCTATTTTTTTAAAACCAATTTTCTACTTATCAATTCGACTAGTACTTAAATAAGACAAACTTATTAACTTATTGTATTGTATTGCATTATTATTGGTTCTCGAGATGTGTGCAAATACAGGTGAAGATAAAAAAAAAAAAAGTTAAAAGCCTAAAGCATTTTTCGGTAGAAAGTTGATATAGCCTGAAAACGGATTCCGATCGGTCTGAAAACAGCGAACATACCGTATGTGATAAATATAGTAATGTTTAAAGTATATCAAATTATGTATGTAAAATATACATATTTACACTACACGTGATTGATTGAATTATAAGCCGTCGCTGATTCCTATGCAGGGCATGCCGCGCCACATCATTGGTATGGCATTGCTCGGAGGAGGGAGAGGGGGGTTCACATCTGCTCCAATCCCATACCATCATCCACGTCTGTTTAATGTTCGCTGAATGTCCAATCGTGACAGATGGTTGACACGCATCTTGAAATATTTCGGCTTAATATAATGATCATAGTTCAGAGTAAAAATAGTAAATTAAAAAAAAAAAAAATTGAGCTAAGTAACTGTATAATAACAGTAAATGAAGTAAATAGAATGAATGATACGTAAGGGCATGCGAAATACAAGTAGAGAAACTATCTACTGGTAGTACTCGAAAGAACTATTATCAATCGAAGTGTCCAGATCCTGAGCTTTGCATACGATATTGATGTAGTTGCAAGATCGAAAGCTGTGCTGAGTTGTGCTTTTCTGGTAATCCAACAGGCGGCTTCGGTGTTTGACCTTGAGGTGAATGAGGCCAAAACGAAATACATATATGGTAATAAAGGCCGACGGAGCTTCAACGGTAAGTCATATAGAAATAGGCCCTTGGAAATTTGAAAGAGTGCAGTTCACCTACCTCGGATCCCTAGTAACATCGATCAATGACATGTCCAAGGAAATAGGAAAAAGGATTGCGGCAGCCAACCGTTGCTACTTTGGCTTGAGGAGGCAGATTAGGAGCCGTCCAATCACGAGGCAGACTAAAGCACGATTATATAAATCTTTGATTAGACCGGTGTTAACCTTTGGTTCACAAACATGGACGATGACAAAGGCAGAATAACCTCCTTATATTCGCACGGAAAATTTTGCGACGAATATACGTTCCCGTAAAAGAAGGAGAAGTTTGGAGGAGACGATGGAACAACTCATTATACTCCCTGTATAATGAGTTGAATATCACCGACTTCATAAAATTGGGAAGATTGAGTTGGGCCGGATGGAGGAGGGTGAAATTCCTTAAAGAGTCCTTGAAGATAGAATTGACCGTACCAGGAGAGGCAGACCCAGACTGAGGGTGGATGGACAGTGTGGTGACTGACTCCAGGCTACTGCTAGGCACACAGAACTGGAGAGCAGCAACAATGAATCGAGCTGTATGGAGGAAGCTCCAAGAGGAGGCCAAGACCCACCCCGGGTTGTAGCGCCGTATAGATAGATAGATAATACTCGAATAACAAATTATAACAAACGCCTCGGAGGATTATTAGGAATTGTATAGGTAGTTAGGTTTGAAACCAGTGAGTTTGGGTGGGAATAAATTATGTCATGAAAGGATTGATATCGAGTTCGGGCCAAATCTGTTGAATATAATAATAGCATATCCTTAGTATTTTTATTAATACTAATACTAATGTTTTACTTAGTGGCCCAATTGTTGTAAAAAGGCCAGGGAAATGGTTGAGCATCAGTAGTGTGTATAGACTTTAAGAGACCCAGAAGTGCATACATTACTACTACGCCCCCGTGTAAGTACATAAACCTGGGAGAGTGTTCATTAGGAATATATCTTAGTCGCTAATGTATTTATAGTCGTTTATTTAATAATTAAATTGCATTAAGTCCTTAGGCGGCCTCTTACCCCCCAGCTTATATAAATCCTGCGCTGTTGAATACTTCTCCTAAGTGAGCTCTCCCACAGTAATAATGTATTTCTTAATTATGTATTTACATTGTTGGTATTTTACAGAAGGAATACATAAAATGTGATAGAATTGTTTTCTTCGTTCGTTTTACATCGCTGATACGTTATGTATTGATTACATTATAATTAGGATGGGTTAGGTTAGGTTGATTATTTATGGACACTTGCCGTCTGAGGTCTTCAGTGTCTTGTTCTATAATTTTTGGTCTATTAGATTTTACGAAATATATTTTATTTTTTGAGAAATTCAATTATTGTTTTAAAATTTGTGTCAATATCACCCAGCATCGTTTGATTTTTTTTCTCTCCATTCCTAAGTTTCTACAATAGCTTTCATGTTGTGGGCACTCTTCAAGGATATGGCGTATTGTCAGTTGTGAGTGACAGATCCTACAGTTCGGAGGCGTTGTCTTTTCCATAAGGAAACCATGCGTAAGTCGCGTGTTGCCAATTCTCAGCCTTGTGATAACGACCTCCTCTCTTCTGCATATGCTGTGGGAGCTTTTCCAGGCGTTGGTGTTTCTTTTAATGCATTTTAGTTTATTTGATTCGTCGGCGGAGTGCCAAAGTTGTTCCAAATCGCCAGAGCTTGCTGTTTCAAAAGGCTGCATACATCTGTTGTTGTGTGTATGCTTGTAATTTCTATCGATGACAATGCTGCTTCTTTCGCCGCTCGATTTGCCACTTCATTTCCTTTAATGCCTACGTGTGATTGTACCCAGGCAATAACTAAATTCTTATTGAGGTTTCTTATCATCGAGGGTTAGACTTGAGCTTACTTAATAACAGGATCTTTGGAGTATATGTTTGCTAACGCCAGTAATGCGGAAAGAGAGTCCTTACATAAAACAAAATCTTTTTCTTCTCGCTACATAATACTGTACAGTGCTGAACAAATGGCAAAGCATTCTGTAGTAAAGTTGCTGGTGGAAAGTGGTAATTTATATTTCATGATATTAGATCGGGTCTTGTTTAGATTAGGCCCGCCAGTGATTTTATCTAGTAACAGTTACTTATTCATATATTAAAAAATATGGGTTAAAGAAACATATGATTTATTTAATAGGAACTTTTTATACATAACCAAAAACACTAACATACTTTTAATTAGTTACTCTAGGGACCTCTGGAGGCCAAAATTCTACTATGGCCTTAAGGATTTTATCAAAAACATCTTCAATTTGAGTTTCTCTGCCTCTGCATGAACTCGCATAAATACGAGTCTACCATAGAGCGATGAGTCCCACATTCCTTTTTGTTTCTCCTTTTGGCCTTAGCCCACATAGACTCAACTCTTTGAGTGTGAGCACCAGTCTCTGGGTCGACGAAATTTTTGGAGTGATTTACAGTACAATGCCTGTAATCCTTTCCAAGCATTCCTTCTATCCCACTATAGGACTTCCACAGGTCAGACATTATAATGGAACCCGGTCTAATTGATGCTTTTATGCACTCCACCAAAGTTTCTCTTCTCCTATCGGGCACTGCGTACAAGAAACACTCTTTAGTTTCACGACAGTTCCCGCCAAAACAAAACACTCATTGCTGTGGATAGGTGCGTCCTACATTATACTTTCGACGAGAAAAATAGGACTCGTCAATCTCAACTGTCAGTCCTTTCCCGCCAATAACAATTGGGTTTTTCAGCAAACTAGCTGCGCACACCTCCCGCAGATAATTTTTCCAATCTACAATTGTAGCGGATCTCATATTGAATTCTCTGGAACAGAATTTAAACGTCGTATACTCCTCTGTCCATGAGTAAATGAATAAAAGGGCTTTACTTAACGGTAACATGCTGTGACTTAGCCACGTACCCGTATACATGCCACATTCATATCGGGATTGTCTTTTGTTGCACCTATATTTTTTTATTTCTTCGTTAAATTTCATAATGTGGCCTTTTTTAAAATATCTTTCCTTAGGTAGAATTCCTCTTTCTTCAAAGAAAATCCTGGCTCGTTCCTCTTCTTTGCATAAATCGTAAACTTCAAAAATATTCATCGTGTTATCACTTTATAACCGCAATTACACAAGCAATACTAAATTAAATAATATTTGAACATGTGATTTTATTTCGATTTCAATGGTATCAGGTTATACAACAACTGTTACTAAATATCATTAAAAAATCACTGGCGGGCCTAATCTAAACAAGACCCATTAGATCCAGTAACGTTGGAGCAACCGGCATTACGGTTAGTTTGTAGCCATCTGTGTATATGTACGTGCTGCTAATATATCTTTCTTTCGTTTTTTGAAATTCTGTTAGGTAGGTAAATTCTGAGGTGTTATTCTTTTAGTACTTTTTGAGCGTCAAATCGGTTATAGGTAGTTTCAGTGTCCATGGTGGGTAGCTGAAGTCTTCAGTCGTTTCTAGACAGCGGATCTCCTCAATGTTTCTTCTTACTCTGATTCCTAAGGGCGCGGGTAGTTTTTGGTTTGTTGAAAGTCTTCGGGTTTTTGGTTTGAATATTGGTTTCTATTCTGGGTTCTCTTCGTTGAATTTTAGCCTTCCAATATATCCACCGGCAAGTTGGTGTCTTCGAAATTAGGATGGGTATAATTAACATCGCACGTGTTCAACATTCAACAATATTTTGTATATTATTAAAAAATCCTAAGGCTGCTGGGTTTGAACTAGTGATATTGGGTATGGTGTTATGCTAAACACTACATCACTAGTAATCCCTACTGTTTAGAAGGAATCAAGTTGGTGCTAGAGGATTCTGACATAACTGTATTCGAAAAACCTCTGTTGTTTCGGTGCAGCTTTTTCTTTATCATTTCTCGTACTTCTGGTTATTCTGGGTTTTTTTTATGTTGACTTGTGTCAGATAAAAATAAGCTTAAGTATTATTTTATATTTTTAAGGTTATCGTGTTCCCCCCTTTCTTTAAACGAATTTCTTTTCCAACTAATCGTTATAAGCCAAATCCGCCTTGATGTAGATAAATAGAAGACCCCTTAAATGTTATAGTGGCTCGGATATTGCGCCGGGAGGGGTTCCGGGAAGGGGATCGATAGTGGATGTAGGAATAATAGAATAAAGAACTCTAAATGACACGAGGCTATTAGGAGGTGGACAGGGTAATGATGGCGGTGCACGGAAGGATCCGAATGCCCCTGGATGAATGTATCATACCCAAGTACTCAATAAATAAATTAACTATACGACCTTGTGGGGTAGATGACAAGGGCAGCATTAGGCTGAAGCTGAACCTTACAACAAGCGAAGTAATCTAGTAACTTCGACCCGACTAAGTATGATTGAACTTATTGACAAAATATCACTTATTGTCAACAAATAAGATATTTCAGGTGTATAACATTATCTATTATTTGCTTATAATATTGATATTTATGTAGTTAACAAAATCTTTTTCGTACATTCGTACTCCAATTTAAAAAAAATTACTAGGTATATTTTCTAATTGGCAGCCATTTATTTTTTTTTAATTTTTAATTTCATTTGGCGAATTTGATAAAGAAACGGGGTTTTGTGGAAAATTGTATTGCCATGCCATTTTTTAAGATATCAGAATAATTTAAAAACCAGCGTGTTCAGCATGAAATGATCTTCAAAATGACAATATTTTATTTTCCTGATCATGTAAGAAAGTCAGTCAAACTCTTTCTCTAAAAGTACGGAAAAAAAATAAAAATCGTTTAATTTTTCGACTATAAATTTTTAGATAGGATAATATACTAACTATTTAGTACTCATACTGGTACCAGCAGCATAAATTTTAGTCTTGAGAATGAACTCCTTTTGTTCTATGGATTTTCAAAAGTTACTAAAAGCACATTAATGCCAATTTTCTCCGTTCAATATTTGAAAAGGGATGGAATGAAAACAATATATATATAGTTAGTGGAGTGGCTCAGTGGTAAAGTGCTGAGTTGCCATGCGAAGGTCTTGGGTTCATATCCCGCTGGTAAAAAAACTTTTAGTCTGTTAGCAGCCGGAGCTTGATACTATGAGATCTAGGTCCACCTGGGGTTCACCCAGCCTTTATAAAGCGAATACCCTAAATAAGGGGAAAAATCTGGCGATTGAGCATAATCTAGGACCATGTACTGAACTGGGGTCTGGGGACCTTTTCATGTGTTGTAGTGGTACTGTTCTTTTATTTGTATCGGACTCCGTATGCCATACAGCGTAGTGGATCCTCAATCGAATGAAGCCAATTCTTCCCAGCTTGGACGTATCCTCTCATTTATGAGCCTGGACTTTTCCTCTTCTTGCTCCTATTCCTTGCATGTAATCTTTTTATCGGATTTTTGGGCGACCTCGAGGCCTTCGTCCCATTGGATGGGGTTCCATTACATTCCTATTTTGCTGAAGAGAAAAGATATTTTTATTCATGAGAAATAGTTTGCATTCTTTATTTTCTTAAAATAAACATCATATGTATTTATTGTGGCGTATCAATTATTTAGTTTTAAATGGAGTATAAATAAGGATTTTTAGGCGATGAATAGAACACTAATTTAAAATGTTTTTATAAGAAACATCGACATCGTAATCCCACAAACTCGGGCAGAGGAGATGTCCATGCCATTGAACCGAAACCCCACTCCTTTAAGGAGGTTAAAGATCCAATAGTAGGGAGCTCACATGTGCGTATTTTCGTAATAATTATAATTATTAACAGATTAAAAAATCTTCTCCACTACAACTGATGAACGGTTTTTGTTTCAGTGTGTGGTTGGGTCTGCACCAGTTTTACAAAGTATATGATTTGGCCGAAATTCTACTCAATCACTAGGTTTTCTACACCCAGCCACAGAATCGTTTCTCGGCTGCTAAAAGAATAAATAATTTATGTTTCGCAGCCTGTCTCGAACTCTTTGTCTAAAGATCAATAGTCGAGACCGCGCTCCGATATAAAACTCCTTCAAAATACTATGTCATAACTAAAAAAATAACAACTAATTTTTCAATAGGCTCTTTGAATGTTCCATGTGAGTATAAATATAATAATATATAATTTTGGGTACTAGTAAAGCAAACCTTTCTCATTGTAATACTGGTATTGAAATTCTTTTATTAACCATTAAAAAGTTTTTAAAAGCTTGATTATTTTTTATTATAACTTGTGTTATTATTTCCATAATAGTTGAAACAGGATGTAAATATTTTAATGCTATTTATTGTTTGTTTACCAACACTTAATAATCATAACTCCTTTAGAGCATTCTCTAAGCTTGTTTACTAACACTGGACTTAAAAAAAAGCAAAAAAAAAAAAAGAAACATGACAGTGTCTTACGAAATTCTCGTAATTTTGAGACATTACGGGAAAAAAGAATTCACAGCCGCTGAAGCAACTCCTGCCTCATCCACCATCCACCATATAGTCCAGACCTCGCACTATCGGATTAATACTTGTTTCAATCCATGTCCCATTTTCTTCAAGGGAATTCAAAGGGAAGGGACAATGCGGTCCAAGAGTTCTTTGACAGCCATCCCAAGGAATGGTAGCGTGGCATCGAGTAATTGTCTAGCAGATGGCAAATGACGGTAGATAACAATGGACTATACTTTGAGTATTAATTGTATTTTATATCAAAGATATAATAATACAAATATTTGGTTGAAAACGGTCATTTATGCATATATATATATATATATATATATATATATATATATATATATATATATATATATATATAAACCAATACAGTTAGACCTGTAGAGCTTTTTAGCTTCTACCAATACAGGCTTTAC
Source organism: Arma custos (assembly GCA_037127475.1). Classification (NCBI taxonomy): domain Eukaryota; kingdom Metazoa; phylum Arthropoda; class Insecta; order Hemiptera; family Pentatomidae; genus Arma; species Arma custos. Next base: position 51,094,568 of record CM073764.1, on the reverse strand, counting down.
TAAAATGTGCCAATTTTTTAATGATGTCGTTCTTCTTTTGAAGGAGGGATATATATTCTATCAATGAATAATGAATAAAGCCTTTATTACAAAAAATTAACAGGAATTATTAAAATAATAAAAATTAAAATAATTTTACTACAGATAATATATACAATTTTTTTTCTTGTTAATTTATATTCTATAAATAATAAACCTTTTTATACAATTTGATGATAAATTAATCTAAATTAGCTATAATCGTCTCACATTAATCATTTTGGGGGGTTTAATGATAGTTTAATATAATAATATTTTTATGAAGGCCAAGGGATAATTAAGAGTTAGATGAAGGTGAGAGAGAGGGGGGGGGGTAATTAGGCGGGTTGAATTACGGATGAAGAGGGGACGTTATGGCTGGGTGCCAGGTGTCGCTACTGCAGCTGTTGTCTATTCTACTGCTTTCTGATTGGTTGATTGTTTGTGTATTGTTTATTTGTGTGTGTTTATAAAGGGATAAAATAATATAGATGAGATATAAAACATAAACGAATAAAAATGGATGAAAAAAAAAATCATTTTTCTACCCTATTTCACTGTGTCAACTCAATTGTTTCTGCAATTAGTTTATAGTACACTGATAACTTAATCCTTTTTTTAATTTTACTTTTTAAAAGATTTCGATGTATTCGATTATTTAAAATTTTTTAATGTCTATAAAATGAATAATCCTCTAAAGCCATCGACGGCACTGAATAAGACCATGATGTTAACTAGCCAAACCGTTATTTAAAAAGACCCTGTTTTATCTAAAATTACCTAATATTTTTTTACTGAAGCAGGATCCAGTATATTTTTTTTATTTATGTTTTAGTAGTGGTAACAGCAATGCATTTTGAGTAATCGTTTTGTAATATTTTTCTTAACGTGAAAAGTTAAATACGACATCTTGCTGCAATAATTACAGAACTATTGTTTGTTTATTCATTTAACGCCTCTTTATGCCGCATTGGTCATCCAATCTTTATGATTCAATTGTTTGTAATGGTATATACCGTTTATTGGATAGGAAAATAATTTAATAAAATTTTAATAAAAAGCCATCCGAAATACACTTTCTGACTTAAAATACTCAAAATTTCTGTGAAATTCCTCCAGGAGTTGTGACCAGCAGCTTTGGAGGATGGTCGAGTTACTACGTATAAAACATTTTCCGTATATTTTTATTAAGTTTACGGATGTCTTTATTAAAATTCTGGATTATTAATATCTGATGCACCCTGTTAAGACAAGGCGGATGTTAAGGAGCAGGTAGGCTAAACCCGCACGGCAGTTAGGTCTTGAGGGCTAGGTAGGTCCCATTTCAAGGGGCTGAAGTTATATATGTATCAAAATATTTAATAATGAATATAATTTTTTTTTCATTCTTATTAAAAGTATTTATACACCTTACTAATTTATAATATTTAATTTTAAAATGTTTAGATTAGCCAAAAATTAATCTTGAACTGAATTTTTTTCATTGATTTAATTCTTGTTATTTCGGAGGCCTGTAAGAAACATTTTATATCTGTGTTTTTTTTTAATATTGTTTCAACATGTTTTAGAAAACAATAGTTTCTTAAAATATTATTGTTTAAGAAGTTGGTAATTATATCAATTCTTTTTATACTTGTATTTTTTTTTTTACGTGGGCAGGTGGAAATCTTTTTTTTTTTGTGTGTGTGTGTGTGTGGGTGCGTACGTACGTGCGTGCGTGCGTGCGTGTGTGTGCGTGCGTGCGCGCGTGTGTGTGTGTAGTGTTTTTTTTTTTTTTTTTTTTTTACGGGGGTAGGTGGAAATCTTCAAAAGACTCGGATAGGCCCGTACCTATCCGCAGTGTGGGATTTTTACCCACTAAAACCACCTCCCTACACCTGTTTCCCACCCTCCACGGGACCACCGTTAGGCATTACTTCATGGAGGGGGAGTGGCTGTGTGCCGCCTCATTGTGCTATGCTACCTCTGTTCTAGGCACGCCTCTCCTTCTCTTCCTTCCTCAACTTCTTGATGACCTCTGCGGCCAGGCGTTGGCCAGCTGTCCAGTACTCCTGTGAAAGCAGCATCAGGCTAACGATATTGTCGGCTGTCGCTCCTGAGCCACAGACTCCTTGAAAATCATTCCGTTCTTCTTGAAAACGGGGACAGCTGAAGAATACATGTTCCACCGTCTCCTCTATTGTTGGGCAGCTTGGACATTCTGCTGTATTGTCCAGCTTAAACCGCAATTGGTATGCTCTGAAGCAGCCATGTCCTGTAAGCATCTGGGTTAGGTAGTAGTCTACTTCTCCGTGGCTCCTATCCATCCAGGGTTCGATGCGAGGAACCAGCCTATGGGTCCACCTCCCGTTCGTGGCCATATCCCAGCGTTGTTGCCACTTCTCAATTGTCATCTTCCTTTCCTCAGTTCTGGGGATGCGAGCAACTCTTTTATACCAACGCTGTCCCTCTTCTGCGATCAGTTCTATTGGTGGCATCCTGGCCACTACACATGCAGCTTCGTAAGAGACAGTGCGAAACGCGCTGATTACCCTCAGGGCACTTTGAGACGATAAATGGACACCATTGGTCTCCTGTAAGCCAGTGTGTCCAAGGCACCATTCCATATCGGGGCTGCGTAGAGAAGGATGGATTAGGTGACACTCGATAATAATAGTCTTCGACTGTTTCTAGGCCCGCCTATGTTGGGCATCAGTCGAGCCAGTGCTGTGGTCACTCTTGCTGCTTTATAGCATACTCGCTGGATATGCTCCTTGAACCGCAGCCTTTCATCGATTATTACTCCGAGATATCTCAGCGAGGGCTGGGACTGGATCTCTTGTCTGCCCACTCTCAGGGTTATTTCTTCCCTCCTTTTCCGGCTACTAATAAGAAGAACCTCTGTTTTCTTGTCTGCAAGCTGAAGCCCCACCGAAGCCAGCCAATCACGGATTAGTGAGATACTCTGGTTGGCCTTCAGGGCCACTTCATCTTTGTATTTGGCCTCAATTACCACTGCAACGTCGTCAGCAAAACCCACTGTCTTGGCACCCTCTGGTAGGCCAAGCCTGAGGATCCTGTCATACATGATGTTCCACAGGACAGGCCCAAGCACTGAACCCTGGGGTACTCCGCCAGACACCTTGAAGCTTTTGGGACCGTCCTCCGTTGAATATATCAGGGTCCTGTCCGTAACATAATCGGTGATAATGTTCCGGATGTAAATGGGGACACCCATTTTCTGCAAAGCGTCCAGAATGCAGCTCCATCTCGCAGAATTGAAGGCGTTTCTTACATCCAGTGTAATGACAGCGCAATAACATTTCGCACCTCTTCTCCATCTCTTTCCTGCAATAGCCTTCTGGGCAGTTTCTATTACAATGGTAATAGCGTCCAGCGTAGATCTCGCTTTCCGGAATCCGTATTGAGTCCTTGACAACCCTCCTGCTCCTTCGGTGGTCTCTTGGATCCTACTGGCTATTATTTTCTCCAAAGCCTTCCCAGCTGTGTACAACAAACATATTGGTCGATATGTGCTAGGATCGGATGGGTTTCCCTTGCTTTTCGGGATCAGCACAAGGCGCTGCCTTTTCCATGATCGCGGGAATGATCCCTCTCTTAGGCAGGAGCTGAAGACTTCCTGAAATAGGTTTGGTCTGGTCTCCATTGCCGCCTTTAGTGCCACGTTCGGAATGCCATCCAGACCTGGAGCTTTTTTAGTCTTAAGGCTAATGCTAACATCCCTGAGCTCCTCAGCTGTAACGGTCGGTGCGTCAGTTGGCTGCAGCTTTTCTGAGTGCACTAATTCCTCTTGTTCTGGGAACAGAGTGGCAACGATCTTCTCCACCGTCACCGGGCACGTAGGCGATTTCGTAGAGCTGCCCTTCAGCTTCTTCATGACGGATCTGTAAGGCCTACCCCATGGGTCCTCGTCCACCCCCTCGCATAGTTACTTCCAGGACTGCCTCTTGCTCTTCTTAATTGCACGCTGGAGCTCACGCCTCGCAGCTTTGAATTCCTCCCGTAGCGTTTGGAACTGAGGGCTACCTCTTTCTCGCTGATACCTTCTTCTGATTGCGTGGCAACGTGTGCGACAGTCAGCGATATGGTCGTTCCACCAATAGACCGGCCTTCGACCTATGCCTTTGTTGCTGCGCTCCATAGCTGCGTCACACGCTATGTTGATCAGGCCCTGATCAACCTGATGGGCCTTATCCTCTGCGGTGCCTGAGAGCTCACAAGGTTCCTCCATCATAATTTTAAACGCTTCTTTATCAAAAGTCTTGGCTTTCCATCGAATTGTTCTCTTCTCTTGCCTCTTTGACTTTGGTTTCCGGTTTCCCAGAGTGATCAGTATAGCCTGGTGGTCGCTGTGGGTGTACAGGTCGCAGACCTGCCAACCATTAGTAGGGCGTAGAAAGTCACTGACAAATGTTAAATCGATGATAGAAGACCTACCTCCCTTAACAAATGTGGGCTCCGTCCCTGTATTTACGAGTACCAGATCATCCATCTGGGCAAAAGCTTCTAATAGAACTTCTCCTCGTCGGTTGGTCAACTGACTGCCCCATTCTGCCGCCCAGGCATTGAAGTCTCCGGCAATTACCACTGGCCTGCGTCCCATGGCGTCTCACACTATGCGATCTAAAAGACCTTCAAATTCCTCGATTGTAGTGTTCGGTGAGGCATAGCAGCTGTACAAGTACATATGCTGTATCTGGAGATTCCCTGCCTCATTTTTGCGGATCCTGGTGATATTGGAGCTCATATCTCGCAAAGCTGGATCAGCTCGAACCTTACGCAGTGTATCTGCGTAGGTGGTGCCCTCCGTAATCTTGATTATGAGAGCGTCAGGCCTCGGTGGTTTTGGACGAGGGCGCCTATTGTGTGTGTGTGTCTTTATAAGCTGAATTACGACATTACTTTACAGCATTTGAGTAAAACCGGCTATTTTGTACTACATGGAAACGACGAACGTATTTGGAATGGAGAACTTACTTAGAAAGAGAGAAGGATCTTGAGAAGAATTTATGGTCCAAAGAGGACGCTGGAAGAATATAGATTGAGTTCCAACGCATAGGTCTGTGGTAAAAATGTGGACCTCAAGGTAAAAGTCGGAAAGAAAAGATTGTGTTTTTATGGCATATAGTCAGGCAAAACTCAGTAAACAAATGTTTCCTAAAATATGGAATCATATTTGTTGAAATCATTATATTGAACGAATAAAGTAGGAGGTAAAAATATTGAATTAACTCTGAATGTTTTAAAGCCTCTGCCAGGGCTTGAATGCCGAATTGGTTATTTATTCATACCATTTTTATTTGTTCAAAATTACTAACCCCACAATTCATAGCTGCAGTATTATTTGTTAAATTAAACTGTAAAAGAATTTGATGATAAACTAAGAGTAATAAATTACGAAGTAGCTACCTAAAACAAATTAGAAGAAAGCCAGGTATATATAAATTGGATAGCAATAACTAAGAATAAAGGAAACAATATTTGCTTATATAAAAATTTTATAATAACAAAACTACAAAACAATAATGAAGCAAATTATAAAAAAGATATAACTGGATATGTAAACTCTCGTATTACAAGAACAAATAAGTTAACTATTAAAACCCATCATTCATACAAAAATATATCAATCCTAAACGAGAGCAATGACTTTTTGGAAATCGTAAGGAAATGAGGTAATTAAATATACGTGATTTGAAGGTAGATAATTTTTTCCAACGACGAATGGAATAAGGTATAGATTTAAAAACATTTACTTTGGGTGCAAATTTGATCTTGATATAACAGCTTGGATTGATGAGAGGACCCTTCCGGGTCTAATTGTCAGCACCTACCAACTACTTGGTACTACTTTCTACTATGCACTAAGGCCAATTCCTTCTTTCTCATATACTTTCTTGACTTTTAATAGCACAGTTTTGTTTTTATTGATTAAATTGCATTAAATATATCAAATTAGTTTACACGGCCAATGGAGACACCATGGACGGTTGCAGCCAAGACATTTCCTAGACCTGGGACATCCTAAGGCCGCAGGATATTTCTATTAGCTCGCCACCCCCGACGGCTGGTGCTGTAGATAGCGGTACAGGTGGTCCCCTAAGGAGTCGTCGCTAATCTCCCCGCCCAGTGCCGCCTCCGTTCTCCCCCTTACGTCTTATTTTTCTTTTATTACACCTTCTTGTCCAATCTCCTGTCCCTACTGCAATTTACTATTCTCACTGTTGATTACTTTTTTACATTGCATTGTTTCTGTCGGCAATCCAAGGCGGATTTTTTCACTCTTACATATCTCCTACTGCCTATCCACTAAATTATCTAAAAGAATCTTGATACTCGTGCCTTAAAATTTATTTATTGTTTATTTTATATTACACTAAAATCTGTTGATATTTTTTAAATATTGGTATACATATGTAAGCCACTTTTTAAGGAACTTAAATGGAGTGGAGTTTTAGGTTAAATCTACACTTGTATGATATAGTAAACAACTTAAATATTAATAATACGTACAAATTAGCAAAAGTCTTATTATACTTTCTTATCCTAATAAAGCTGGAAGTATTTATAAGAAACAAATGGTTTTCTATAAGTTTTATTCTATAGTAGTTGCTGAGACTATGCGATGTGGTCACTATGGCTGTATGCAAACCGGGATAATCCATCTCTTTCAGGAATGCATTGGCATGTCTCATCTTTCATTTAGCGATCGAGAAGTCCATTAGAGTTTCAGGTATCGAAGTGAGTTTGAGGTATTCAGCTGAACAGTACAGACACTTCTTGGTCATGCTTATCATATGAAGTTCCTTTCAGGTCACTGATGCTGAATTCTTAAAACTGGTGGAATTAAAATAGGGCTTTATGTTGACGCAGCAAAGACAACATATAAATGGCAACTGTAAATGTAGATATAAATGGCAATAGTAAAAGGTAAAAACCACTCTCGAGGCATTTAGCATTGAAAAAGGCACATAGTTTGTTAACCTTATATCCCTTCATAACCCAAGACAATAGCCATGGATTCCAAAATAATACGACAATTCCTATGCAACCGCTGTTATTATGGCCTCAATTTGTATTTTAGGAGCCGCGCTTTATCTAAGTATACGAAAATTCTCTTAAATATAACAATTATCAGGCCGATTCTCCTTGGTGGCCCTGAAATGTGAACCATATCAAACACTGGTAAGCAGAATTAAATGACCTTGAACTGGAAAGTTCCGCGTAACTGTAACATCTTTGGCGCTGTGTGTCATAAATGTTTAGCCCCATTTGAATAGAGTAGAGTAATATTAATCATAGCCATATTCTCTCGAATAGGTACTCGTTCTATGTTCTGCCTAAACTTCCTCCACCTACCTTCAAATCGTTTATGAAACGTTACTTTTATGTGTTTGTTCCAAACATTTCAAATTTATACTGTGTTCTTCTTGTGTTGTCTTCTTAAGGTGAAGTATCTAGTTCACCTGTTTTATTTACAGAATTGGGAGCGGGGTGGCCCAGTGGTAGAGCCATGCCGAAAATCCTGGTTCAAATCCCGCTGCAAGCAGTTACTTTTATTTAGTCTGGGAGATGGATCATATGCGATCTAGGACCCTCTTGGGGCTCACCCAGCCTCTGTAAAATTTATAAAAATCGGGTACACAAAATAAGGGGGAACACCTGGCGGTTGAGCGTGACCTAGGACAAGTCACCATCTTGCAGAACTGTTGTCCATGCAACAGTACAGTCCATGTACTGAACACCAGACTAGTTCACGGGTCGTAGTGGTTACAGGTTATTTACAAAATTAATAACGACTGGGGCGATTTTTAAATATCTGAGACATATGATGGTGGATTGCGTTAAGAGTGTGAATTGACTTCACTGCCCAAACTTTGATCTCATGGAAAAACCTTGATTTTTATTTAATAATAATAATATGTATTTAATTAATAGAATGGAATACCACCCTCAGATATTTTTATTTTATTATACTTAATATACATTAATTAAGTATCATTAATTAATAAGAGACATATCTCTCTTTTTTCCGTTGACGTGGTTGACTGACCAGGAGTTGTTTATCAAATAAAGGTCCTTTTTAATTTCATTAAGTTACTTTATATTTATCTGTGCTGATCATAGCTACAAGATAACTTATAGAACTGCTTACAAAGAAAGGGAGGCGGTATATGCGACTGGCTATTTTTTGACCATTGCTTCATTAAGTTCCTTGCATCTTGAGTTTACCGCTCCTTCGGAATAACTGCCTTAAGAGTAAAGGTAATAAACCGTAAGTGGCACTACCTGTTGTATGCCCCTTACCCTAATCATCTAGGTACTCCTAATAATTCCAGATAGCTTCACATATAGCAGGCGATATTACAGATTTTGGTTATTGTTGTGAACTATGGATGGAGCTGTTTGTTAATAGCAGTTGGCTATGTCAGCATCGACCCTTTGGCCTTTAACGTTTTATTATAACATTATCACCACTATCGTCATGATTTTCGGGGCAAGCCACTTAGCGAGTCTGGGCCTTCTCTAATTGCCAAACGGCTCTTTCTTGTTCTGGGCTGCCCCACTCTTCTATTTCAGCGAACCTCTTCCTTCTTTTTTGGGGACTTCAGATTCTCTCATGCAAGCAAGGTGACCAGGCGGTCTAAGTTTTTCCAACTTGATAAATCGGACTATATCCAAATCGTTATACAGGTCGTACAATTTCTGTTTTTTTCTTCTCATCCCTGTTCCCCTCCTTAATTTCTCCAAAAATAAGAGACTTCTAAAAGTTAAATTAATTATAAATTAAAGCATTACGCTATGGAAAACGGAGATAGTTGGGGGGGGGGTAGACTTATATTGAATATGTGCCGACGTTTCGACCTACCATGTAGGCCATCTTCAGGGCTATGAGAGAGAAACAAACAGAACAAAAAATATATAAAAAACCGTTACAGTTACAAGAATATATAAAATTAAGAACATGCAATGTAGAAAATTAAAATAGCGACTGATATGATAATTAATGATAACGAAAATTAAAATAGTGACATATATAATAATTAAAGATAACGAATGTAAAATACAGAAAATAAATGTACAGAAAGGATAATAATGTAAACATTATATAAAGGGAAACAAATTAGGAGGTAAACAGAAAGATACAAAATGAGAAGATTAAAATATAAAAAAGGTAGAATATAAAAGATTTAGAAAAAAATAGTTTAATTATGATATAAAATGTATGATAATAGACTCCTAGAAGTTACATAAGTAAAATTTATGAAAAAAAAATACAAGAATATGTAGAAAGAAATGAATAGGTATCTCGTAGAACGACAGTTAGAAATGTAAACAATTTAAATTATAAGTATGGGATGTAATATAAAAATATTTGATTGGATTAATAAATTTGAAAAATTAAAAATAATGCTTATGAAGTATTATACAATATAATATTTATGTTTTTCTAAGATCATCAATATTTCTAATTTATTTGGAAGAACAATATATACTTAAAACTAGAGTTCTCGTGATGGGACCTGTGTTATTAGTGCCTAGTTTAATTATATGGTGAAACGCATTAAGTATATTACCTCCACTCTCACAATATACTTTTATGTACGCATAAAAAAGGAGGGTGTATCGAAACATGGTGGGTAGTGGTCGATGTAGACTGGATATTAACGGCTTTGTGCCTTATCGCGGGGGAGTTATTCAAGAGAAGATACTGTTTCCGTTTGGGGAGGATTTACCCGCCACTGAATTTTTTTTACGAGAAGGATAAAAGTGATGTAAAGGGAGGAGATAGGGTTAGCCCTTTCCTCCCCGCCCCTCTTTCTCTTTAATAGTGTCGTAGGCCTCCCTCTATCAACTCGGCCTATGTGTTGCCTCGAGAAGCAGTGTCCTCTTTGGAATATATAGCTTTATAATTTATATCCATGTGGAGTAAGTCTTTTATAATAGAAATATAAATTATTTATAATAAAAAATAATGCGGTATTCTGATGCCATCTAATCACTGTACAAAATTCCTTTTACGAATCGGTGCCCAAATCAAAACCATACAATCCTCCCATATTGCCAGCCGGATTAGAGCCTATTAACTTTGTTTGATTTCCTCCTTTACCTAAGCCCAACAGATTTACTAACCCATTTCAACGTTCACGATCATGTCACATTAACAAATAATAGCTAAGCTAAATACTTTCATGGTTTATTCCTTTTTTTCCCTTTTTTCTTTTTTTTAAACTGTTAGCAGTTAATTATATATTTTAAATATGATTGTAATACAACTATTTACAGTATGCAAACATAAATTATCAACTTAAAAAAATGACAATGTATAATTTTCGTTTTTCAATTTATTTTCAGTAAAATTCTTTTTATTTTACTTCATTCGTTATGTTAAGTTCAACGATAAACCAACGCCCTTTTGAATTTTATTGTTATAAGTAGATTTTTGATTAATCATTAACTACACAGAGATTATCTGTGTCGGCCACTGCTGCCTCAAACCTTTATTCATCCTTGACTTCTGAGGTTTTGTTTATGAATATTTGTAAAAGCATATTCCGGAACATAAGAACAGTGTCGTTTCTTGGGATCGTAACTGAGTTTTTAAACTTCTGCAGAGTCGAGATTAGAATTCTAGCCATTGCTGTAAATTCTTGTTTTTCTAAATAAGAATTTATTTGGGATTTAGATTTTTTTTTTAGCTGACTAGATGATTTAAAAAAAGTAATAGTAAAAGTTTTTTTTATACCTACGATTAATTGGTTATCTGTGTTACATTCGTAAATTGGCAGGCGTGAATGTTTTTAATTTTGCAATTATAGTGAATCGGTAAAATAAAGAATTGTCAATATTTTTTGTTAGATAAAATAATTTATTTTAGTTCAGAAAAAGATAAAAATACAGTTTTTTAGCTAGGCATTTATTTGTTTCCTTTATTCGCGCTCGTGAAGAACCCTTTGAATTTTTGATGAGTGGATGACCCAGCACCCAACATACTGCCTAAATTTTTATTATTAACGCTTTTCTTTACAGTATTTTATTACTATATAGAATGAATAGAACAGGGATTATTTCATCTACCGTTATTGAAGTATTTTAAACATATATTAAGTTCTAGCGACCCGCCCAGCTTTGCTCAGGTAATGAGGCGTATCATGGCTACACAATTGGTCTGTGTAATGTATTTTTTTTATCATGTACCGGCCACTAAGGACCACGTGAATGTCATTGGTGAGGCTTCTTTGGGAGTCTTGATTTTCTTTCTTCCCATCTCAGATAATGTACTTTATTATATAGAAATTATAAAAATAAAAACTAAACCAATTATTTCTTTATATACGAATTTATTATCTTGCACGTTTGATAATTGCACGAGATTAAGTAAGCAGCGTCTTCGGTGAAACCCATCGATATTCCAACCCATTTACACAAAACATCGACAGATTATATACCTAAACTATCCGGGTGAATCACTCTATCTATTAGTCAAATCCTAATGAAAATCCGTGCAGTAGTTATTGACAAAGGCCGAGGACTTTTATAATATGTATAGATTGTGGCAGCTCAGTACGCATGGACACAGCATGTTCATCGAAAGTTACCGGGGTCGAAGCGGGCTAACTGTGTAGTACTATTTATTTTGTCAAAAGCCATGAAATGAAACTTATATCTTGAAACCCTTCTTGGGGCTCACACAGCATCAATGAAGTGGGTACCTTAGGTTAGGGGGGAAACCTGTCGATTATGATAGCCGAATCAGCTCCCTCCACAGTTGGCATAGATTAAGCCCTGGAATTTTTTTTATTATATTAAAATTGTTATTGGTTTTGTTATTATTTTTTCTGAAATATGAATTTTGGTAGAGAACATATAAAATGGATGTTAGTTCTCATTCAGACTTTTTCTAATAATACGACCAAACAATATTTTAGACACTTTCTTACTCTTCCATTTTATTAACAAATCAAGGGTTTTAAGAAATAAGTTTATATTTCTCAAAATGTAGATGTTGCCAACTAACATCCTAACTAAATGTAATATATACGATCTAAATAATAACTAATTGAATTAAGTTGTCATGATGTAGGAACGCATGCTAGTTTGACCATTTTGGGTGGTTTTGACAGATCTTGTGGAGAGCGAGTTTGCTAGGTATGTAGCTTACTGAAGTTCTGATGCTTAATGTTCCAGGAATTTGCTTTCATCCATGCACCTGTCCTAACTCCTGTAATACGCATCTGTTTTTCTCTGCAGTATGCAATCTATATTTCATAACTTAAACTGAAATACACTACTTACATTACATAAATAATTATTAATTTTTAAGCTAGGGCTATATTATTATATAATGATATTTTATTACGATCTATAGTTGGCTATTTTTTTAAATAATCAGGCCGAATTCTCTTATTTTATTTCTATTAAAAACTCTCTTAAATTGCCACAGCCAAGTTTTTGAATCCGGATATAAAGTATAAAGTGTTCATTTTGGTTTCGACCTTGTAAAATTCTTTGTCTACGATTCGGTAGAGATGCCACTAGCTTCCTCAGGGCTTAATCTAAGACTGGAAAGCTTTAGTCTCAAGATTTTGAGAAACAAAGAGGAATACTTTACTTCTATGCATTTAATTTTATTATTAATTATTTTTTTTTTCACTTAAAAATTATGATCTAAAGCATATGAAAAATTAGGAAGTCAAAAAGCGATCAATTTAAAAAACAAAATTTTTGTTGATCCTAATTTGTGCCAGAGTTGTTGACTGATATTTTTATATATCATCTCAAAGCAAAACATCGATTCAATATTGTATCATACATAGAGAACATTTCTTGCAGTGCTTTCTTCTAGAAAAAAATATTTAAATAATTAAATAGAACTATAAATAAAAAAAAATATATACACATATATATATATATATATAATAGAAATATATAATTTTCATGGTAGATGAGGTTTATTTATATAGTCGTAGGGAGTAGAGGCTCACTACTAGTTTAGTAAAGGGCTCTGAGAGTGAATGCACCCATTGTGCCCTCCGAGCTCTATTTTCCTATATTCCCCTTTCACCTTTCACAACCCTGTAGTTTTAATGGCTCTTTTCCAGCACATAAATATGAAAAGCCTTGAGTCTCTTATAGTTTTTATTTTATTGCATAACACTGCGCTGTTATATAAATTATGTGTTATAAAAATAAAAATATAGTACTGAGAATAAAGATATTATTTAAGCTTGCTTAAAGTACCAAACCTTGGAATAGTTGATTTTGCTTTCTATTTTTTATTATCTATTTAATTTTCTTAGTATACCAGTTACTCATATGCATTCGGGTCAATCCATATGAAGTGGTCCAATGATAGTTGCTTGAATGTTTTAAAAAAAATTGATATTTGAAATATGTTTTTACCAAACATAACAGAAGTTCAAAACAGTAAAAAAAAAAATTTTATCTCACATCGTTTATGTGTGGCGGCCATTTTTGTTCTGGAGCGCGCGACGTTTTTTGGCTTTGAAAGCATTAGCGATAAATTGATTATCTCAGGCTGGGTTAGTGCTACAACATTGCAAATTGTACCATTTTTTTCAGAATTTTCTGCTCTACAACATTGGTTCCTACACATTATATTCATTCCAACCATATATTCATTATTTACACCTCAAAATATTCTTCAAAGTATAGTGATTAGAATTCAGAAATTCCAATTTTTAAGACTACAAAAAACCATGAAGGAATGATTTATCAGAGTTACAATTTTTTTTGTAGCTAGATAACATAAAGTACTTACTGAGAATTGAGTTTGAGCTTCAGCAATGTTGTCCTTATTTCTTTATGAATTTTTGAAAATTTCATTTTTTTGAAATTTTTGGAATTTTGAGGTTCAATATCTTTGGTGGGACTGGATGAAAAGTCCCCATTTTTGCACATTATGTAGACCTATGTGATGCCAAAGTGGGGTAAAATTGTTTACTTTGATATCTTACTATTAAGCAAGTTATGAATTTTTATATTTAAGGAAAAATGGCGCGAATTATTCTGAAATGTTTGGTACAATAGGTGATCTAGAATGTGTTTTTACCCATTAAAATGTTGGTTTCTTTAGTTTTAAAATGTATAATGTACATTTTAAAAACACCTCCACTATTAACATGCCCTATATATATATATATATATATATATTTATATATTTATATATAAACCTGAGAAATAAAAACATTAATAGAGAAGCTAGAAAATCTCAAAAGTCATCACTATGTCTCTAAAATTCAAAGCAAGTTTCTAAAGGAACAAAAAGAAATACTTACTGATACTAAATGCATAGTTCTGGCTGATTTTGCAGAAAATTTTACATTTATGGTCCAAGATGAAATACAAGGCTACCACTGGGTGAATGATCAAGCAACTGTGCATCCATTTGTGTTGTATTTCAAAAATGAAGACGATAAACTTTGCAGCCGCTCACTTTGCATCCTCAGTGACTACTTAGAGCACAACACTGCAGTTGTTCATGCATTCCAAAAACTTGTAACAGGATATATTAAAGAAACAATGCCAAAAGTTGAGAAGATCATGTACTTTTCAGATGGAAGTGGAAGTCAATACAAGAATAGAAAAAATTTCTCAAACCTTTGTAACCACAAAACAGATTTTGATTTAGAAGCTGAATGGCATTTTTTTGCCTCTTGTCATGGCAAAAATGCATGTGATGGAGTAGGTGGCACTACAAAGCGTGAAGTAAGCAAAGCTAGTCTACAAAGAACAATTACAAACCAAATTCTTACAGTAGAGGATATGTACAATTTTTGCAAAGACAACATTAAGCATTTTCTCATTAAGAAAGAAGAAATTATTGAACATATTGAAACACTCAAAAGTAGATTTGAAAACTCTGTACCAGTAAAAGGAACAAGGCAGTTTCACAAGTTCCATGGGATCACAGAAAACTTAATTCGGTGCTACACAACATCAGAAACCAACATTTTTGAAGATCACTATGTTAATAAAATTACATCTTTGACATTGAATGTGAGGGACATAGTAGCTTGTGTGTACGATAATCAATGGTGGCTTGCAGAAGTTGAAAGTATAAGTTTAGAAAATGCAGATGTATTTGTGCACTTATCACTCTGCTGGACCGAGAACATCATTCAAGAAATCGAACAATGACCGAGTTTGGATATCTTTGAAGAATGTGCTCAGAAAACTCTCTGTTCTAGAGCTTACTACTGCAACGGGAAGATCTTATTCCATTCCCCAAAATCTTTCTGAAGAAATAAGTGTGCTTCTTACTAATCACTTGGATTAAGAAATAAAAAACGTGAAGCAAAATGTCCTGTAAATACACTTGTATATGTGACAATTGTAGATTTTACAAAACAAATATTAAATAAAAAACCTGCAAAGTTTACAATATAGTATGTTTAAAAATGTTTCAAATGCCTTAATAACTCAAAGCCTATTAAACTTTAACAATGACACATTTGATTAAGTTTAACGCAGAAATTAAATCAATTTGTAGCAAAAGTTAACCTTTTTTTAATTTTCAAAAAAATTTTATTTTTATATAGGACATGTCAATAGTGTGGGTGATTTGTAAAATTGCCAATATGCCCTTTAAAATAAAAAAACAACAACATTTTAATGGGTAAAAACACATTCTAGATCACCTATTGTACCAAACATTTCAGTATAATTCGCGCCATTTTTCCTTAAATATAAAAATTCATAACTTGCTTAATAGTAAGATATCAAAGTTAAAATTTTTACCCCACTTTGGCATCACATAGGTCTACATAATGTGCAAAAATGGGGACTTTTCATCCAGTCCCACCAAAGATATTGAACCTCAAAATTCCAAAAATTTCAAAAAAATGAAATTTTCAAAAATTCATAAAGAAATAAGGACAACATTGCTGAAGCTCAAACTCAATTCTCAGTAAGTACTTTATGTTATCTAGCTACAAAAAAAATTGTAACTCTGATAAATCATTCCTTCATGGTTTTTTGTAGTCTTAAAAATTGGAATTTCTGAATTCTAATCACTATACTTTGAAGAATATTTTGAGGTGTAAATAATGAATATATGGTTGGAATGAATATAATGTGTAGGAACCAATGTTGTAGAGCAGAAAATTCTGAAAAAAATGGTACAATTTGCAATGTTGTAGCACTAACCCAGCCTGAGATAATCAATTTATCGCTAATGCTTTCAAAGCCAAAAAACGTCGCGCGCTCCAGAACAAAAATGGCCGCCACACATAAACGATGTGAGATAAAAAATTTTTTTTTACTGTTTTGAACTTCTGTTATGTTTGGTAAAAACATATAAAAATGTTAATCTTTTTTAAAACATTCAAGCAACCAACTTATTTTTTTTTTTGGATCACTTCATATGGATTGACCCATTCGGTGAGGGTTATTACTACAGGTTTCTAAGTTTTCTAACCAGAATCGGTTCGTATAGATCATGCAGTGACATTTAGTTATTTAACCTGTACCAATGCAAGCCATAAAGGGTCTTAGGTTCATTACGTGGTAGAGACTATACTACATGTTGGACAACGGTTGTGCAGGGAGATGATTTGTTCTAGATCAACCGCCAAGTCTCCACATATTTTGGGGACTCACTTTGTAGGGATTGGGGGAGCCCCAGGATGGTTCCAAAACCTAATAGACCCATCCCTGTCTGTTGTCAAATTAAATAAATCTTGTCAAAGTCGGATAACCTGCCTGTTTATTTTGTTATTTAAGTTTTTTTTGTTTTTTTTTGAGAGAGAAGAAAACACTTTATTGAAGCATTACAATTTGCCTCTTGTGGAAAATAAGTAATGGTGCTATGTAGCTTACTATCATTCCATAAAAAATCAATAATATAAACGAAATAAATGTATATATATATATATATATATATATATATATATATATACAAGCGAAAAGATATATACAAAAATAAAGTAAAAAAAATAGATATAATAAAAAAATATAATAATAATAAATAAAACATAAAAGAAATATACTTTACACATTCATACTCTATTTACAATTTGCCTGGGGCCTCCCGAACTGAGCTTCTTCCTCATGAATGAGGGCAAAGCAGGAGTTCGGGAGGCCCCAGCCCCCTTTCCCAGCCGCGTCACTGGTATTAAGCCAATGGAAGCTGGTTAAGGGCGCAGTGTTATTTAAGTTCAGGAAAATATTTTTATTGGGTAACAGTTACCATTTGCGGTAAAATCTTTCCAGGTTTTACAACTCTCCCCACTTAATTTTAAACATGCAGCTTAGCCTATTTGTTTTTATGCTTGCATATCTGTCGTTATTTTTTTTCGTGTTAACCACTTAAGATCACGCAACAACTTGATTTCTTTCCTTTCATTTGTCAGGGGTTTTTGCTGTATTCCTTCATGCCTTTAATGACCTGCATATATATATTTTTTTATTATAGTAACTCACTCACTCCCCATTCTTTTTTTATTGAGAGCATGTTCTCTATATGGATTTTTCTTTTGGCTTTATGTCTAAGGCTTTCATTAAGTTATTTTGATGAAACTTAGCTTATAGTTTGTCCTTTTCTCTGTTCATATAAACTATTAGTTGAAAAAAAGATAAGAAGTGCTAATTATACACGAAAAAATATGGCAATGTTGAGTTCGGTTAGATTAAGTCTTATAAAACAACAATACAGTGTTTAGAAAAAGGGCATTTGAGTCTATCAATCATGAGTAACTGTCTTCTTAGCTCATTCATTACCTTCTCTTAGTCAGTATGATTCACTGGTATCCCATTGAAGCATTATCAGCATCGAACCTTAGGTGACACACAATGCTACTGTTTCATTTATTTATTTATTTCTTCAACACAAATTTCTTTATTCGTATGGTCCAATAATCAAACTGTATATTGAACCACTCTATAAAGCAGATATTTTATTTTGTTTTATATTAAGTAATTGGTTTTTTTGTTGAGGGGGTTCAGTAAAGATAACGCAAAATAAGCAGAATGTGCCAACGTTTCGGCGTAAGACGCAGGGCAACCAGTAGTGTGAAGTCTTAAGGCGACTATCAAGTGTCAACTGAACTGTTTTATTTTTATTACTGTATATATTACTAAATAGGAAGTAATCAGTTTATTTTTTTAATGATATATGTATTTCTGTTTGAGTTAAATTTTGCTTTCACTTTTATTCAGTCTTCTTTTTGTTCCTTGAATAATTTACCTATCTTCTTTTCATGTTTCTTTCAACCTACTAAGGAAGGACATTTGAAACACTTCTTGACGAGTATCGTCTTGACGAGGAAGTTTATGTTTTAGACCATGACAGTAAAGCTTTCTCCTTTAAGCCCACCGACATCACCACAGACATGAGAAACAATGTAAAGCATTTTGCTTACGTTTCTATGGATTTATTTTTTTTTTCTCGGAAATATTATGTATGTATATTGGAAAATGTTCTAGGTTAATTATTTAAATAATAATTAATTTTTTTATATTTTTGAAATCCGAAAATTATATGGCTTAATTTTTTTCATTATATTTGTTTAAATAAAAGTAATCGATGAAAATTCACATTTTATTTTTTATAATTTTTAAAACTTTAATTTTACTAACTCAGGCCTTTAATGTATTTAACTCCTGTTTAATTGTAAAAATTGATTATTAACAAATTGAATAACTTATATTATTAGTGATACAACTAATTATTTTAACTTACTGGAGGGAAACCTGTGGTTGTTGGCTGAGGTTGCTGGTCAACCGCGCGATCCTTACAAACCGCAAGCTGACCGCTTCTGTACCACCCTCAGTTAACTCCAATATTAATAAATACATCTCCTTCAATATTCTAACTCAGGATTTTTGTTTTCAATTATCTGATTAGGGGAAATATAGCAATAAGATAAGATATAAATAAACTATTTCTTATATTTTTATTTTTCCTTGCCTCTTATCTTACCTCTTTTAGAGGAAGTGGCTGAGTGGTAGAGCGCTGAGTTGCAGTGCCAAAGATCATGAGTTCCGTTTCCGTCAGACTTCATGGGTTGTAATAGTCATGGGTTTTTATTTCTTATTTAACCATAAGGTGATGCCCAAAATAGTTAAACATTCTGTTTAGCTGCAGTAATTGAACAAGTTATTTCTATTGATATATAACTGTTAAATGTCATGTGAAAAAGCTTTTTTTTTTTTTTTTACGTGATGATGATTAACTTTATTTATTTATTGATAGCTTCCCCAAAGTTTCTCCAACCAAATTTTAGGATAACATTTTTTTTCTGTTCTTCCTGTCAAATGCATCTTCTTCACTAAGGGCATATCCTGCCATGCCCTCCTGTACTTGGTTCGTCCATGAAGTTCTTGGTTGGCCTCCTCTTCTTCCTTCAGGGCACCAGTGCATGGTCATTTTGGGTGTTCTATTACTTTGCATCCTCAGTAGTTGTCCAAACTACTGTAATCACTTTGTTGTGATTTTTTCGAGATTGATATTGTTAATACCAATTATCTCTCAGACTACTGAATAGGGTATCCTATCAGGCCTAGAACTTCCGGCTGCCCTTTTCCAGAAGGCCATCTCCGCAACTAGAAGTTTCTCTCTGCCCCGCTTTTCTAATTTCCATGTTTCACAGCCATACAACTTTATAGCCGTTATAATAGCCTGGAAAATCATTTTTTTGTAGTTATTATGATGATTTTTAAAAATATAAATCCCATATAACCTTTAAGTACCACTTCTGGTGGTCAAGTAGTGATCAAAATATGTCTTACTTAGCCATGTCTAAAACCAACCTTAAATACGCACTGGCGACTTGTCGGAACTGTAAACATAAATTAAGGAATGGTCAAGTTGGATATTTCCGTTAAATCCTGATAACCGAAAATAATTTTCGAAGACACTAATTCTATAAATCTGCGTAAAAAGTCCAGTATAAAGGAAACAATTAAAACATTAAATCCCAGTTCTCTGTATTAATTGAAACTCCATCTTGTAGGATTATGAGGAAGGCTGAGTTGTATTTAATACTTACAGAGTCGATTCATCGAAGCAACTCAATTAGTTCTGGAGAGGATGGGGTGGGGGGAGTGGACTTGCTCTCATATCGATTGGGAAAGTTATGATTTATACCGATAGTACACTCGTCTCTCGATAGTAGTAGATAATTTATATCGATAGTGGTCTCGTCTACTTAGTTCTTCTGATTTATTGAGTCTATTCCATTGCTTGATGGTCTATTTATATAGTGTTTCTGATAATTATTTTTTTATTGATTATTTGTCATTATTCTGGTTCAAATACCGCTACAGGCAGTACTTTTATTTAGTCTCTTTGCAACGGGAGATGGATCACATGGGATCTAAGACCCTCCTGGGGCTCACCCTGCCTCTATAAAATATTATAAAAATAGAGTGCTCAAAATAAAGGGGAAAGTCTGGCGGTTGAGCATGACCAGTCACCTCCTAGCAGAACCGTTGTCCAGGAAACAGTACAGTCACTACCATGTACTGAACTCCAGACCCAGACCCTTAGTGGTACAGGTATAAAAAGGTATGTCGTATGTGCGAATGTGTCGTGGTAGGATGAGAGTATTACCCTGCTGGAGAATTACCCTGCGTGCCTTTCACATCTGAGTCCTTGGAAGCCCTCAGAGCTTCGGCCTGGACGAGGAGACACGAAGATGCAACAGGAAATCGCCTGCGTCCCCAGATCATCCCCAGTCACGAAACAGATCTCAATCTAGAATACTCAATTAGCATTGAGTTGTTTTGCTATGTTCCTTTGGCTTTCTATTTATTCCCGGTTTCCTCTTTGGAATCAGAGTCTTTGTTGGTGCTGTTTCAGCTGGTTCAATGTTCTGATTTCTTCTATAATCTTCTTCACTACAGTCCTTCCGTTTTTCTTTTAATTCTGATTTAATGTACATTTATTCTGGATAATCGCTTTAAATTATCATGGTGATTTCGTTTTTATATTTCTCATTAGATATCATTATTGCTTAACTGCTTCTGTATTTACTCTTCGTTACCCTGTCTATACATCTTGGCATTTCGTTATGTAACCTATATTATATAAACTGTCTTATTCCGTCATTTTTTGAAATAATTATTATTCCTCATTTTCACGTAATAGAGATAATCATAATCCTATTTGAAGTGTTATCATCCTTAAATTAAAGATTAGGAATGTAGTTTGAATACGATCGTTTCCTAATGAATAGATAATCAGTTAACTAAGATATATTATTTTTTTCGAGTTTGGCCTACTTTGGTCCACAGGAAACTGATTCCCAAATCCTCTCCCTTTTTTCCCTTCAGATGTTCTTGGATATTTACTTTTACTTTTCTTGGAACACCTCGAATTTATCAATTGTAATTTCTCCCTAATCCAGGTCGCTAAAAATAAAAGGTATTTATAAAAAATCATATAAAAAGATAATTATAAACTATTTATAAAAGATATTTATAAATTTATAACTTTTTTATTATTAAAAAAAATAAAAGATATTTATAAAAAATTTACTATAAATTTATTTCATTGATATTGGTTTATTTAATCTATAGATTATAAGTTTATGTTCATATTGGATTATGTATATTTTTTTTGTCGTGTAAACAAATTATTTTCCGTTATTAAATTCTAATTGTTTATTTGTATATTTTTGTATAATGAATTAAACTTATTTATGTAAAGGAGATAGTTGGGGGGTGCAGTCAATAAGTACACAGAATAAGTGATGAACTTATATTATGTGCCGACGTTTCGACCTACAGTGTAGGTCATCTTCAGGGCTAACAGAGAAACAAACAGAACAAAAAAATAAAAAATGTACAGTAACAATAATATTGTGACAAGTAATGTAGAAAAATAAAATAGTGCCAGATATGAAGATAGAAAGAGATCCAGATTATAATAAAATAAAGATATAGACAGATTTAAAAAATTAATGATAATGAAAAAATTAAAATAGTGAAAGTAATGAATTAAAAAAGTGACAGATATAATAAAATTAAGATAAAGCCAAATATAACAATAGTGAAAATAATGAATTAAAATAGTGACAGATATAATAAAATTAAGATAAGGCCAAATATAACAAAATTATTGAAATAGTGACAGATATAATTATAGAAATAGTGACAGATATAATGAAATTAAGATAAAGACAGATATGACAAATTATTGATAATGAGAAGCAAATGAAAATAATGACAGATATAATAAAGTAAGACAGATTTAATAAAATAAAGAAAATGAGCAGAGATGGTCATTTTCTTTATTTTATTAAATCATTCTTTATTTTATTAAATCTGTCTTACTTTATTATATCTGTCATTATTTTCATTTGCTTCTCATTATCAATAATTTGTCATATCTGTCTTTATTAATTTCATTACATCTGTCACTATTTCTATAATTATATCTGTCACTATTTCACTATTTCAATAATTTTGTTATATTTGGCTTTATCTTAATTTTATTATATCTGTCACTATTTTAATTCATTATTTTCACCATTGTTATATTTGGCTTTATCTTAGTTTTATTATATCTGTCACTTTTTTAATTCATTACTTTCACTATTTTAATTTTTTCATTATCATTATTTTTTTAAATCTGTCTATATCTTTATTTTATTATAATCTGGATCTCTTTCTATCTTCATATCTGGCACTATTTTATTTTTCTACATTACTTGTCACCATATTATTGTTACTGTACATTTTCTATATTTTTTTGTTCTGTTTGTTTCTCTGTTAGCCCTGAAGATGACCTACACTGTAGGTCGAAACGTCGGCACATAATATAAGTTCATCACTTATTCTGTGTACTTATTGACTGCACCCCCCCAACTATCTCCTTTACATAAGATCATCCAGTCAACTATTTTCATCTCATAAACTTATTTATAATTGATTTTTACCATTATATTTAAAATATCTTTCTGCATGTTGTGCTTTAAATGTACACGTATACATTCTATTAATCAATATTTTTTTTACTCCGAGTATTCAGACTACTAACAATACCGCCCAATGGTATTTACAATAATTTCGTTAGAGAATGGCAATATTACTATAATATTCTATTCCTGACCAAAAGGTAGGTCCTTTTAGTAAATACTACCATATTTTGCTAGATGGTTAGAGTAGCAATGTCCGTCAAAGTAAGATTGTATAACTTTGTCTATTTATTAACTTTGTTTTATGAACTTTTACTTTGTACTTATTATTTATTTATTTTAGTGAATATTACCTTTTTGAATATTTTCATGTTGTGTCAACGACCTACTAGAACTTCAGGATTGTAAAAATGAAGCTGAGAACGAGCATGTAGACGTCGGTTAAGAAATTTTATTACTCTTGTTTCTTATCCTCTCCTCTAGCTTCACAATTTTATATTATTTTTAAACTTTACTGAAGTAACTCGGATGGAGTAATGGATTTAAGCCAGCCAGAAATGTTTGAAAAAATCCATTAGCCTTTTTTCCTCAGACCAACATTTCTTGAAATACTTTCTCTGTATTAAGATTTTTCTAAAATAGAACTGTATTTCTTTTAGTATTTTAAGGATTTGTACAAGATTAAAGTCTGAGTGTGACGAAGCACTCAATAAAGAAGAAGAAAACCAGCGGAAAATTCTTGAATGGGTTTTTGGCAACAGTGCCAAGTGGAATTGACGCAATATCGGTGAGGTGTGTTCCATTCCAACTGGTCCATCCGTGACGTCACTCTGTTGCGGCTTCTGGATCATGTATCAATGGATGTATCAATTATATACCGGAAGTACTCCTGATAGTTAGCCTCTTATTATAACATCCGGTTCTCTGCTCTTTTGTACTGGAATACCAGTTCTGATATTCCAAACGGTAAAAAATCGAAATCCGCTTCAGAAGTTGTGATAGGAAACTGATACAATCTTATCGGAGGCGTCTGAAATAATGTAATGTCTGAACAGGAACCTGTACTTTACTAATTTTTATTTTCCTTTTATAGTATTAGGAATGTTATTATATTAAAAAGGCCAAGAGACCAAAAAATATCTATACCGAAGACAATAAGTTGCAAGAAACTGCTCAAACTTTCGGACAGCTAAGTGCTTGAAAAATAAACTTTTTAAGATATTTAGATGGAATGGAAAAGATCCGTAAGGAAGCAAAATAAACATGGCGGTTCTATTGTTTGCCAGACAAAACAAAAAAGATCAGTTCTGTGGCTTATTGTGTCTGATAATGAAAAGTGGGTATTTTAAGACAATCTATGCGTAAAAAACGTCCAGGAAAGTCATCCAGACTGATCGTGCATAGCCATAATTTTTCTAATTAAAAGCCTTTTTAAAAATGAAAAAAATTATCAATATACATGCAACCTCTTAACTTCATGACCCACGGTTAAATAGTTAACCTCGATTATTCAATAAAAAAAGGTAATATTTATTTATAAATTCATTATTTGATTCCCTATCGTTCCTAAAAAAATATACTACAATGAATAGAGTCTTAGAGTGAAATTACATGAAAAAAATAATTCATAATAATGATAATAAAACTTTTTATATAAATTAATTAAAAAAAGATGAAATATTAATAATGACAATATATCCATTAACAATATTTTTTTAAATATTACAAACAAATGTTAACTTTATTTTCAGACTAGTTAGTAATCTAAATGTCCACAACTATTTAATGTTTTCATTTTCACCAGCATTGCAGTTGAGTGCATAATGAAAGTTCATGATTTCAACTTTTATTAAGCTTGATAAATAAAAAAAATATGTTTATTTTGTCGTATGTATTGTTTCTTCGAAGGTAACATACATGTTTATATGCCGCATTGTTGTTCTTTCCACCTTGTATTACTATTTAGTTCCGTCTTATGGCCATTATTTGCCTTAAAATATATTTATTTCTTTAATGAAACCTATTACCCTTTACAATCTCTATTACCTTGTGACCAGGTTGTGGGATTTTCAATAAAAAGTCCAAAAAAGTAGGTTGTATTCATAATACAGTTCGTTACATAATCATTACATCAAGCGGCAACGCCAACTACATAACCATAACATTACACCAACGCTATAACCATTACACCAACGCTGAACCGCAAAGAAAAGATAAGGGAAACAGTAAAATTTGGCAATTACTTGGCTATATAAACCACTGCTAGGCATTCGCACGTAACAACAGCCCACAGTAGAGTGAGCTTACATATGTAGAGACACATGACGGACGAACTTAGCGACAAAAATAAAGAAACTCGTTACAACCTTAATCACTGAGGTTTAATGTGTTTATCACATACTAAGGAGGACTTATTTCTTACAAAATAATATACTAATTTCCATATCCACACTAGCCACGTTTAATCGCCCACAAACAAAAACAACAACCTTGGACCTCTACAACCCATAAAAGGCACAGTACGTGGTAAATATTACTGTTTCTTGGACTACGGTTGTGCAAGGAGATGATTCGTCCTAAATCATGCTCAACTGCTAGGTTTTTCCTGGAATTAATGTAACCTACTTCAGAGGCTTGGTGAGACCCAAGATGGTCTCCGGATCCCACTGGGTCCATCCCTGGATTTTGACAGATCAAATAAACTATTTGCTACAGCCGGATTTGAACCCAGGACTTCCCAATTCAGCGCTCTACCACTGAGCTACCCCGCTTCTACCTCAAATAAATAATGCAACTTACAAAAAATTTAATAATATTTATGTTATCTACGGCCTATATTTTTTTTTTACTGCCTAATGGATACCAATAAATTGAGTGGTATGGAGCTAAAAGACTAAATAAGTTCAAGCAGTAGATTTTGCGATCGAAAGAAGGGGAGCAGAAATCCAGCCAGAGGTAGAAGAAATAATGAAGGATTTGTCTAAGAGGGCTGTTCTGTAAACGAGGATATAGGGACAGATCCTCTATGGATTAGGATTTAGCATTCAAAGGGCTAACAACAGAAGAAAGTAACGAGAGAAAATCAAGTATAACTAATTTTTATTCTTTCCTTTCTAATGCTACGTGAATATTTTATTATTACTATTCTTCTGTATTTCTTTCCCTCTTACTCCCTTGCAAATAATATCAAAGAAATAAGAGTGAAAGTAATTTTTGACAATACAACGATTGTGTAAGAATTTGTCAGAGATCTTGCTCAATCGATTGATTTTTCCCAACAAGGCAGTATAAAAATCCCATCTGATACCAAGAGGTTAATAGAACAGTTCCTAGATAACTTCTTAGCTACTTTCTCCTTTAAATTGATAAAACTACCTTTATTAACATAATTAATAAAAATCAATGGTATTGATTATAAATATAAACTATATGCCAGGATCCCATATATGCCAGGATCCCACTGGTGAATCGGACTATGATTTCTTGATTGGATTGAACTCTTGACCGAAATCATGTTCAACCACAAATATTTTCCCGTATAGGTGTATTGAGTATTGAAGTAGGTGAGCCTCAGGTGCCCCCCTCACACGGTCGATCTACAGACAAGAATTATATGCCAGGCCTGACTTGTATCAGTGACTTTGAGAATACATACGATAGTGTTTAACCCTTTTAGCTAACTCTCTGGTTTTTATTTATAAAAGTGTATTGAATCATATTATATGGATATAATAATGTGGACATAAACGTAGGATTAATTCGACAACTAAGTAGGGGTAAGAACTATGGGATTGAGTGGTAGCTCCGACTAATCCGCTCTGTATACAACCTTTGTCTTAAATACAGTACACCGGGGCGTCCTGTTGTCTAGTGTTTAGCATAACAAACTACAAAGTCCAAGATCGTGGGTTCGTAGCCCTAGGATTTTTTAAAGGGAGTAAAAAAAATACTTCGGAAGGGACGTTAAACGGGGGGTCACGAGCCTGTACGATGCTAGGTACTCGTTAAAGATCCCTATCCTAATTAAACCTGGATAGGCAAAATTCAGAGCTCCCACTGTAGCATCATCCGATTAGCCATCGAAGCATAAAGTGACGTTAAATGAACAAACAACAAAAACAGTACAGTCTCTCCCATGTCAAACAAAAGACAGTCTCTCAAAACAAAGACCCTTTATGGATTGTAGTGGTACAGTGATTTTCTTAATAACAGTAGAAACCAATTCGAAATTTGCTAGGGTTTTACAATTTTTTTGTGTAATTCAATATTTCGTATTCCTGAATTATATCCACATCCTCAGAAAATAACATATATAATATTCTCACAGTTAAGCCGAATCTTCTCCAAAATAAGTTTCTTCTACTTAAGGAAGCAGAATTGTGTTATTTTTCTGATGAATTAGAGGACACCCAGTCATTTCAGGAATCTATTACTTTCATTCAAGCCAAAAACTACGAGAATCACACGATTCCGCTTCTCTGAATACGACAAAATTCATCTTAATCACTTATTCCATGGGGCTGCAGATATAACCATGATAAAATAGTTGGTAACCTGGTTTAAAGTACAACGTTAAGTAAAATGAAGGATACAGGCAGCCTCCCAAAAATTCGGAAAGCCAAATCTTCTTAAGCCTGTTCAAATTCGCAAAGTCATAGAACTTAATATTTTAGGCCAGGTGTTATTATATATTATTTAGTGCTTTCGCACCTCTACATTTTTCAAGGGCGTATTATGTTTACCCCTCCCTGGATCCCCCCCTCCTTGGTTGTTATCTATGTTGTTATCGAGTTGCGCTGCTTGTTCCCTTAATTTTTTCTTTTTTTTTTTGTCTCTTTCGCCTGCTTATGATAAGCCTTCTCACCCTAGCTCACATATTTTCCTAATCTATCCAGAGCACGCTCCCTATCTCGTGGGAATGATAAGCATAGCCTTCTCGTTTCCTCTCGTTGCCTAGATACCATCCTTGGAGTATTACCTGCTCCCTATGACTTGATCCGTGTGCTTAGCATACAGATTGGAACCATATACTGCTGGAAATGTCTGAAAGGCTTTGTAGTATACAATACAGGCCTCATCCTTATTTTCGGATATAGGTTTATTACATAACTTTCAATTTCTTCTTCTATCGAAAGAACCAGGAAAAAACAAAAATCTCATATACAGGGTGTCCCATTTCAAGTGGATTAAACGGTTTTAACTTTTAAACGAAACAAAATTCACAAACACGTTTCAGGTAAAAGTTGTAGTTATTCAGGCCTAGTTTGTAGAAATAAAAAAAACATTTTTTGATTTTTCACTTTAAGTGGTCAATATCTACCTTCAGAAAATGTAGTTTCCTCATGACCCCCATTTATTTTTATTTTTCTGAAATGTACAATACAATGCATGGAAAAAATGTATGTAACATTTTTTTCTATCTTCATAGGTCAAGTAGAAGTATCTGAAGCTCACTAAAGTAGTCAACTTTGAATGCTTTTTCTACTTAAACTATGAAAGATAGAAATAAATGTTACACAAATTGTTTCCATGTTTTGGATTATACATTTCAGAAAAATGAAAATAAGAGGGGGTCAAGAGGAAACTACATTTTTTGAAGGTCGGTATTGACCACTTAAAGTGAAAAACCAAAAAATGTTTTTTTATTTCTTCGAACTAGGCCTGAATAACTACAACTTTTACCTGAATTGTTTTTCTGAATTTTGTTTCGTTTAAAAGTTAAATACGTTTGATCCACTTGAAATGGGACACCCTGTATATGCTTATGAGGAAACGTACCATTTTTAGACAAAGTCTATCTCTACTGATGATTAATGTTCAAGGAATAATTTATTTAGTTTTCTTTACTAACGAATATCGTATATTTTTTTATTTGTTAACTATTGATTTAAATTTTTAAAATTCAATAAATAAAATTGTCGCTTAAGAATTACGGAAAAGGGAATGTCAACATTTTCCGATTTTTTAATCACTTGTATTCTTCAAGATATCACTAGATAGATGAAATCCAGGACCGTACGCCGTATTCTCTTTATCCTTTCTTTGCCACTTATAGACGCGGATATGACACGAAACATTTGCCTGTCTGTTTAGACGTTTAGAGATTATTTTTGTGTAAGAGGATCAAATGAACATACTTTTTTTATCCTCCGTGATCTATCCCAGGTTCCGTCTTTCAGCTGTGAACCTTAAAATTAAATATTTTTAAAACTCTTTATTTTCATTCGTTTGAGTTAATAAACACCTATAATAATACTGGATTATATTATATTTATTTATTTTCAATTTTTTAACTGATGTTTTTAGAGCTATTATTAAATTAATGCAAACTTATGTTTTTAGAGTTATTGTTTGTAATAACTTTTATATTTTATACTGGAAAAACATTAAAAAATATTCACATTTTAATAAGTGAATTGTAGGTATTTTCTTTGCAATTTAAGATTGGTCTAATTTTTAACATATCTATAATCATTTTTATGTGAATAATATCGAAGCATTATTTGATTATATTTGACAGGGATTTGTTAATCGAAATCGGGATGTTATTCCCATATCTATTGTCCTAAAATTTAGGAAACATTTTTTGAAATCTGAGGCGGGGCTAGAGAATTGTGGTGGAGCTAGGGAGCCGTGTAGTAAGGGAAAGAGCGCGGTATCTCTGTGCGTAGCTGGCCCGAGGAGACTTCTGCGCAGGCCGTTTTGATAATTTCCGAGCTATGGATTGCATTGAATTTTCAGTAATTTCATCTGAAATTATATTTTATCAGATTTTTTTATTCTCTCCTTATTTTCCTAAATAATTTACCATCTCTACTAACACTCGATCCTTTCAAATGTTTTGATCCATCATTTTAAAGCATATTTGCTACCACTAATGATGATAAATAAATCCTGTATTGTATATACCTAGGTACAATATATTGTTATTATTTATTATACGCCTTTATACCAGATTTTTTTTTTTTAAACTCTATCTAACGATACAATTAAAATGATACATCACCATATTTACCTTTCACTGAACATTCACCTCCCTTTTCAACTCCCACACTCTGTAACATAGTGAACAAATATTCATTGGGACTATATCCTGCGAACTGAATCAATGCTTCTCATTCCAAAGTTAGCATTGGTACTGATTAATGCTCTATTGGAGTTATTAGCGCGGGCAGAATGAATTATTGCTCTGCGGCCAATTATTAATAACTCTATTAATTGAACTCATTATTAATTGATTGAACTCTGCAAAGGTTAAAGTGTCTGAGCTCGTTTTGCGAAATATTTCACGATACATGTTTCTTTTTAAAATAGCTTCAAGCTATCCTTAGAGAAATATGACTTAATTAGTAGTTGTAAATATTTTGTCCCTCATTAACTATTTATTTTATAAATACCAAAATCATTAATACTTCGTGCGTATTGAATCAGTGTAAATACGATTATTTTTCTCAACTTTTTTGGAAACACTTAAGCGTTCTCCAATTTGTTTTTAAGGATGTTCAATACTATTTATCTTATTGTATTTATTAATAACTTATGCTTGTGTAATAAATCGAAAATAAATTTGCTTTCAATCCTTTTTTTACACTTCACTTACATATATTTTTTTTTCCAGGTAAGAGGCATCTAGTTATGAAGTTTTTTTCCTCTAAGTAAGTAATAGATTAGTTTATAAATAATGATATAATTTAGTAAAGTCCCTTTTCTAACTTTTTTATTCTCTTCGGAATATAAGCTCGCTTTGCAAGTAAGTCATTCGTGAAATTAAATACATGTCCACAATTTTAAACTTGCTTACGTAAGTTTTTGAATGTTCGCTAAGATTTCAACTGAGCTGCACAAAAAAAAGACAAACGTCCCCATTCGGATTTTTTGCGTTGTATTTATTATTTATTATTACATTGTAATATGATAACAGTCGTAATATAATTAAAATTAAACATTAATAACGTAACGTAACTTCTACAATGACAATCACAAAATGGTCATCATTTTTAATGTGAGGGATGTACTTGATGGATTGGTAGCAAATTATCAATATTTGGCTTCAGTTTTGTTAGGAATAACCGCAAATCTCCCCGTCCGTGATATTCAATCTGCTCCTTTTTTTTTTTTTTTATGTTAAAATGTTTGTAACGACAATTTAAGTTTTTTCGACAAGATATGACGAGGGAAACGCTATCAATAGCTTTTTCGCAATTCCCCACAGTCCAGCCCACAACACTAACATCGATTCACTTTTCTTTTCGAAATTCCGGAAAAAATGAGTAACCTCATCCTTTGCATTGGCATTTATATTTATATTAGTGAAGAATCAAAAAAATTCATGCAAGAGGCAAGCACACACACAATAGATCGTTTTAGAACTAGCGTTGCGGACGGCAGCGGTGGCGCATTGCAAGTTTCGACAGTTGTACTGAATATGGAATACGCAAGTTTTTACAAGTGACAGTCGCTGAGCTTCTTATAATATTATCTGAAAAATATTATCTGCCTTCATGTCAAGCCAACATTTTAGTTCTTCACTATCGAAAGCAGACAAATTTTCGTGGACCCCCGCTTACGAATTGTGAACCCCCATTTTCTTTTTGTCACGCGAACGTAGGCCCTCGTCGAGTCTAACGTGGACCCCTGGGGGTCCTCCTGGACCACTTTGGGTGCTAAGGGTCTAGAGTATAATAATAAAATAAATTCTCATGTCATAATAGCACTTTTTATATACTTTTAAATTAGTGTAATTGAATTTTAAATATTTTTTTAGTATTGGATCACACTCAAAATTCCATGGGTGTTTTACGAGGTTTCATAATATTTAGTTATTGGAAGGTCCGCTGTAATCATTTCCCACGATAAAAAATTTGTGCTTGTAAATTCTGAAATTTTTACGAAAATATTTTATGTTAAGGATACTTTTATTTTTAAAATATTACGATTCATTGAAATATTTTTATAATCCTCATATACTTAAATCAGACTCCATACTTTTCCTTCTTAATTTTCAGTTTATTTAATTAAATACAATATGAAATCGGTTTTGGAAACCCATGAATTCGATATTACGATATACCAGTAAAAATGTCATTATATTTAAAATATGTTTTCTACCTCCCCAATACATATTGGCCGGAAAGGACTTCTGAAGGAATTCCGATATTTCCTTTGGCATGTTAGCGCTCCATTTGTGGTTTCGTCGGAAATGTGATGGTTGTTTATTTTAATTGGAGAATGTTATAAACCTAATAACAAAGTTAAAAATAAAAACAGTTTATCACAGATAAAGTGAACATTTAAAAAAAAAAAAAATTTTGTTTTCTTGTAGTATATTGACATAGCCTTACATAATATTTTTCAGAAGTTCAATTTCCATCGCCGAGGAGATGTCGGTGTTTATTCTGGGGGCTGATTTAAAACGGTGCTTGTTTGGTTTTTCCCTGAAAGTGTTTACTAGAGACTAAAATGTTGTACAGGAAAACACCCTTGCCTTCTCATCCTGAGGGACCCGGATCGAGGAAGGGGACTGTGTTTGGAATTCCATTGATGAGATGTGTATTGGCTTTTAGCTTCGGCGAAGGATAGAATTTTGAAAGAGCGGAATATGCTGACAGGTTGTGGAAGAGGAGTGGAGGGTGGGTAAACAGGAGGAGGCTGATGTGGTGGTGTATTTGTCCTGTCAGTGCTGGCATAATATTGCCAATGGTGTCTTCTTTGACGTTTAACATCATCAATATTTAAACCTTTTTCAATTAATGTTCTCAAAGTGAACTTGTTGCTTCTGGCAAGGGAGACTGGGCTCTTATAGAACCAACTCTGTTTATAGATTAAATAAATTAGGAGGGGGTAATAATTTAGGTTTTTATTCGGTATTTTTATAAGGTCTTAAAAATAAAATTTAATCTGTGTAATCTTAATTATTTAAATCTTAAAAATTTAATCTGCATCATTGTTCTGTTCGTGTCGTCATTGAACTCCTCCTTAAACTGCTGGTCCGATTATGATTGGCTTTTTGTGGATGTGTATAAATGTGTTCTAGACTGGTTTAGATTCACAATTCAAACGATAGGTAATGTTTGTTAATTAATTTATCCTCCCTATAAACGTTTGACCAGGGCGATATCGGGTCTGCTGTTTTTATATATCTAATTCTTATATATCTATCTTAATTAATACTGTGTCACTGACCTCCTCGAACTACGAATTTTTTGACGTTTGAGCAGTAGTAAGTCTGTCGATTCCAAAGGATTGATTTTTAAAAAATAGTGCAAATCGTCAAATCTAGCGATTTGTTTCTTCGGTTTATATATTTATTTCTATTTTTATGTTATGTCTTTATATATGTTATTGATTACATTAGAGGAGCGTATTATCAGTACTTAACAATATATTCTTTTTTCGTTTATCTTGGCAATACCTTATGTTAATGTCTTTGTTTCTACATCTGTCCAGTTTTACTACTGTCTTCTTTCCTTTGAGTTTCCGGCAATTTTTTTTTATTTAATTATGTTTGTAAATCTGGATCAATTTTCAGTATCTTCTCCCTTTATCTCTAGTTTCTTCAAATCTCCTGAGAGTTTTTTCTTCTAGTTAGTTTTTTCTTTACTTTTCGTTATTATGTAAACATTTTGTTTTTTAAACATTATTATTATTTATGTGTGACTTGTTTATACTATGCACTTCGGGCTAAAAAGGCCCATTGTGCTTGAGTCCTAAAAATCTCTAACTTAGGTCTAGATTTCTGAGAAATTTAAGGAAGTCTTTGAATCTCAGTTCTTGAAGTTCCTTGTGTCCTCCAGGGCCAAGGTCAAGTGTCCTCTTTCGACATAGTGCTTTACATTCAAAGAGAACGTGCCAGGGGGTTTCGTGCTCCTCTGTGCACCATCTGCACTGAGGTTCTTGTTCAATGCCCAATCGATGCATGTGTTTCCTGAGTTTACAGTGCCCAGTGATGGTTTCAACCAATCGTTTGAGGTCGGTTCTCGACATGTGAGCGGCTTCTTTCTTGATTTTCTCAGTAAGATTGTCATTGGGATCCTTTATAAAAAGTTTAGTATGCCTTATCTGGGCTATATCCCAACGTGATTTTATCTTCCTCTCAGCTAGTTTGTTAGTTGTATCCTTAGCCAGGGGTAGGTAAACCCCGCACCATGGTTCTGGTCCAATTGGAGCAATAACTGCTCCTTTCTTCGCCAATTTGTGGGCCCTTTCATTTCCTCGTATATTACTGTGCCCAGGGATCCAAAATATGTTAACTCTGTTATGTACAGCTAGTTCATCAAGTCTTAGACAGCATTCCTCCACTAGTCTAGAGTTTGTTACTGCATTTTGTAAATTATCATAATTATTATCATGTCATTTTTAAACATAATATGACTGAAGTATCCATACAACATTTAGCGTCTTTTCCTCCAACGTTTTTGTGTTTTCATAAATATCTACAGTTGGGCTTACAATCTGTATTATTATGTTATACCTAAACAGCACTACACTTTTTACAGTCGTATTTCCTTTCATGTTTTTTCTAATTCATAAAGTACAGCCATTCCCTTAATTACAGTAGTTTCCAAAGAAATTGATTTTTTATTGTAATGATTCTACATAATTGTTTTAATGTACCGTATTGAAATTTTAGGAGTGTTACCTATTTTTATTTAGTAAAATAAGTTGAATAACCTGTAAAAGATTTTTTTTTTAATGTTTGCAGTTTAAGTCTTACCAGAATATTTAAATTATAATTAGTAGTGTTCGGTATTTAAGGCTGCATAATTACATGCGTTGTTATAGGTATATTTAATTACAATATATATGAGGGGATAATCAAATTATTATCACTATTGGTTACTTAAGCCCTGTCAGATTACATAAATAATGATGAAACCCAGGTGATATCAAAGACTGTGAATTATAAAATAAGGAACTTTTTCGAGAAGTAAAAATATATGAAATTGATAGTATTATATGTCAATTTGGATGAGTCGAAAACCATAACAACACACCCATTTTTTTTTAAATTCTCAACTTCAGTTTTGTACAGCTTCTTGTATTTAAGATTTGCCACACTCATTTCACGTTGGATTATTCTGATCCAAGGAAGCTAACGTATTTGCATTGAATATTTGTGTTTAATTTATTTCTCCCTTTCGTTTCCAATCTTTACAATCCACGATGATCTGATACTGCCGATTTATCCAGAACGTGATACCGGTTCTTTCAGTGCAAACCCACTGATGTCAAAACTGGCTACCTCTTTAATCCCCG
Source organism: Arma custos (assembly GCA_037127475.1). Classification (NCBI taxonomy): domain Eukaryota; kingdom Metazoa; phylum Arthropoda; class Insecta; order Hemiptera; family Pentatomidae; genus Arma; species Arma custos. The sequence continues at coordinate 51,059,412 of CM073764.1, read as the reverse complement.
ATAATCCTACTAGGCGTCTGAATAGAAGATGGCCTCGTGACAAGTTGAATTTGTTATATCAGCACTGCCAGTAATTTCATTCCATTATGATATAAATATATCATTTTATTTACTTTTTGTATTAGTATTATACAGTTCTAAATTTCAATAAATTCTTTTTTTTTTTTTTGTTTAAAGAGAAAAGATAGGCCTCTTTAAAAATAAAAATATTTAAAACTCAAAAAATTGACCAATAATTATAAAAAAAAATTTTTTTTAGTTTTAGCGATTACAATCCGAGAAATTTTACACCCTTGATTGTATTCCATTATTTTATTTATATGTACGCAAAAGAAAAAAAAAAGATTTGGTAGTTAACAAGTGTTTTCTTGTTTTTTTTTTATTTGTGGATTTTGTGTTAAATTAAAGTAATTTTAGTCTGGGGTAAAAACGTTTTAATTAGGATAGGCGAATTTGCTTTGGTTTAAATTTTGATTCCATTAGTTTTGAAATGTATAATACCAAATCAAGTTGGGAGTTAATTATGTAAATATTAATTCGGCAGTGCATAACAAAAAAATGAACTTCACACAGAAGATTATTAGGATTTATTCACAATTGCTCAATATTCATTTATTCAAATTAAACATAGACGATTTTAAGATTAATTTTTAAAATTAAATCACCCCTCCCCCCCTCTGAAATATCTTATAGTATGAACGGGCAATTTAGAAAAAAAATCTGTATTTTACTTTTTCATTAATTTAATCCGGATATTCTTTTTTCGCTACCTTAGTCGACATTTTCCCCATTTAAGAATTATTAGCTATTTTCCGTGTTTTTTTTTATTTTATAAAAGTTTCCTTTATTAGAACTAATAAACCCTTTTTATTTTTCAACTACCCTTGAAGTTGGTTTTTTCATCTGGAATTTTTTGAGCAATCAAGTAGCTTTTTTTTACTTATTCTTTTTATTATTATATCATTTTTATTTCCCTTCTTGTTATTACTTTAATAAAAGAGCTCATAAAATTAATAAGCCTTTGTTTGTTTATGTCGGTTGATACCAACCTTCTTTCTGTAGTTCGTTCCATTATTTTATTTATTAATAATCCCTACTGTCATCTTACATTAATGTTAATACAGTTATCAGTCAAATAATGTTAAAAATATCTTAATCCAACATGATTTAGTTTAATTTTCAGAATGACGTTTACGCAGGCGGACTGTCAAGTCATAAGCCTCCTGTCCGGAACGGTGCATCATAAACGCGCGAGACAAACCAAAACAACTGATGTTATTATTACCATCTATATAAAGCAAATACAAAAATAAAAGAAGTTATTTTAAGAAATCTCTTCTTTAAAAATATATACATGAGTAGGAAAAATAAAACATCTCCTATTCGAAATACAAACACACATTTCCTATTCGAAATATAAAAACACTATTAGTTTTACTTTTTGTGTCTTCCATTATGTTGGGACATTATTACTAAATAGGGTAGATTAACGTGTTGGAAGTGTTTTTTTTCTGTCTATAATATTATATGTATATATTATGTTTCTTTAAATATATAACCTTCTCGCTTTATTGCCATTTGGTTTGAATCCAAACCAAATATATTTACTATGGATTTCTTTGCTTTATATGAATACTAGCTTATGCCCACGGCTTCGCTCGCGTGGAATTTGGTCTGCCTCATAAAGTTTCGTGAAAGATCATTTTAAATAAATAATTTTTTTTTTTTAGATATAAGTTACTCGTACATCCAAAATTTCAGATGTCTAACTTCAAAACTGACTGATTCCTTAAAATTTTTGAACCCCTATGATATTAAGGGGGAAGCCCTTGGGGTGGAATTATCAAAATTTCTTTCTTACACTATACAAAGAACCTATCTACAAATTTCAGGATGCTAAGTTCCTGATTTGGCTATAATTATGTACTGTAACGGGCGGGGCACATGCCCCCGTGCCCCCACATAAATCTGCCCTGGATGTAGCCTATGACGTATAACCTATATTACTGAAAAGTACCATCCAAATCCGTCCAGTAGTTTTTGCGTGAAAGAGAGACCAACAGAAAAAGTTTCACATTTATAATATTAGTAAGATTAGTAAGATATATCGCTTCTTCAAAAGAACCACGCCATAACTCAAAATTTGGCATATTTGAGTTGGGCCTTCAGTAACCATTGCTTGAAGCTTTTTAATCTGGGAACGACATATCTGATATTCCATTTCCAATATATTTTTATTTTTTTCAATAGCCATATTTTGAATTTTATCATGTTCGATCTTCTTGACGTTTTATAGGGATAATGACATTAATACAGTTTCAAGATTTTTACTAAACATTTTCTAATGGTTAATAAAATAATTTCAATGCCATAATTAGGAATGTTTTGCTTTACCGATACCCAAATATTTATTTTTTCAACTCACATGGAATTTCACTGTTGATGCAATGCCTCTATTGAAAAAATAGTATTTTTATTTAATTATGACCTTGCTCTTTTTTAAGGAGCGATATATCATTTATACGGTGCAACAAATTGATATGGTGATGGTGCAACCTGGCAGAAGGGATTGTAAATGTAAAATAAAATAATGGCATAAACAATAGTAATTTCACTGCATAACTATGATATCTACCAGCAAATAAATTAAAAATATAACATGAGCTCTATTTATATTATAAACTAATAACCAGGAAGAAAATGTGAAATAATTACAAAGAAAAAAGGTGAGAGAAAGCCACTTTATTTCAAACAATGTTCTACATAAAAAAACTATGTGAAAAATTCATGGGTTACGGAAAACTAAGAATAGAAATGATAATAAGCGCTAATAAAAGGTTTAAACTGCAACATTAATATAGTACAAAATGATTTAATTGAAAACGTTACACAGGAAATTTGCGGTCTTACGTTTTGAAGAATAGATTGGCTTTATTCTGAGTTTATTATAGATGAATGAGAAGGGAGGATAACAATAGGAAAAGATAAGCCGGGGATATCTCTGCTTAGGAACTCTAACAAAGAAATTTCAAGCTATTCATGAAGATCTTAATCCCGAATGCAGCTTAAATAATTAAGAATTTCAGAGGAGGCGTCTGCATGCTTATTGCTAAGGTGATGAAAATCTTTTCCTGTTTAGTGAAAACACCTATCCCGGCACTGGGCTCAACCTGGACGAGATCCCGAAGTGGAAGCACGTCCTCTGTACATGTTGTTAGGTTTAGGTTTAGGTTAGACTAAAGGGAGTTAGCCCTTTAGGCTCTTTCAATTAGCTCTGTTTGGGCGGTATCGCCTCTTCTGGTTTCCTCTATCATGTATAATGAAATTTATGTTACATGCGTAAGATTTTATATTATCATTTCTTAATTAACAATATCTTAAACCGCCCGGCCTCGGCAATGTGGGTACTCTTACTTGGGGGAAAACCTGGTCGTTGAGCGTGATCTAGAACTAATCTCCTCACTGCAAAACCGTTGTCCAAGAGGCATCACAGTCTCTACTACGTACTGAATCCAGGTTCTTCATGGGTTGTAGTGGTACAGGTGTTTTATACTTCGAATGTTTTCAAATGGTTTCAAAACATCGAATTGAATTGATTCTTTACAAAATTATTGAGGTCCCATGCTAATACAATATTTTTTTTAAAGTTTGTCTCATTATATTGACCAGGATTTTAACGAATTTTCATATCCGAAGACACGGTATTGTCTTTTGCCAAGTACTGAGGCATACATTAATCTTTGAGATAAGTATATGGTCTTTCATTAAAAATGATCGGATTCTAATATAACTACAAAGGTTTGACAAATCAACTTTCCTGCATTATTTTGAAGCTTGGACAATGCAGTTATGTTTCAAATAAGATATTGTTTGAACGTCCACCACGGGCTCGTAGACACTGACACACCCGATCGCTCCAATTTCTGATCACTCTGCAATAATTCCGGCTGTATTCCGGCAATAACTGGACGAATATTCTATTATAAGTGATCCAAAGACTGTGGCTTGTTGGCATAGACTTGTTCTTTCACATAGCCCCAAAGAAAATAATCCAGGGGTGTCAAAGCACATGACCTTGACGTCCAGTTCACAAATCCTTGTCGTGAAATAATCCAATCGCCAAATCTTTCCCTCAGCAAAGTGAGAATAGCACCAGCTGACACGTAGCGCCATCTTGTTTGAATCACATTTCTTCAATATTGACGCTCTCAAGTTCTGGCCATAGAAATTCGAGTAAAATAGTATTATGGTGATCACAATTCACAGTTACGGCTGTTCCATTCTCATTTCGAAAGAAATAAGGTTCGATAACGCCGCCATATCATAAACCGCACCAGACAGTGAGTTTTTCGGAATGCAACGAAACATTTGTATGTAACATTTTTTGCACAAACTGCACACTATACTACATATAGTAACACCTAGAAATTATATATGTATTTTTAAAATTAAATATGTATCAGAAACCGAGAAATCTCTATTTGAAAGACTTTCACTCTTATTGAAAGACCCTATATATGACTACTGGCTGGATCAACAAGTGAGTTCCGTTTTTTTTGCAATAAAAATAAAATAATAGTATTAAAACACGCTACCGGAACTAAAAAGTAGGAAATAATTATCAGTTAAAAAAAAAAAAAAACTGAATAATATCCGATTATAGCTAGCTGAACTAAAAAGTTAAAAAATAGTTAATGCTTGAAAAAAAAAACAACGCTTTTTGTAGAAAAACAAAAAGTAGATAATAGTTTTTCAATAAGTTTATAATAAGAATAGAATGGTGAAAAAAAATTCATTTTATAATTGATGTTAATATTGTAAGTGTTGATAAAAGTAGTCATGCGAAGGTATCTTAAAAAGCACTCTATTTTTTTTTAACTAATTAAAAATTATTTTCTTCTCTTTAGTTTGGTTTTCTATTAAAGCGTATTTTCTAAACTATTGTTTAATATTTTTACATAGGAAACAAATAAAAAATATTTATCATAACAAAGAAAAATAATGAAGAGAAGCTGGATGTCCATATATACGTATACTCATGAGTTCTCCTTGAGGGAGAACTTAGACTGCTTTGTTTGGTTGTCTTCTGGAGGCATAGAAATTCATCATAGGCGGCATTTGCATATCCTCCTGTGTATGGACCCTGCGAAATAGCGTTCCGATTATAACCAGAAATCTATGTTGGGTATAAATCCGAAGAAAATATACCGAGTGTTACTGAAAAAGATACATTACGAGGAAGCGAGACAGTAGAACAAAGTAATGGCACATATCATGTCCCAATTTAATGTATCTGTTTTTGTGTTAGTAACAGTTACTGCAATAGTTAGTAAATTATTACTCTGTTGACTATATTACGACGAAATAGTGGTTGATGCCTTGTTGTTTTGTTCGTAACAAGGCTAATGTATAATAATATATAACAGAATACTTACGATGAAATATTGTGTGTGAATAACCAGAAAGAACGAGCAGTTGGCTTTAGAATTTGAATCACGGTAATTTATATAGTACTTAGTGCTCGACTGTGCAGTACAGTTCTTAATGCGTGTTGTCTATTTTTTTGGCATTAGGGAGAAACAATAGTGGAGTAAAATTCCTCCCAACATTACAACAATAATTAAAAAGTATTATAGATTTATGCTATTCTATTCTGCATTATATATAAAGGGTTCAGAATCTCGAATTCAAAAGTCAAATTTCAACAATTGACTTTTTTGCTAGCTTAGTCAAGTAATAATGCTCTATGCTCACGAAAGTTCGGAACTGGACTAAAAGTATGAAAAATAAGGCAGCATAGTTTCGTGTTAGACAAAATTGCTTGATTAATCTAGCGAAAAATTCGATTTTTGAAATCTTCCATTTATTCGCTAATGAACCTGAACGCCTAATATTACGAGTTTATGAGAATAGAATAAATATTTATTATGACACTATATTTACTGTTGAAAGGCTAAACCAGTATCAATAAAATAAACATGTAAAACATAAAAATGAAATTTCCATTAAAACATATAAGCATTTACAATATAATTGAACATTTAGAAATATCTGGAGGCTGTGTGATGACTTTTTTTTCTTCTGATTCTTCATATTCTTTTTTGTATTTTCTATTTTTTCTATTTTTTATTTTTATTATTATTTTTATTTTTATTTTCATTTTATATTATTTTGTATTTTCTGATGATTGGTTTGTGTTGTTAAAGTTTATTTTCATTTGTCGGAATAAATACTGTATATTCATAGTCATATGCAGATGTTTCTTGTGTAACGAGTATTCTTTTGTTTGCTAAATTCGTCCGTCAGGTGTCTCTACCAATCTGACCTCACTTAACTGAGGACCGTCATTCCATACGGATGTGTATAAGTGGGTTATATGGCCAAGTAATTGCCAAATTTAATTGTTTTTACCTTATCGTATCTTTGCGGCTCAGCGTTGGTGGTGTTACGTTGATGTTACAATATATATTATGGTTATGTTTTTGGAGTTGGCATTATGTTACCGTTGATGTATAATATAAGAATACAACATTTTTCTTTGGACAATAGTTTATTTAAATCAATTTGGACCTTGGACCGAAAACCCCGCAACCTGGTCACACTTGTTAATCATACTTCACACATAAGAAAAAATACGATAAAATGAAGAGACAAAGACTAGATAATAATAATTCATAGTTAGGGTTCAGAGCGGACTCGTTTAATGGACTGACAAGAATAGCCCACACAATGTTTGAATCACCCCCCCCCCTTTTTTTTCTCTCTTTTTTTTCTGGTGAAACAAATGACTTTTTGAAAAGGCTCGAGCCATAATGTCGAGGAAGGGACGAATCTAGGCCCTGTGTCATTAATAACTGTCCCCTATCCGCGAGAAATTATTCGAAAAATTTTGGAGGCAGAGAGGGCTCCTTTGTCGAAAGTTTTAGATGAATTAGTATGGATCAGGGATCTTTGATATCCGTAATTTTAATTTGAAAAACTTTTGTTCTGCGCGGCCCTGCGTAGTTTAATTAAATTCACGACACGACTTTTAATTTAAAAAAAAAATCCATGACTTCCCTGATCCATAACTACCTGGGTGGAGGACATTTTTGTCATTATTTTGCTCTGTTAGGACTATAGTGCGTACAAAAAAATGTAGTCTAAACATCCTCCCATCTACTCTCGGATATGCACACCATATATTATTAAATTTGCACTTATAAGTTAGTTGATTGGCTATTAATTTAACGTCAGTTTATGCTATAATGGCTAATCAGACGATACTAAAGTAGGAGTCCCAAATTTATCCTAAAAAAACATAATTAGAATAGGGATTTTAAATGAGTACCTGACACTCGGAACAGGCTCGGGACTAACTTGTTACATCCCTTCAGATGGACGGCGTAAGCAGGGTACTTTACTTGGCGGACTGCGATCCCGACATTTCTAGGCATACGAGATTGTTAAGCTAACCGCTACACTGGCAGTTGTGTGATCATGGGCCAGAAACCCTCCCGCAGGACCGTTGTATTAGAAAAAATAGATTCTCTACCATGTACTAATCACTCACCCAGGACCATTCATGGGTTATTGTGGCATAAATTTTAACCCGGCAATAATTGTCGTAAATGGTTTGTAAGATATTCCCACCGAAAGATTCTACGTACATCGGAAACGAAATTATAAAATTTTGAGCGGTGCAAATTTAATATTTATTCCCCCCTCATTTTTATTTTAGTTGATTTTACTGTAAAATATATTTTACCACTTAACAAAAATGATATTGCTCAGTAAACTGTAATACCTAATCCTGATTTACAATTGAATTATTTATAAATTACCATTTATTTTTTAATTGTTTGTTCAGAAAGGCATAGTATTTATTAAATGTTAATTACAAGCACGGAACGCTTAAAATTGTTGCTGGATTGACAGTAAATATTTCAGTATGATTAGCAATTCATTGCAGCCGAGTTTAAAATAACATTTGCTTTATGTAGGAGTTGGAATTTGTAAATTTAAATTTGATGGAGTTACTCTCTTTATCCCAGCTAAATAGTTTGTTCCGTCTTGACTTTCCCAGTCAGATGGATTTGCATCCTGATCAGTTTTAAAAAAGGAATAGAGAAAGAAGAGAGTGAGAAAAGCTGTCTGCTTTGTCTTGGGGAGCTCACTTTGTTTTAATTTATTTCAATGTTCTTTTTTATTATTATAATTTTATTAATTAAGTGCTCCACGTGGTACGTGTATTATTCTATTATCGTCCATTATCTTTATAAAGGACCATGAGAAATGTTTCAACATTTCTCAAGACACACTCAGTCATCCAGAAGTCATTTCAAGAACATGAATAATTAGTTACTTAAGAGTTTAAACTACAATAGTTAAAATTTTATATTGGCCTTAAATAGTATCATTTGGCCTTATGCTATGTGTAAGAATAGTCTGGGCGGAGGTCTGAGAAATAATTTCTTAAATAAGGTTGAACTGTTGATTTGAAATGTTTCGACCAACGTTTGTGTCTTGTATGTCTTACCCTGAAGAATACCTGCAATGTGGATCGAAGCGTTGGCTTTTGAATAAATAGTTCAACCCTTTTTAATAAAATATTTCTGATCATCCGGACCATTTTCTTCTCCGTTTTATATTGACGCATTATTTATTCTGCTTCTTTCTTCAAGTCAAATTTTTGAGATTTCTTTTTTAAATTTTAACTTTTATAAGAGACATAAGCATGTTTGGTAGAAAAAAGAAATTTCACAACTTAACGGTTATGAACCCACAATTATACACAAATCCTTAGGTCATCAACTCTTTCTGATAATTTCGATTGTAATCTATGATTGTTGACTGAGTCGACGCTGTTTTGTATTTATTATTTTTTAATTTAAATCTAAATCACCAAATTATGAAATTATATTAATTTTACAGAGTAGAGAGGACTCCACTAAGCGATCGAATTCCTCTTGTATCCAATCCTTACAATTCAAAATCCTTCGAAAAATACTCAATCCTCTTTACTTAATTACGAAAAAAATCATCCATAATGAGCTTTATGTCCTATTTGTTACTGATTTGTCCCAAATCCTATCAATCATTAATCACAATCTTTATTCCCACTCAAACACATTATTTTCAAAACTACCTCTTCGATTCCTGATAATCCTCCGAGTCGTCTGATGAACATTTCCTCATGACCTTCTGAGTTGAATTTATTATTCGAGTACTACTAAACTTTTACATTTTTAAGAAATGTATTAATTAAAATTATACCAAATGGTAGTAAACTAATTACTAGTCATAGCAGATTGATTCATAACTGCCGAAAACTCTTAACTAAATTCACAAATAAAAAAATGTAAACATTGGTTATGAAGCAGTGATCACTGTGAGAATATCAAGGTAAACCTTGATATATATATATATCGGAAATATTATTTTGTCTCTATATAATAATTTTAAATTATCATTAATAATGAATATGATTATTAAATATTTAAATTAGATTAATTGGTATTCAGCATCGATACTAGGATCGGATGAACCTTTTCTCATCCCTCGGGTGACCTCCTACATCCGAAGGGGTAAGGGCAATTGGTCCCTATTATAGCCAGCGCTTGGTCGATCACTCCAGCCAACTGAGTCCTAATTAACAGATGGTCTCTGAATCGAGGATTCTGTCCTACAGGAGAAGAGATCGATCATCCTCAGCCCTGTAGCCAGTAGATAGGTGGAGCCCGTAGGAGTATGCAGTAATAGTAAATGTGTGACCCGGAAGATAAGTTTATAAATACATAGATCAATGAAAATAACCATCTTAATCTTAAAAAGAACCGTAAAATAATTTTTATAATTCAATTGGAAAACTTCAAAATCCAACGCCTTAAGTCTCTAAAATACTGGACAATGATCACAAGTCAATGTTTCAACAAACATCATCAGGACCTACACCAACATAAAAATATCACTGATGTGCAGCACATTCCTCATCAATGGTCCAAACAGACTGATCAATCAGAGACGTGATATGGAGACAGCTGTGGCGGTTAAAAAAACAAAAAACTTGTAGCATTACAATCCATCAACGGTTTTGGATTCAGCACATGGTGAAGACTGTTCTCTTCCTAGGACATTTTGCAGGGAGGTGATCTGTCCTATACCATGCTTAACCGCAAGGTATCCCCAATTATCGGTAGCCAATTATTCTGTGAGAACTGGAGAGCTCTAAGTACTCTCCAGTTCTCACAGAATCCATATTCGGTTGTTGGCTTTATAAATAAACTAGCTGATCCGGCCAAGCGTTGCTGTCACATGCCCTTACAACATATCAAAAATGCAGCATCTTCAAGCGTCACTGCTACGATCCACGCTTAATCGATAATAATGGCCGACACTTATCACTTAGGGGTATGAAAAATAGTTTACATCCTATTCTCAAACCTACTGATTATGGACACCAAATTTCATAAGAATCGGTCAAGTCGTTTCGGAGGAGTTCTGTTACAAACACTGTGACACGACAATTTTATATATTAGAAGATAGGGCTAAGATTCCGGTTACTTATTATATGATTGCAACTTAACTCAGGATCTGTTGAGCCAACAGAGCTGCTTTTGGACTCAAATTGTAGCAAAATCTTCTTTAAAAATGTTTATTTGTGTTTTTTTCCCGAAAACTCACGGATTAGAAGATACAGGCCCAAAACTGAATTAATTACGAAAATTTCGAAGTTTTTCGGCCACCAAAAGTATTCCCGTCCGTTTTTTCGGTTGCGAACTTGGATTTACACTACTCAGACATGCCCTATATACATATAAAAATGCAGCATCATCAAGCGTCACTGCTACGATCGACTCTTAATCGATAATAATGGCCGACACGTATCACTTAGGGGTATGAAAAATAGTTAACATCCTATTCTCAGGCCTACTGAATATAGACACAAAATTTCATTAGAATAGGTCAAGTCGTTTCGGAGGAGTTTTGTTACAAACACTGTGATACGACACTTTTATCTATTAGATTATCTACTACAGCCGAATTTCAACCCGGTACCTTCGGCGTGGCAACAAAAACAGAAAAAATACAAGATAAACTCAGCTATCAAAGAATAAATAAATCTAGTAAAGCTTATTAGTATTCTACGTGTGTGAGTATGTGTGGGTACGTATACACGTACACATAGAAATAGTGCAACTATTAATAAAGAAATTGATTTATTCGCCAATAGAAGGATTTTTCATTGAATTGCCTACGACTGCCACTGTTATAAATTGACTTGGAATCGAGCCAGAGAAGATACATATAGGGTTAGTTCCTAGTTCCCGTAACTGGAGAAAAATATTGGTCAACGTGACCGACAGATGGAATTAGTTAAACAATACGCATGGATACAATAGGCTTGTTCTACCCATTTATTATATAATATAAAAACCATATATCCTCCAATGTGCTGAAAGGCACAAAAGAAGGGATAGGAAGACCAAGAAGTTAAAAGACATTTATAAAAAAAAAACAATAAATGCTTGTTTTAAGGATAATAGTTAGCCGTAAATGAGGTTATATCTTCTGCGTCGGGTAAACTTTAAGTGAAAAATCTTAAATGAGAATAATGTATATGCAGAGTTCTTATCAGTACACTGGTGCTACCGTGGCGTCCATATCCTACTTATCTCTGTAGCTACTATTCGGTGGGCCGGTACAGTTCGTATATTTGATTTATTATACTATAGGAAACCGTCTTCTCCTAATTAAAATTATTATTGATAATATTCCTTGATCGTCTCGTAAGTTTCTTTTAGTCCTAAGTATCTGGCGAACGATTTTTTTTTCATTATATTCGGTTTCGAAGCGGGTTAGCTTAGGATGTAGGGCGCTGGGTTACTGAATTGTTTATTATGTTACAACCGAGGATCGTATCTGTAGGCGATAGAGATACATCTAGTTCCCATCTATCCCTTGTAAAATGGTTGCTCTTAATCGAGGTGTAAATCTGACATTTGAGCATAGTCTCAGAGATATTACCTTGCAAAACTGTTGCCTCATAAACAGTTCAGTTTTATCACTTACCGAACCAACCCTATACCCTTCATGGGTTGGATATAATTACAGATATAATTAAATAGAAGACATACATCCTCATATAAATGTCTAAAGTATTATGGTGATTTGTGTATATCTACAGCCCAAGTGAATAAGTTTCTTTTACTTATTCTTTGCCTGCATGGGCTTGAAATGGGTAATTTCATATCGAATAATAATTAAAATTATTATACAGAACTTCAGAGCATTGTTGAAAGGTAAAATAATTTTTTTTTTATGAATTATAGAAATAGTAAAACACATAAAAATTTGTACTCACTATAATTCTCAGAATAATCTTGCTGTTCCGGTGAATAGGTGGTTTAGTGGATTTTTCCACATTGTTTATTGTATTTAGGGAAACAGAATTGTAGAGATATAGTGGCTAAGTTAGGTATTGGCTTCAGACAGGGTTGTGCTTATATTGTTACATAACCAAATAATTCACCGAGGCTGCATATATATATATATATATATATATATATATATATATATATATATATATATATATATATATATATATATATATTATATTATATATATATATATATAATTATATTTGATATTTCTAGCACTATTAATGTAAATTCCCAAGTACAGAATTGTCCAATGGCAGCCACAAGCCACGACCAATAACATTAAAATCTTTCCTTATAAACTGAATATTGAATTACTCTGCTTTGGACCAAGACCCGATATCCATTGGCCGCGTTCTAGATTAGAAGGAAGCTGATATATGGGAGCTGTCTCAGGTGAAAGATAATTCCTGATAATTAGGGTAGGATGCATCGGGGGCAATTTACTGCACTATTAGTGCATCAAGAGGCCTTGCACCTGCTCAGGTATTTCCGTCCACTGTCACCATTCCAAACCGACTTCGTGTCTCAGTTAGTGCCAATAAATCTCACCAGTGTTTGGGTATCTGCCGTGACTCGTTGGTCTATTTGTGTCTCACTGTCCCTCATATCCGTACACTAGCACCTTCAGTAGAAAAATATTTAATTTTATCATACTTGATAGATAAATCAAATACAATTATTGTTTAAATACATCTACAGCTCAGGTGACTAAAAGGTTATGTCGAATTTTTTCCTGTAAGAATTAACTGTGAAATTATTTTTATAATTTATTTTCTTGTTATATGATATTTTTTTAAATATTTTATTTGAGAATAAATGATATGACCGGGATCGGAAAGTAGAGATATGAGCCAGGATGGCCGAGATGGTTACGGCGCCACTACGGAGAAGTGGGACACCCGGGTTCGAATCCCGGTCCTGGTCATATCTTTTCTTTTCAAATATAGGTATTATTTTTAGTTTGAAGTAGAGCTGTAATAAAAGCAATAGCTCCTTTTCAAGCCAATGCCTATGCTTATTTATTCGAATCAAAAATAACGCATTTCGCTTCTCAAAGTACACTAATCTCGGAAAAAAGTTCCACTTAACCCCTTATTCATCGGGGCTGTGAATACATTATATACATAAGTTCAGTTTTATTGTTCTGACAATAAAAAAATATTAACGACTTGTAAGTTCAGTAATTTCCTGAAATCATGATATTAATTCCTGAATGATACTTCAAAGACTTTTTTTAGCAATCTCATGTCAAAATAATTAATAGGAAATCTGATTATAACCGTAAGTATACCTTTTTTTCTGTATCATTCAACAAGCTCAAAATTTGTATGTTGGTTGGTTTGGTCAAAAAGTTGTATGTTGGTTTTATGTTATTTTAATTACACAAGATATCCTTAAACCCTTCGGATCTATACGGGTCGTCAGACTACCGGAAACAACCACAATGCCCAAGAATATGTGTGATGTTTCTACCTCATGTACTTCCATCGGGAATTGCCTAGCGGTTTTCCAGTAAGCCAAATACCTGCCTGCAAGACTGCTAAGTTTGGATGACCCCCTCCAGGTTGTCTGTTAGTAGTAATATTTATGTCTGAAAGATGACTACACCTTACAGTTAATGATATTATATTTATGGTTTAGAGCACATACAGGTGTGTGTGTGTGTGTTTATGTGTTTATATATATATATATATATATATATATATATATATAACTTAAGCACTTTACCTCACAAAACATAAACAAAAGAATAAGTAGGAAGATAAACAACACACTTGACGGCTGGTTAAACACTGACTTTATTGCCATCTTGAATCTCTATTTATAGATTCCAACAGCTGTTTACAATACCAGCTTGATTAGCGACTTTGCGATCATCGTCTTGTCTTAACTCCCCCCTGCCAGTTTACGAACATCCTCGTAAACTCAAAACAAAAATTGCAGAGAAAGAGCACACAAACCAAAGAAATTATCGATTACATGAATCATATTCTACTTACATAAAAATAAAAATAAAATACCTTACTAGTAGCTTAATCTACATTACTATCATTCGTAATTAAGAAAAAATATTTATATACAAATAAGTTACTTTACAAAAACTATATGTAAAAGAAATGAAAATCCCCTGTTCCACTACACCTCCAAAAGTACGAAATAAAGTACACGGTTATGGGCTGGCTTCCCCAGCTGGAATCTTGAGCTGTTCGATATGAACTGTCCTATGTTTTCTTGGCTCAGCCACATTCTGAATAGTGACTAGGTTATGCTCTCTGATAGCAATCACTCTGAATGGACCCTCGTACCTCAGAACCTCCTTTGCACGATTCGATATAATTTTTTTGTACACAATTGTACCGATTTTAATATCTCCCATAATGTCCTTCACGCCCTCGTTTTCCCGCGCCACTCTCCTACTCTTTTCCGCTACCATCCGGTCATGTGCTTTCCCCCACATTTTCTCGAGATCTACTCTATTTATGGCTAGTTGTTCTATGTTCTATGTTTTCGTCTACAACCGTATCCCCCTCGTCTCTTCTTCGCGCTCGTAATCCAAAAAGGGCCTCGAACGGGGAAAATCCAGTGGCCATGTGTATGGAGTGGTTGTACGCTGCTATGGCTCGGGGCATCGCCTCATCTGCTTCCAACCCTTTATCTGCGTGGAAAACTCGGAGATGTTCTCCCAAGGTATTATGGAGCCTTTCGATTCCCCCCCTACTTTTAGGATGTCCGGGCGTATTCCAGTGCCATGAAATTCCTAGCCGTTTCATCTCCTGTCGCAAGTACGCGTTATCGAATTCCTTGCCCCCATCCGAGGAGATCGTATTTGGCACCCCATAGAATTGGAACCATGTTTGAAGGGCGCTATTCACCGCCGCTGCCGATTTCTCCTTCACTGGGTGGGCTATGACCGTTTTGCTGAATGTATCCACTATTGTTACCCATTTAAACCCCCTCCACGTAAAGGTGTCTACTTGAAGATCTGTCAATGGTATCGTAGGCGTCATCGTCTCGGTTTGTAATCCTACGGGAGGATGGCGATCATACTTAGCCGTATGACAAATGTGGCAGTTCCTTATAATCTCCTCTACTGTCTTCCGCATCCATACCCAATAATACTTTCTTTTTAGTGCCGCCAACGTCTCATTGATTCCCCGGTGGTTCGTCTTCCCTTGATGGTACGCCATCGTTACATCCGTTTGCTGTTCTTGATCGCGAATGGTCTCTACCATAGATCGGCATCGGATAAACGTCCTGTCTATCCCTATTTTTTCGAATCTCCACAAGTTACGTATCTTGTCCCACACCGTCGCATTGCCAACATACAGATAGTGGGTCGCACCTGCTTTAGAGGCTTCCTTTAACGCTCGGCAGATTTGCTCTTCCTGGACTCCAGGTTGGGACCAAATAGTAACAATAGTATGCCTCTCGTATCTGGAAAATTCAGTTTTCAGTAACCCCGTGGTCCTTGTTTTCCATATTATCTGCCGAGTCTTATCGTTTATTACCTCATCCACCTCCTCCATCTCAGTCGATCTCTCGTCTTGTGATTCCTCCTGTTCTGGAGATTCCCCGTTGTCCCGGCGGTCTGTTTCTCCTTCTCCTTCCACATCTGGCGTCCATTCCCGTACGAACCTCTGGAGCTCCCGGAAGGTCCCCCTTCACCTGATTCGATAGCGTTGACCTGCAGGGCACGAGATAACCAATCTGCTACCACATTATCTTTTCCCGGCTTGTATGCTATTTCGATATTGTATTGGCTCAAGATCTCCTTCCAACGCGTCACCCTAGCCGACGATTCTTTCAAATTACCCACCCACAAAAGTGGCCTGTGATCGGTGTGAACTTTGAACCGCTTTCCAAATATATAGGGCCGGAAGTGTTGGACTGCCCATACAATCCCTAATAACTCTCTCTCGAGCGCACTATATCGGGTCTCCGCGTCTGTAAGCCTTCTGCTTGCGTATGCCACAGGCCGTTCCCCCTTATCATAATCCTGTGACAAAACCGCCCCCAGTGCATATTCACTAGCGTCGGTGGTGATCGCAAATGGTTTTGAAAAATTAGGGAATGCGAGGATCGGTTCCGATTGTAGCCAACACATGCATTTCCTGATGTTCCCCTCGATCTCTGGAGTAATCCGAATTGTGCGTCCCTTCCTTAACAGTGCATTCAGAGGACTCAGATGCTTGGCCATCTCTGGGACGAATCGACGATAATAATTTAGGGTTCCTAGCAATCTCCTGATTCCCTTGATATCGGTTGGCATCGCCATTTTCCCTATGGCTTTCACCTTCTTACCGTCAGGCCGCACCCCTTCTGCCGATATCGAATGCCCGAGGAAGTTGATTTGCTTTTGCCCCAATATTGATTTTTCCGCTGATAATTTTAGACCAAATTGACGTATTCTGTCAAAGACTCGTTTCAAATCCTCTATATGGTCCAACTCCGTCTTACTAAAAACGAGGAGATCATCCATATAGACCTGGCACATGTTTTCGTCTAAGCCCCTCAAGAACTCGTCCATCAGCCTCTGGAACGTTATCGGCGCATTTTTTAAACCGAATGGCATACGGGTAAACTCGTAATGACCCCTTTCAAACGTAAACGCTGTTTTACATTGGTCTCTGGGATGCATGCGAATTTGGTGGTATCCAGATTTCAAATCTAGTGTGCTGAACACGGTTGCTCCACCCAGTCCGTCCAAAATGTCCTCTAATCTGGGAATAGGGTATTTCTCATCCAACGTATTTTCGTTGAGTTGCCGGAAATCTACCACCACACTGTAGCGCTCCCTTGGATCCCCGTTAACAGGTTTCTTCTTGACCGCCCATAGAGGACTGTTAAAGGGTGATGTGCTGTCAACGATAATACCTTGCCGTTTTAGCTCCGCGATCTCCTCCCTAATGTGTTCCCGCAACGCACGTCGCCCTTTTTGCCCCATTTACTTAATGCCAGTTCCACTTCCCCATCCACCGTACAGGGACCACTGAAAGTGACTAGCTGACATAAACACTTTCTAATTTCTGGGTCACACTTTCCTTTAAATATAAGGTGTAGACTATCTCTACCTACTAGAGTACACGAGCTCCCTGTGTCCACAAGACACCTCCACCCCTTGCAAAACTCGATAATAGGCAACCTGTCACACTTCTTTACCACACTATTCACAAAAAATAGGTTGCCCCTCCGTTTACACAATCCTCATTCTTTTCTTATCTGCTCACTACGCCTCCTTGTGCTCCGTTACTTGCTTCTTCCTCCGGGGGTTCCTCTGCGGCTAGGTTCGCTTCCTTCCGTCTCGGACCCTGAGGCCTCCGAAGATCTCGTCGATTCCGACGATATCCTGTTTCTCCGCCACATTCTTTGAGCATTGATCTCCATAGGTTCGCCTCGATCGTGCTCCCGGCGCCTTATATATGGGCATTGTCTGGCCATATGTCCCTCACTGTGGCATTCGAAACACCGCGCACGTGGGCACTGAGCCACCAAATGCCCTATCTTGCCACATTCGTGGCACCTCCTTTCCTCTCTTCTCCCATTCTTCCTCTCCACAATTCGCCTTCTTTCTCTAGGTAATTTTTCTCTTCTCCCAAACTCTCCATCTCTTCTTCTTCCCATGTCCTGTCTCACTTTATTCCTTCCTACCTCGTTCCTCCGGTACGACACTTTTCCACCCTGGTTCGATCTCTTCTCTCTCTTCCTCGTCGCGGGCACTCGCATCTACCATGTCCTGTGCGCATTCCATGAATGACCTATCCCTGGGTAATCCGTCTTTCTTTCCAGTATCCCTGGCTAGTTGTACCTTCAGGACTGTGGTCATAAACAACATCCATGCTTCGACCGCACTGGTATCCATTACTTCTCGTAATTTTTCGTTAATCTTATCAGCTTCACGAGCAGGCCTGCAGCGTACTGACCGTTTGTCTGATTCGCACGTTTCATCTCTCCAAAAACATCTGCAGCATATCCTCTTCTGGGGCCCATCGCCCCCCTCCATACGCTTTTTTTTTAGTCTTTCCTTGATCACCTGCCACGAGGTATCCTCATCTGCTTGGATTAGATTTAATACGCTCCTTCTTACCCGTCGTGCTAAGGCTACCCGTAGCCTTTTGGCATCCGCTTCCTCTAAAAAGTCTGCTGCGACCTGGGATTGAATGCTGCTCATAATACCATCCCCGCCCTTGAGGAAATGATTTAGTTCACCCACATCACCGTTAAATTCTCCAAGTCTGATATCTCCCTTCTTAAATCTTGTGCATTGGCCTTCCTTAACTTCATTTTCTCCAATTCGTTCGTTTCCTGTGCTATTCTGTTTGCTTCCTGGGCAGCTAAGTCTGACCGCGCCATTGCTAGAGTTGTTGATGGTAATGGCGGAAATTGGGTATTCGCCTGTTCGGGCTGTGAAGGCTCTAACGTTAATGTTGCCGGCCTCAGGATTTCTCTTTGTTCATTCATAATGGCAAGACTAGTTATTTTTCAAATTGAGAGAGCAAAAATAAATGTTAAAATGAATGTAAAATAGATCAATAATGAACTCGCTGTAGTCTTTAGTGTCCTTGAGAAAAAAAAAAAATATATATTCTCACTGAACTGCTAAAACGTTTTCCCTGGTTTCGGCACCACTTAAGCACTTCACCTCACAAAACATAAACAAAAGAATAAACAACCCACTTGCCGGCTGGTTAAACACTGACTTTATTGCCATCTTGAACCTCTAATTATAGATTCCAACAGCTGTTTACAATGCCAGCTTGGTTAGCGACTTTGCGATCATCGTCTTGTCTTAACTTATATATATATATATATATATATATATAAACTGTATTATTTTTTGTTTAAAATGGAGCTTTAATACAAGCAATAGCTCCTTTTCAAGCCAATGCCATTGCTTACTTATTCGAATCGAAATTAACGCATTTCGCTTCTCAAAGTACAAAAACTAATCTCGGAAAAATGTTCCTTATTAATCTTATTCATAAGGAGCTTACGAATTACATTATATAAAGTTCTGTTTTATTGTTCTGACAATAAAAAATTATTAACGACTTGTAAGTTCAGTAATTTCCTGAAAACATGATTGTTATATATCGATTATGCCCGTAGCACAAGAGAATCGATATATATATACATACATAATACACTTAATACCAATAATCAAATTTTACTTTTTTATTTCAAACCATTCTTTTAATTATAACGACTGAATGAGTTTCTTTTTTCTCATTCTTACACTCTTACTGCTTTTATAACTTACAAGAGCTACTCGAGGAAGAAAAAGGAAGTTTACGAATATAATAAAAATATTATTTTACTTGAGATAAAAGAGTTTTTAAATATTCTTCTTAAGAGAAACATAAGTATTCTATTTGTTAAGAAACCCTCCCTAAATTAAATATTCACTGGATGTTTGGGTTCATTAGGCTATAAAGAATATTTTTAACGAGAACACTTAAATTCTCCATTATTATTACTTGCACCAGTCTTATTACTTGTCGGATCATAAAGTTATATTATTATAGTTTTTAATATACGCTACTTATCACATTTTCATTTTAGTTAAACTATTTGAATTAAATTGCATTTTAAAGCTTTCAAATACAGCTCTTAACTAAATACATAACATTTTTAATTTTATGAGATGAAAATAGTTGACTGGATGATCTAAAGTAAAGGAGATAGTTGGGGGGTGCAGTCAATAAGAACACAGAATAAGTGATAAACTTATATTATGTGCCGACGTTTCGACCTACAGTGTAGGTAATCTTCAGGGCGATTTTGGAGAGCAATGCCGTTAGATTTAACGGCTGGCTAGTACTCAAATAATTAGTATGAACTCAACTAAAAAAAAAATACTTATGTGTATAGGGAGCAGAGCGGCTCAGTGGTAGAGCACCGAATTGCCATGCCGAAATCGTGGTTAAAAAACCGGCGCCGGCAAGACTTTTATTTAGTCTGTGAGTTCAGTTTATGAGTACTAGCCAGCCGTTAAATCTAACGGCATCGCTCTCCAAAATCGCCCTGAAGATGACCTACACTGTAGGTCGAAACGTCGGCACATAATATAAATTTATCACTTATTCTGTGTTCTTATTGACTGCACCTCCCAACTATCTCCTTTACATTTTTAATTTTAAAATTATCCATAAAAGCCTTATGCAAAACTTTTTTTCCAGCGGCCTGGCAGTGGGATTCTTGCCGTATTATTATTTTTATTAAAAAAGTCATTAATTTTTAACTTGTAAGCTTCCTCACTAATAACCATTTTCAGTAATAATAAACCGTAAATTTTTGAAGCATTCGTTCAGGTTTCGGCCAAGGATTAACTTACTAAAAAGTTTAATATAAATAAATAATAGTATCAGTTCCGCTGGTTGTCGGTTCGAGTTGAGATTTTAACTTTTTATTTTTTTCCATTTTTAAATTCTTGAAAATAAATATAATTTAATAATTTCTGACTGTATATGGTAACTTTTACTGAATGCATGTTGTGAATGTTATGTATACTGTTTAGGTTTTATCATCTCCGAACTGCTGAAACGTTCATTTCCGAAATCAAATGATTAGCGGAGCGGCTCAGTGGTAGAGCACCGAGTTGCCATGCCGAAATCGTGGTTAAAAAACAGGCGCCGGCAAGCCTTTTATTTAGTCTGTTAGCGGCTGGGGATGGATAATATGGGATCTAGGACCAGGCTGGCTCACCCATCCTCTATAAAGTGGGTACCCGAAATAAGAGAAAATCTGGCGGTTGAGCGTTATCAAGGACAAATCACCTCCTTGTACAACCGTATTCCATGAAACTGTACAGTCTGTATCATGTCCTGAACCCCAGACATGGGTTCAGGGTTTTAGTGGTACAGGGGTTTCATGGGTTTTAGTGGTACAGGTTTTTTTTTTTATGATTTTTTTACCTTTTGAATTTGTTTAACTTAATGAGGTTTTCCTATGTCGGAAATTAGTATGTTATTATTATGACTAATGGCAGTTTACTCCAACAAGAGTTTTCTGAGACCGAAACCTTTCCGAGTTTCATGAAAGCATTTCTACAAATTCATCTCAACCTTCATAACGCCACTATAGATAGCTTCAATTATAATGACGGAGTAATCCCGCATTTTATTAACTCCTAAAACTGTTAATTTTCAGACCGATGTTCCGCTCAATACATTAGTTTCGATAGCTTTATTCATAGTAATGATATTTTCTTTGTTCAAGGTTTGTCTTTGTTTAATAAATTATCAAAAAGCCATTACTGTTTCCGGCTGAAGTAGAGATTCGGAAATCCAACGGAGTAATTCTGCGTGGGGAATCAAACCCGCACCCTCGCTATTGTAGCCTGTCAGTTAGCCATTCTCAATGAGATTAGAGCAAATAGAATTTTATTATTCAAGACCGGGACAGAAAGAGAGAGAGGAACCGGGAATATTTAAAGGATTCCGAAAGAATTACTAAACAGGTACGTCAGTTAATTAAAGTCCGTTTGGTATCGCTATCCCTTGGGACCGTAGATTTGTAGAGAAGAGTAGACATCTCTACAAATGCTTCCGTTATGTTCCTTTCTGCTAAATCCCTGTCCTGTCTTGATTAACTTCGGTGCATTCCTTTCCTCCATCGTTAAATCCGCCTTTGTTTGTGTTTATTCTTAGTTAACGGGGAACATTCCTGGATCGCTGTGTGTGTAAATAAATATTTTTGTATTTGTTAATTATTTAGGATCGCGTTAATCGTTGAAGAATCTCGATGGAATTTCTCGTTTTCTATAACTCATTAGTGACCAGATTATTTTTCGATGCTATCGAGTGAAAGGTTCGTGGGGTTCTCATGCTTCAGTATTCATCCTGTGATAGAGAGATTTCCTATTGCGTTTTGGCTATTGTAGGGTATGAGCTACCGAAATATCTAGGTTCCAAGTTTGAGTTCATCTTAAGAAGAAAAATTTTTAATTATCCTATCAGGCGGTTATTGACACCATGTGCTTTGGAGACACTCCTGGGACTCATCCAGCCTCTATAAATTGCATAAACTAATTTATAATTTATTAAGAATAAATTTGGCAGTTGTGTTGAGATCAACTGCCTGTACAACCGTTGGCGTTGAAGGACTGCAGTGCCAATCTTGTACTCAACTTAAATGTAATAAATTCATAGTTTGTATATATCAAATATATCTAAATCGACTACACCAAATTTATTATTTTCTAGTATAGTCTATTTGATAAGGAAAATGTGCAGTGGTTATTTGTACATGATCATAAATCTACTAATATGCTTTTAAGCACGTTATTAAGACCATTGGCATCAAACTTTCAGCTTCAATGAGTCTTTTATAAAAACGAAATAAAATTCGGTTTGAAAAATCTACTTTTATTATTCTGCAGGACAAAAAATAAAGCCTTTGAGAATGCTAAAACTTTAAAAACATCTAAAATGTTGGCGACCTTTTGAACTATTATAAAGTAAAAATAATTAAACGTTTGACTTACACCACTTTTTCGCTTCACTCGAACCTTTAAGTTACGCTTTTTAACAATATTTACAATTATAATATTATCATACATTACACCCTTCTATAATACATACATATATATTGTTTAATTAAGGGGATGCATGGAATAATATCTATTTGGACTAATTTGTCTAAAATAATTTTCGGGTAGGGCGTTTGGTTGAACTGGCGTAAAACATAATTCTTATTCAGAATAATGTTGTTTCTAAAAAATTCTTAGAATGGTATTGTTGTTCGAAGAATTAAAAATATGAAGAATAAAATTGTATGGAAATAAAAAAAATAGTTCGTAAAAAGAAATGAGATCCTAGTTGACCCGAGGATGTCCTGAAAGTAATGTTAAATCCCTGTAAAGTTGTAACTGGACCACTGCGAGTAGGCTAAGGTAGCACCACAAATTCTAATTTGCTAAGATAACGTAAATGGACTGTTCCTCAGCAACCCTTGGGCCTCGGGTCACCACCACTACCAACACCATGGTATTACCATTATCACCTTGGCTTAGGGCTCTCCATGGTATTAACTAGCCGCAATGGCTGGAATAATCTTAGTTTGCAATAGAACAAGGCTGCTGTAAAGGTCGGTGATATTAGAAAGTAGTAACTTGGGGTACATCAGCTAAGCAGATGTTACTGTACTATACGTTTCCTACCTTGGACGTTTCCTAATCTGTATGTTTTGAAGGTTCTATTGAAGTAAATTTATAAATATGTTATGACTTCTTTATCCAATGTCTTGGCTAAAGACGGTCGTGGTGGGTGTGAGAAATAAGGGCATTGAAACCAAAAAAATATTTTGGTATTTATCCTATTCATATTTTCTATTTGGCATTAATGATTTTATTTTTATTCGTAAGCCTACCGGTCTCTCAGTGGAGTTTATAACTTGTATCTTAGTAGTCACTTCACTCCTAGCTTCTAGTTCAGTGTTATATCGGTCTAGATCTATGGATTATGGCTGTTCAGGGTTTGAAGGTGTATAGAGGACCTGTATTTCTTTCCCAACTTCTTGACGGCTATTGATATTCTGGAAGAACACAAGGCGATTCCAGATTGTACATTAAGAACCTGAAGTGTTATCATCATTCCTTCACCCGGTCATTGTATGTACCGCCAGAAGGCTGACGGTATAATTAAGTATTATGATATTTAATTGGATTTACGTATAAAGAATAAAACTTCTCTGAGACTGCAGGACAATTTTGTCGAGATTTGTAGCAAAAGTTGCAGGCTAGTCTAAATAACATCTAAATATATTTCCCGGACAAATTTCAAAATGGCAATGGAAAAGAGTTTGTTTAATATCTGTAATTCGTTCATATATAATAGTATAATGTAGATGTAAAGTATTTTACATTATATTGCATGAAAAGTATTTTAGATTCAGTATGTGCTAGCCATGGGAAAAAAGTCTAACATCTATCAAATCCTATTATCAAACTATTGTAATTTGTTAAATATATATATACAATAGTCTTAACATTTATGTAAGGTCTCTTTTAATTTTCAATATTTATATATTTTGTGGAATAGCCATAAATCCACTAGTGTCTTGATAATGTTGTTTTTCTTTTCATTGCTATCTTATTTTCATTTTTTCATATGGTTTTTTGTCTTATGTTTTGGTGTTGTTTACAATTATTTATTTTTTCCTGTTGTACTTTTTGTAGTTTGGTGAGTGTAAGTTGAATTTTCAAATTCTCCAGTATTTATCAGCTGTTTTTATCTAACCTTACCCAGCCGGGGTGGAGTAACCTTCCTTATGATTCATTAGTTGCATTTGAGCCTTGGAGGTGATAGTATGTTTCTCGGGCGCATTATTCATGTTTTTTTTTGT
Organism: Arma custos; assembly: GCA_037127475.1. Classification (NCBI taxonomy): domain Eukaryota; kingdom Metazoa; phylum Arthropoda; class Insecta; order Hemiptera; family Pentatomidae; genus Arma; species Arma custos. Next base: position 51,034,647 of record CM073764.1, on the reverse strand, counting down.
TTTTGTTCTTTTGTTTTTTTTTCTCTATCTACTCTGGGGATGCCTGAATGGGCGAAATATTGGACAGATAATTTCATTTTCTGTTTTATATATATATATATATATATATATATATATATATATATATATATATATATAAATAAGATCTCTTGTTTTCTTAATTGATTTTTTTTTTTTATTTTCAGGTAAGAATATCATCTAATTATCCCGGATTTACCTATGTAAAATATTTATTTTATTTAGTTAGATATGTAAGATGTTTGTTAATTTAACGTCAATTTATGCTGCTATGGCTAATCGGACGAAGTTCTGTAAGTTACTACACTTGTTTGAAATAATTTTAGCCAATTATGATAAATATTCATCTCTGGCTGTTCGACGGTATCGAGGATTTTCGACGCAGAGATTTGGGGTGCATTTTGTCAGTTTCATAATTCCTTAAAATATGGTTCTTTATGTTTTGGGAACGTTGAAATAAAAAAAATAAGAAATTGAAACCATTTATTTCTCTAACTAGATATTGGAAATTCTTTTTCTAATTAGAAAAATAATGTCTAATCTATAAAATATTAGAATATATGGAGAGTGATTGTTGTTAATAATTTCTAATATTCGATTACCTATTGAAAAAAAAAATCACCTGAAACAAAGTGGAAAATTTAAAATTATATTTTAAGTAGTGTTAAGCACTCTGTACATTTTTTCTATTAAAACTTTGATCTGATTTATAAGCCTTTATCCAATATTGTTTCAAATGAAATGTTATTTACCCTTTTTTTTTCACAAGTATTCATAAATCGTGTGTACTGTTTGAAAATAAGGGTCTGTTTCGGAATACGCCTACCACCAAATTATGTGAAAAAGGCCATCTGATGAAATCAAGATTAAATGAAAGAAGAACTTGCAAGTTATACTGTACGTTGTTAACCATTCAAACAATTTCTTTGACTTAAACACAGGTGCTCATATCCAGAGGATGGAATTACTTTGGGCTTCAGTCAAACGAAGAAACAAAAAAGAGAATGTGCGACGAGTAGAAAGAAATAAGTTGGATTCATAGTCGTATTTATGCGAGTTCATATGGAGGAGAGTAAATAGTAGGTAGGAGAAATACTTGAGAGGAAAATAGTTGACTGGAAGATCTAATGTGGGAGTTAGATAGTCAGGGGGTGCAGTAAAAAAAAAAAACAACACCATAGTAAATAAGACAAACCTATTTATTGCAAGTGCCAATGGTGTCTTATTTAGTGTTTTTTTTTTACTGCACTCCAGACTATCTAACTCCCACATACGAGAAATAATGTTTATTTACTAAGATTTTAGAAAGCATTGCTGATTTTTATCCACAAGTTTAATTGCTAATGTTTTGTTTTGAGGTTATTTATACATATACACATGTTTTGTTAAGAGCATTTTATTTAGTATCATAAATAACAGATATCTATAAAATAATCTGCATGCATTTTCCGAAAAAGACCCGAAAATAAACCATGAAAGAGATCTTTTATTATGAGAAATACTCGTGGGCAATCATTTGCGCTGAATCAATTAAATAAATAATTTTGTTTACACCTATGTTTATTCAAATTAATAATGCATTGTAATATTAATGGAAGATTCATCAATTTAATATCGGGACATTCAGAATAGTTTATTTGTTTATACTGTTTTACTGTTTATATTAGTTTCGTGTTTGTACAGTTAATGGTTCTGAAAGAGCTGTTTAATGTGGCGTTTTATTATTAGAGATAGCTCTGTGCCATTTGAGCTTTTCACTGGAAATAAAATATATTTACTATCCGTTTAGTTTATGCCCTGGCTACTAGAGCTCTCTGCTGTCCTCCCCTGCCTTCCTCATGATTTACAGTTGGTGTCACATCCTTTCATCTTCCGATGGTCACTTAGTTCCTTGATGTCGCTTTAAGTGGTTTGACATCCGCTTCCAAACCACTCAAAGCGCAAAGTATATTTTTGGGGTCCATAAAAACATATTTTTCATGTATTTCAGCTCAAATATTTTAAATTCTTGTATACTTACTATGAGCTTAAAACCTCACGAAAAATAAATCTAGCATTTTAAAAAACTTTTTGGAAATAGAACATCTCTTCCTTTTTTATCTGAATGTTTTCTAAATCTCTACTGATATCTTTTACCAGAACTACTATATTTAAAAAATGAAATCTCATACTGTAAATGTCCAGATAATGCTATCACGTGATCAATATACATAGTGCCTTAGTTCGCATTCGCTCCTCAGCATGTTCTTGCTAAGCAGTTACTAATATGTATTACTATCATTATTTATGTACAGTATTATATTTACTATTGATATATATTATTCTTAAGGGAGTTAGTCCCAAAATAAAATCCTTTTTCTATTCTATTGTATTCTCTATTTACACACAGATTTATATGGATTTTCTTCATTAATGAATTGTAAAGTGATTTTTATTCTTGGACAACCAGGCTCCTAAGGATTATATAAATGTAAGATTACAGAAACATTTATCTGGATTTTCAAATTTCTAAATAATAATTAAAATTCAAAATAAACAAAAAATGTATTATAAAAATATTAATACTGTTATATTAAAATATTATTTTATTATATATTATATACCTACATCAATTCACATATATACATATATATGTATATATATATTTATTTAAACAAATATATTAAAGTGTTACTTAATTGTTATATGCGTGGAATATTCTTTGCCAGTTGCCACAATATCTGTATCAAACATTTTTTTCATTACTAAATTTTCCTCTTATAGTAAAGCTGGAAATTTAGCATAATTTATTGGTCAATCATGTCCGAAGTCAAAATAGTAAGTTTTTGAAAGCTTTTTTAGTATTTATTTGTTTGTGAAAATGAAAATCCTGATGAATATTTTGATGGAAATTTAATTAAACTAATACTGACGAGACTCGAGTAGTTATTGTAGAGAATAATGAACGGAACGTGAATGAACTAACGATCGAAAAGTTATATCGAATTGTGGTGTCACCACACTGTTTTCCGACGGCAGTATTTCGATTATGTCTTAACTTTTCCGATCCTTTAGAACTTAAAAGGCTCTAACATCCTATATTTATTTTCTCTTTCTTCCTCAGTTCATTCTCTAAATAACAGTTCCCAGACCTTAAACCCGTACATTTCTTCTGACATAAATACTCTTATTCCATTTAAAAAACCTTTTGTAAATCTTGTCTATGGAATTCCTTGCCCATATCCATTCGAAAAAACTCGCCCCTCATGCCATTTGTATACAACTATTTCTTCAACTCATTAATTACCTAAATAGCTAAATACGTAAAAGTAATATTGTACACGATATATGTGTTCATTTTTCAATGTAAACGTATTTGTAATTTCAATTTATTAATTTCACCTGCAATTTTATTGATTTATTTTTTATATCTCAGTTATTATATTAAAGATGTTGAAAAACCAGATAAATGTTTCTGAAATTTTACATTTATATTATTCTTAGTAGCCTGGTTATGTTAAAATAAAAAATACTTTATTGACATGAAACTGTTTGACTGGAAATATCTTTATGAATTGGTCGGGGGATGCAATAGATAATTTTTTCACAAAATAAGTTTAACTTATATTATTGGTGTCAACTTTTCGGTCTAATACATGCTCATAAGCTTAATATATAATTCGGTTTTGTTACAAGGTCAACTATTATAATTTGAAATCAATATGAATATGTGCGTGTGTGTGAGTAGAGAATAGAATAACAACATGATTATATTCTGGGACCATGTTCATTAAGAGTAAGAACTATGTTCAACAGAAATAGAACATACATCTGGTTAGAATGCTAAATAAAATCGTATGGTATTTACCTAAGTACTTTAAAAGTAATAAAATAAAAACGAAATATTAAGTTCTCGTGCTTATGTATACTTTACAGGTTTGGATTCAAATACAAGGAGGATAAACAAGTTTTGACATGAAAAAAGAAAAAACATGTATACTACGACTCAGAAAGAGTCTAGGGTTCATTACGTGATAAAAATTGTACTTCTTTTAGGACAACGGTTGTGCAGGGAGGTGATTTATCCTAGAACATGCTTAAGAGTTCTGTTTTGAGCACACTATAGAAGATGGGTGAGCCTTAAAAGGATTTCCAGATTCCAAAGGACCCATACCAGGCTGTTAGTAGAATAGATAAAATCTGACACAATCGGATTTGAACCCGAGGCCTTTGGGGTGGTAAATTTGGGCTCGACCACTTAACCACTCGTCGGCCATGAAACCATGCCCACGACCGGCGTTACCACTCGTAGTGCGCGCGATACATTAAGCCAAAACGATGAATCCCTTTCGTTCATTGAACTAGAGTTCCTCGTTTTATGCATTTTATATGTATGTGCATATGTATATATTGATATAAGTATGTAATTTCTCAATGAGACCTATTACTTAAAATTAATAAGTGAGATATTTGAAATGAACTAAAAAGCTATATTGGTTTAAAATTAGAAAATTTAAAACGTTCATTTTTTCACGTTTTGTACATCTACCTGATATCAAAGTATGTAAAAATTCCATCACTGATATTTATATATAAACAAAGATTTGAAAACGAGGAAATAATTCTAATGGTGGAATAATTCGAATATTTTTGCACTGAGTCAAGTTACAATATTTTAATTGGCATGATTGTATATGGAAAAGTGCCCACTATAATATTTGTAGAGGTGTAAAAATATTTAACTTAACGTACATACTGCAATAACAGAACTAAAATAAAAATACTTTGCAGTCGACTATAGTCGACACTCGTACCGAAGTGGTTAATGTTCACTCTTAATATTTCACTAAAATATTATTTTGAAATATTTTCCTTTTTTTTTTTACTTTTATTTTAAAACAATTTCATGGAATCACATTAAAACAATAGTGGCAGTGAAGGATATAATGTAAAGATGGGTTACTTAGAGATGGTTAGTGAAATAGGGCGCGGTTGTATTGTTCTGAAGTAGCGTAGCTTCCTCGAGGTCCCTATGGAAGGTGATCCTCTTGAGTGCACCCTTCACAGTAATTGCTCTGCTCTCTCTAGCTCGGGGCGGTAGGCTGGTGACCGCTTTTCTCTTGTCTGTCCAATGTATACATCGCCGGCTCGATTCTTAGTAGTCTGATCCTTAGTATGGTATCCTAAACTATAAAAATAAAATTTATTTTATATTCAAATTATACTTATTGTCATATCAAACCTAATATATATATATATATATATATATATATATATATATATATATATATATATATATATATATATTGTTATTGTCACAGACAGGAAGACGGAAGCAAGAGATAAGTGACTTAAATCCGTCGGCGGGAGAAGTTAAAATAGGGTTAGGACCTTCTCGATCGCCTCCTTTTGTCGGAAAAGGATTAAGAAGATTCCAGAATTATCTCCACCCCTCCGTGTTCTAGAATGTTCGGCCTTGCCTACTTAAATACTTCCCTCACTTCGAGCCAGTCAGTCTTAGCCTGAGAGTAGACCACGCAAGATCTGTGATAAGTGTGATAAACTAGTCAGTGTTGAACCGGCCCGTGTAATAAGTGTATCAGTGAACTGTGACAGTCTCGCGAGTGTAATAAACTGTTTTTGTGTGTCAGTTTGTCATACCTGAAGAATCTTACGGTCGGTGGACTAGTGAACTGTAAGTGTTAATTAGTAGTTATAAATTGTAGTGTTATTTTATAATATTCATACAAATTTATGTAAATAGTTAAGTCATTTAGAATTAGTAATATTGTTATTGTATAGTTATATTAGTTTAATAATTTACTTGTATCCTTTTTGTTAATTTCGTTAATAAATATTAGTATCTTTAATTAAGGAATTATTTAATTCATTTTAACACCCATATATATTATATTAATAATTATATATATATATATATATATATATATATATATATATAAATATAATTAAACTTACAACGTACTAGTAACTTACTGAATCCAAGAAACCATGGTCACGCTCAACCGCCAGGATTTCCCTCAATTATGATAAACCACTTTACGGGACCTTCAGCACGGCGTCTGCGCTCTGCTACTGAACTACACCTCTCCTCAATCCTAAATTTTAATTATTAATATTTATCTAGTATGCTACGCGAGCATATCACATAACAATAACCATTTAAACAGCTGAACAGGATGCCTTTGGTCGTAAGGTATAATATATAGAAATAAAGTTATATATCGAGCTGAAAATTACCGATCACTTCTTGTAGTTGACTAAATTATATATGATTTGGTAAGTGCTAATTCCATTACACTTAACGCAAATAATAATTTTTCATTGATTTATTATGCATTTTGGGTTTACCTGTTTATAGTTGTATAGGCGTACAAGGAAGTCATTTGGTGTCCGACATCAGGCATGTTCTAAGTGAAAAAATACTCAGGAATACTGGATTTCAAAACCTCCAAAAGGCGAAGAACACATAATGTGAGCACTATTATCTAATTCGGAGGAGTCGAGGAGATACTAAAGAACTTGCGATAAAAATATTCCTCTGGGGCTAACTGTATATTTGAAGATATTATATTCAGAAGCAATGAAGTTTAATCATTACTATTTGCACTTAATAGCCAAAGTGTTTTTAAAACATTCATACTGATATGCTGAATTCATTTATGAATTCCATTAATTTTTCGATTGAGGTAGAGCATTCAGTTGCCACGGCGAAGTTCCTGGGTTCATATTCGGCTGTGATAGATTTTATTTAATCTTTTAACAGTCGGGGTGATCCTTTAGGATTTGGGCTTATCCAGCCTCCATAAAGTGGGTACCCAAAATAGTGGGAAAATCTTGGGATTGAGCGTGATCTTAAACAAATCATGTCAAAGAAACAGTAGTCTCTACCTATTAGTGGACCCAAGAACCTTCATGGGTTGTAATGGTACAGGGAGAGAACTTCAGATGAATGGGATTATAAGTGGTATAAATTATGCCCACTGTTGGGCTTACATTTGTTATAATATTACTTTTTCAATTATTTATGATGCTTATTGTAAATATAGTGTAATTCCTTAGAAAAATAACTATTTATCATATTCCTAGCATGTATTGAGCCCAATACTCTTCGTGAGTTGTAGTGGTATATTTTTTCCCTCCCCAATCGAATGCTTTTTTTGTGGATAGGAAGAGGGTTTTCGCTTCTATAATCCGCTAGTGGAAACACGGCTCGATTAAGGAAAATAAAACTTAATAGTCGAGTTATTAAAGAGAACTCCGGACTGTATAAAATAACCGCAGCAATGAAAACGCAATTAGCCGAGAAAGGAAATTAAAATGGGGGAACGTCTCGAGGAATATTAAACTGGAGCGGGTAGCAATATCAGAAAGAGTATCAAGGAAGAATACACAAGGAGTAGAAGGCAGAGCGGGAAGGATCAGGATAATAAAGACTAATTAGAGAAGTAAGGAAGAGTAATTTACACGAGACAATAAGAGCTCGAGGACCGAAAGGAACCGCTTTTATTAATGCCGGAGCTGCTCTATCTCGCCACTTCCCTCCTCTGAGATATTATGTCCACTAGTGGATATTACGATGTAGCTTACTGAGTGAGCCGTTTTAGGATTGGCAGTACTCTTGTTCATCTTTCCCTGATCTGGCAATGTAGGGCACTTGTCACAATCTAATCACATCGTTCACTATTTCATTACACTATTAAAGAAGTGGATGGAAGCGGGACACCTTTGGCAGACACCGGGAATCAGTACAGGATATTATATATAGATGGATAGCTGATACACTGCTCCCAAAACGCATAATTATGTTTTTATGTTCAGTGTTAGTTTTCGTCGTTAATAGTAAATGGAAATTTTAAGAAGAACCATAAGTGAGATAAGAAAAAATAATAAATAAATACTTATCGGTCTTGAGCCATGGTTTTCTTCAGCACTACGAAGGAGTGAGAATCGTAGAAATATAAAAATTATCGTATATGTTCATAAAAAACAACTTAGATCAATATTAAGAAAATCCCTTTCATGTGTTTATAACCTCCTCTATATTTTTTTTTTCTCTCTCTCACACTGCAATCTACAATCCAATCTTGCTTCAAAGTTGTCACAAAAGAGCGTATGTGTAATAAAGATATCTGCTATAAAAGTTTCTTTAAGTTCGCACATGAGTGATCTTGGTCCAAGATAACTCGTTCCGAATCTCCATTTTATCATATCAGATAAAGCCTAACATGGCACATGACCTTGAAATGATCTCATTCTAGAGAAACAGAATCTGTACTTCAACATTTACTAGAGAAACGCTCAAAGCTAAAAATTAATTACAAAAGACGCATATACGGTTTGGCCCGAACCTAATATTGATCGTATCTTGGAAAATTATATTCCCACTCAAACCCAAGAGTTTCATACCTAGCTACCTCTTCAATTATTGATAACCCTCCGAGGCGTCTGAATAGATGATGGCCTTCTGACCTTGAAGTTGATGGATTTGTTATACCTGTACTACCATTGTATAGTTTCTATATTTGTATTTATCTCAAACCATTATACATTTTCAGGGTTAAGTAGCCCACATGATTTAGGGTATCATATCACTTGGTTTTTTTTTTGTGGTGACAAAAATAAAAAGTCTATATAAGACCGGTCAATGACCTTAATTCGTTACAAAGAAGGATAATTGAATCTTGTGAAACAATAAGACATTTTGCCACTTCTGCTGTTGAAGAAAGATGCCGAGCCTGTCTTGATGCTCAAGGAAATCGCTTTGAATAACAGTCAGTATGAATGTAATGTTTAAATTTAATGAATAAAATTGCTGGAACAAATAAAATAAGTTTTATTTATTTCCTATTCCTAAATAATTCATAACAATAAAACGCTTTAGGTGAGAATATCTCCTAAACAAAGCGTTTGAGGACATACCTCCATCAGAAATTTTATTCTTTTTTTGGTCCTTAGTTCAAATTTTCAGTTTGGCTACTTAACCCTGAATATTTATTGAATGTATACCTTTCATTCTATTTACTTGATGTATTATTATTATTCAGTTGTAAATTTCAATAATTAATTTTTTTTTAACATCATAATTTTTTCGTTATAAAATAATTTATGCGGCCTTATTAGATTGAGGAAATACCCGCTTCCCTACCACTCAAGATGATATAGAGGGAGCTTGGTGTTTAGTTATGCAGGGAGTAATGCGATGTTCTCGGAGACAGGCCTCGTGAATTATTACAGGTGTATTTGGGAGGGAGGGCCGGGTCTTCTCCAAGTCCTTCAATTCTATTTTCACTTCCTCCGTTTTTGATAAAGATGATGTATACGCCACTTCCGGCCCAGTTTGCTTCTTCCCATCTCGAGGATAACACAACTTCCCGCATTAGCATGAATGAATTATTGTAGCCACTTTGTTGAGTTGTGACGTCTACGAGTGGTATATGCTTTTGGATCGACTAGTACATCCTCCTCGCATTATGTTTGGTTTATTAAAAAAACTTTCTTAGTTTTTTCCTTTTTTTTTTCGAAATGCTATATCATAAAGTGAAAAAAATAATATCACCTTAGCGAACAAGATGCACATACGTCCGTATTGTAATACCACACACATCTACACCCGGGGTGGATTTAAAAAAAACAACACGTAAATCTTTGTTTTAAATGTGGAATTTTTTTTTTTAGATTCATTTATTGATATTTGCAACTGTATATCTGTACAACTGTAATAATATTACAACAAGTAAATTTGCTAATATGAACAAATTACATGAAAAGAAAAAACACTTGTGGAGAAACTATCCATGGGTAGCACTCCTAAAAGTTCTATAGTAGTCTCGAGTCCATCTTATTTTCAGACGCTTCGGAGGGTTATCAGGAATAGTATGGGAAGCAAGTTGAGAGACTAGGCGGATTCAAGTGTGTATCGAGCTTGTCATGGAAGGATGGGTACTTAGTTTGAGCCAAAAGGCAACATATGGGATATTATGATCATGATTGATGAGTTTGTTTGTGACATAATAAGAAGCATTGAGGATTTTACGAAGGAATTTGGGTTGTAATGATTGGATACGAGATGAATTGGATGGTTTAGTAGAGCCCCAAAGCTCAACTGCGTATGTCCAAATAGGTCTGATAACTGTCATGTAAATGAGTCTTTTGTAATTAATTGGGAGCTTGGAACGTTTGTCCAGTAAATGTTGAAGTAGGCGAAAATGTCGAGAAGTTTTTTGTCTTTGTTTTCAGTCTTGTATGAAAATGTGGAAATTAATCTATAAGTTTATGGTACTCGCTTTTAAAATGAAGTAAGTACCATAACTTTCATCCCTTATTGCAGGCTTCTGGGGGTTGATAGGGAAATATCTTGAATACCATTATTATTATGTTTAAAAGTAAAGCCTGCTTACTTATTTTCACATCTCTAACTTAATATGTTACGACTTCCCCTATTTAAGAATGATTTATTTAATTTTTTTGTTGTTTTAAAATAATTTTTTTTAATAAAATAGAAATAATTTAATACATTAAGAATTTAAATTAAATAAATAAATAATATAATCATATAAAACTCACATTACTTTACAGATCAAAGTTTAAGCCATTAGTAGACAATTGACCATGGGAGGATAGTTGATCCCCAGGAAAATGAGAAAACAAATTTTAAATATTACTATGCATTTTTTATGATTTGTTTTTGAATTGTATAACTGATTTATGATTGTTTTTTTTTTGCAGAGTTTTGACTAATAACTTTTTTAAAAGTTATGTTAGGAAGTTGATGTTTTTTAAATATTGAAAATGGCATTTAAGTGCCGAAACGTCTTGTTTTTGAAAGAATAAAATAAACTTGACTGGAAGCTGTTTTTTTCAAAAATAAAAATTACATGTTACGACTTCCCGTATCTTACACTTATAGGGGTTGATTTCCAAGAAAAAACGCAATTATTAATTTTTAAACGTAGAAGATAAATCTAATATTTCCTAGTGCTCGCTTTAAAAATTACGTATTTTTATTAAACAAGTTTTCAACCTTTTTACCCTTTTTTAGGGGATGAATTTTCATAATCCTTATTCTTAGTGCGCGATGGCTTTATAAAATGTACCAACTGTCCAAATTTCAAGTCTCTAGCTTATGCCGTTTTGGCTCTGCGATGGTCTGTCAGTCACACCAAACTCTTTTATATATAGAGATTAATATTTTTTATAACGGTATTTTATCATAATTTTATTTTCCTTTCTTATTTAATTTTTATAATTTTTAAATACAATTTTTATTTTTAGAAAAAAGATTTTCTTCGCAATACACTTTTGCGGTGATCTGATCAACTGAGCTAACCTGCTTAGTAACAAGGCGAGACAAATCCATTTTCTTCGCCGATCCTACATCCCCGTGTTCTCGCAATTTTCGATGTATACAACCGGATTAATGTTCATTGAGCATTACTTTAATTAGGATCTTGTTGACTTATGTCATTATATTATTTATGATTTATTTTATTTTACTTTTTTATTAATTGTTACAATTTTTATATTTTTATCATCGTTTGTGGATTGGTGGGTCGGATAATGTCATGCTAAGATGGATTAGGATTTTGGCAGTATTGATTTTCTGGTGGGAAGGCTGTTGTGGAAAATAATTTAGTGGGCGGCCGGAATGGATGGGTACGAAATTATAAGGATTCAAGATGGCAAGGGTAACAAGAAGGAAGAGATTCATAAGGTTTCTATTTCAACGTGGTTGAGGGTAGGAGTTGAAGGCAGTGAGAATGATGAGAATAGCATTGAAATTAGGAACTAACTACGGGTCATCCATTCTTTAAAATGGAATCGAGTAAATTGCTTAAAACAATGGCGGAGAGATAAGCAGCTGTCCAATTCAGCATTGCTAGGCGAGAACTTTGATCAATGTCAGATACTCGTTAAAAATCCCTATTCTAATTAAACCTAGATAGGCAAAATTTAGAGCTCCCAATATACCCCCGATTAGCCATAGCAGCATAAAGTGAAGTTAAATGAACAAACTATAACTTCGATCAAATACTTGTTTTGGAAACCGAGGTAGGGAGAGCTACACTTAACTAGCTTTGAAGGTAAGATGATACGTTATAGGAAGTGTTATTTTCTACTTCATAAAACACGAGTACTGCTGAAAGGATTTTGGCACCAATGATGAGGATTTTAATCAACGAATACTGTAACCAATGTGTAAGTGTTTTAATCGTTCAACTATTCAATATTGGCGTGAATCACAGCTACTAACGTTGAAGGATGAAATAACGTTCAGAGTATTCGAAAATATGGCATTGTGTAGAATATACTGCCCAAAGAAGGTAAACTCCACTTGAGAATTTTGGAAGTTATATATTGCAGAATTGTCAAGCATGCAGAGTATAGCCGATGTGATACTAGCGCTAATGTTTAGAACGGTTGTTTCGGCTTAATTACGATTACCTAAAAAATTGATAAGCGTAGAGCGGACTGCTAAACGTCCAAATAGTAGACCGAGGAGTAGGCAAGAGGATTCCGTGAAGGTTGGTCTTACGGGTTAGGTGTTAGGCGGTAATCTGTGTATAGAAGTTAGTAAACTGGGGACGGCATCGAGCCTTCCATTGTCATTACTATGATTATTATGAGTCATTTTTGCTGATCAAATAGTACTTGTTATGTGGCATCTGGAAACATTCATTTCGATTAGTATTGAATTTTTATCCACCTATTTGTAGTTTATTTAGTGTATTAGGAAGTCATTTGTTGCCAACACTATATTTTCCCCCCTCTTAAGTTATTATGTGTTATTTTAATATTTAGTTGTTCTCTCAACAGTTGCACCTCCCGCCCGTGCCTTATTGTTTGTACAATAACAACTCTTTGTTGTTCAAAGGGGCAGAAATAGGTATAGATAACTCGGCTTCTGGTTAACTCGAGCGAAAACTTTTCAACAGTTTTATCTGCGGGAGCATCACTCGCTCTCCAATATTTAGTTTTGGTGTGTTGTGACTTCTATAATATTGAAATGCGTTGATTTTTATTTAAAATATTCATCTGTGAACAACTATTTAAAATTAAGGTAATTCACTTCATACGTAAAAGAAGAGGCTTTAAGGTAACATTACCCTGTATTTATTTATTATGTTTTTATTTTTCATTATATAACATGAGGCATCGAATGTGAACCATCTTCTATATTTTTATATATGGGAGCTAGTTACGTTTCTGTTGTTAAATTGTAATCTATTCTGAAAGAGGTGTAAATCCATTTTTTCATATTAGTGACATTTTAGGGTTTCCATTTGAATTGTTTTAAAAATATGGGCAAACGAGCAAATGTTTTTTTTTTTAGCGCTTAGCAAAGTGTAACGTTTTAAACGCTATACATCTTTTAAATTTCATTATGAAATAATGATCATTAAAACCATTTAAAGTATTAAACGATTTTTTTTTTAGATTCAAATGGACCTATACCACTTTCGAAAATAATAGCTTATATGTGCAATGAAGATAATAATGCCCCAGTGTTTTTTAAGAAATTTTAATCAAAGCAAGGAAAAAACATGGCTATTTTTTTCTTCGATGTTAATTTTGAACATTCCCTAAGTTTATAAGTAACCAAGAACATCTTAAATGTATTGTAAAAATCATAACTATTGGCATCCTAGTTATAATTAAGCTTAAGAAAGTTCTAACACGCGTGTGTGTGTGTGTGTATGCTTTATAGTCTATACTTTAATGATGAAATATTTGGTATATTTGCAGTTTTTTTTTTGTAAAATGAAGGAAAAAAATGTGTTTTTACTACATTTAACAAAATGTTTTTGGATACATAAGTTTATTCCCCCGATCTGGCGTGCATAAATAAATCGAGAATTAAATATTATTTTAAATTGATACCAAAATTTATTTACATATATATATATATATATATTAATACTTTATTGAATTATTACAATCTGCCACTTGCTGGCAATAAGTAATAGTGCGAAGTCGGTAAACAATCATTCCATAAAAATAAAAAAAATAAAATAAATAAATGTAATTTTACTTTTCAATATAAATGTAATAAAACTATATACATGCGGTATAAATAAACAAACAAATGCGAAAATGTAATAAAAATAAAGTTTAAAATATATTTAAATGACAATTCATGAGTATAAAGACGGAAATTGAAAATATCACCCATTATTTAAATTGGTATTCCTGAATATTTTATTATCATTAATCCAGTATGTATGTTGGAGCTATATTTATCACATACAGGTTTAATATGTTGCGTTAAATCGGTTAGGTTTTATTAACATTCTGTAGTTGAATTTTAAATATCTAACTTCACATATCACCTGGGTAATTAAAAATACAACCAATCCAATTAATAATCCAGCCAATTTACATTGTAAAACATGACTCAAAATCTATTTTATCAGTCCCACTAATTTATTTGTTTACAATGAATTGAGTTGCAAAACAAGGGGTTTACATTTACAAAACGTAGTGAGTTTGAACAACTTATATTTTTAACGTATTTACATTAGCAGTAATACGTATCAGCCAAAACGGGTTTTTACGTACATACTTTTGGCAGCCAAAAAGGTTTCGAAATTCGATGACCTTTATTTTTACTTCTTGAAACGTACATTCCCTGTTCATAAAACGTCGAATTTCTCCCACTTTATCAATATGGACGGCAGTATGAGAAAAATAACCAAACCGAGAAAGTACAACGAAATGCGTTTTAGATAATTTTCAATGTTTAAAGAGTTAAGAACTATGACTGGGTTAAGGTAACTTAAAAAGAAATTGGGGAAAAAAATATTGGAATAATAATACTACGTTTCTATTTCGTAAAAATGATACTTATTGGAACAAATAGCAATGTTTTCACATAATCTAGTAGAATTAAGTATGGGGTTTTTACCCAAAATTTATTTTCTCCTCGATTATTAGGGACTAGACTGATTAGAAAACTGTCATATTTTTCAATGCCGTTTAACTTTGATTTGAGTTTAAAATATTAAACGAGATTCGGTTGATTATTGCAAAATATCGTCTGTAGACAGACTTTGTTGTGAGTGATCTGAGAGAGAAATTCGTCAAATAAAAGTTGTTAAGCATAATCCGTCTAGAAGTAAACTTTTCAAATTAATTATTTTCTGATATAAATTGGTTTGCCATGTTGGCTCAGAGGGGTATAATTTTGCGGAAATTGAAATACTTTTAGTTTCCGTGAATGATAACTGTATTTTTGACCTTCGTCTTCTTGTGTTTTTTTCGCTATTTTTAAAACCTCTAGAAACAAAACATTAATTCGCTTCCAGTCCATTCAAAGCGAATATGTGTCATTATTAGTATTAATTATCATTTAATTTCGTATATCAGTTAATTTCGGTTAGCAATATTCGGTTTTGCCTTTATAAATATACAATACTTTATTCATTTTCGTTACTATGCGTAATTGATCCGACTCTGTGGGATTAAATTCATTACGATGTTAAAATTATTACTCTCCATAGACTAAAATATATATGACATGTTTTGAGTATGTGGATTGGAAACTGAAAATATTCTCTTATTCCAATACGTTAAATCAAAATTATTGCTTAGACTTGAGATCCAATTCAATTTATATAGTTAAATTTATTTATAGTTAAATTCCAACCAAAAAAACTTAAGTCTATAAAGTAAAAACTGGAAACATAAATACCTGTAGATATTCGCCTATTAAGATATCTTTAGGGCAGAAAGCAAATAATAGCAAAGAAAAACAATATATATTGACTGGTATTTTTGTTTCCTGTTTTCAATTTAGAAACGAGGCATTTTGCTTGATTTTTGTCCACTCTTAACAACTATCATTTGCTTTTGTATATTAAATATAAATTGGTTGTTCTGAAAAATGTAAATATCATCTGTTTTTATAATAAGGGTAGCGGAGTAGCTCAGCTCACTGTCTACAATGTTGGATTATTGTTTACTTGGTTTCAAATTCGAGTCCGGCTGTGGTAGATATATTCCATGAACGGCCGTGAATCGATACCTTGAGGACCGTAGAGCCTCCTCAGATTGGTATCCTAAGCTATGAGAGGAAAACTGGTGGTTTAAAATGATTTCGGTCTGATTATCTACTTGTACAACCATCGGCTTAGTACAGTCTTTATTATTTACTGAACCCAATACCTTTCATTGATTTAGTTAGAATTAATCCTGTTAAGGCAACTCGAGGGTCAAGAGCTTTGGCAGTCAAAGGGCTTTGGCATTTACTGTTTTGTCACTAGCTATTAGCATTCCTGTTCTTCTCTATTTAACTTTCTAATTAGAATTAGAAACGCCTTCTGATGAGGGAGGTATTGTTATTGGTATTTTCTTTTTCTTTCTTCTTTTTTTTTTGTAAAGAAAGACAGGCTTGCTCTTCCTTGCTCATACGTGGGCTTAAAAAGAGTATGGATCCTACCATCTACGAAACTTACCATGCTTTTTTTTTATTACAATAACTATTCCTGAAAGCTATATTACCATTATTTTATTAATTAGGAATATAATGGTGTTAGCATACATAATGAATTAATGAGGGTATTACGTGTTTGACTAGGGTTCGCGGTTTGCTTGAGGTTGCCCAATGTTGTATTAGAGATGAGGTGTTTGGGACGGGTGATTGCTCGGTGTAGTTCCGGTGGTTGACATTCAGACCAGGAGCTAATATCGGAACAGATAATGTCTTGTCTCACCTCAGGTAATGGGATATGTCGCGTCACTCAGCATCCCTTTGTGTCTCCTGTCCCTTGCAATAACATCCTGAGAAATTCTTCCTCTCGCATTGCGCATACCAATCAGAATCCATCTTTATATAATTTAAATAGCTCTTGTTTATTTATAAATAACTGCAAGAGTACAAAATCTGCTAAATTTTTTGTCACACTAGGTGGTCTTCCAAGGTATTCATAGAACTTCAGTTGCCTCTGTCTATATCTGTAATATAATATACACCTCGTTGTTTGATATTTTTTCTGTTGTCTCTATGGTTTGTAATCTGTGTATTTCGTGCCCTCAAAAGTGTTCTAATAATTTCCCTCTCTGTATTATATTTTCTTGTAGCTCTAGTTTTCGGTTCAATGAAAGTGTTTCACTTGCTTATGCGACTGTTGGTTTGTTTACTGTGTTGTGATGTTTAGTTTTTGTTATATAGATTTTGTATAAATATATAATATATAAATTGTGTCTCGATATTTTTTGTATAAAAATATCGAGACACAATTTACGGAAGACTCGCCATTATTTTTCGATATATTGAATATCTGTCATGTTATTCACTTCCTTATCAGCTAGCAATGCCTCCTGACTACTTCGCCAATATTAGATCTGCCAAAGTCTTCCCGCTTGTCAATAGTTGAGGTTCGTCGAGGAAGCTCTGCAATGTGCGCCGAAGCATTGTAATTTGATAAAGAGGGAGCTACAACTCTGTCGAGTTGGTTTACCGCTACAACTGTGCAAGTGGTTTACCGCCACCAGCTCCCACTATATTATTTTATGGTTTGCGTTTACCTAGGCGTTCTCCTTCATTTATATAGTCAACCCAAACATTAATTAATTGACTGTATCATAAATGTTATACTATACACAATAACATAACAGACTAGCCTTAATTTGTAGAAAAAATTTGGTCAAGATTATTTCACTAATTAAGGATATCCATTTTATAGGTGTAATGTCGGCCAACTGAAGGTCCCCCACATTCACGGCTTTTAATAGAATAAATAATGTATTTGCCACAGCCGGTAAATCGCACCAATTTTTGTACTATAATTTGATTTAACCACATTAATGAGGGTGGATGAACCCAAAGAGGTTGATCTTAATTGAATAAAACATTTATCAGCCACTGCCGAATATCTACCAATTTTCCCTCTAGTTAGCGGTACCCACTTTATTGAAGCTGGGTGAGCAACAAGAGGATATAGTGGCCCAATAGAGTCGATTCACAATACATAAACGAATAAATAATTTATCCGATTCAGCCTGACTCGAACTTGGCTCCATAGATTAGTATCTTCAGGCCCGATGTGTTACCCCGCTTACTTTTTGATAGATATGCAACTCCAGTCAAGTCGAATTTTCTCCAAAATGTGTTTCTTTTACTTTTACTTAAGGATGCAGTATCATTCTCATTCTCTTCATGAATGTCATTCTCGTATTTTTTTAATTGAAACGGAGTTGTAATATTAGTAATAACTGATTTTAAAGCCAGTTCCTGACTTATTTCCTTATGCACTACGTAAATAACACGGCACCACTTCTCTAAGTACATATAAGAAACCAATTTGGAAGCAAATCCGTTTAACCTCTTATTCACCGGGACTGTAGATATAATATATGGAATAATGCTTTAATCACTGCCTTATTAATAAATAATGAGTGAGCCTTATTAGAGGTTTCTTGAGATTGTTGAAACCTTGTATGTTGTTAAAATTCGCAATTTTGAATGAAATAGATTTGCCTAACTTATTGATTGTTCTTCATTTTCGAAATAACATCTTCCTTTTTTTGTATATATTTATAACTACAAAAAGAATCTTTGTACATTGAATCGAGAGACTATATTAGGTAGCGAATTGAATAGCATTGCTAGCCCTTTCATGCCGCGGGACTCCAACGCGGCCTAAATAAGGCCATCAATTCTAGAGCCGAGCGCCCTGTTGGACCTGAATAGGTTGCTCAGGTCCTAGGACTGCCATGGCGGTTTTGTCATGTCCAATTTGCTGGGAGGGGGTGTGAATGGGGAGTCGACCCCCCCCCCTCGTGACGTTGACAAATGGAACAGTTTTCATCATTTTTATATCTCTGCCTTCCCCCACCTCCGGCCACACCTAGCGGTAATTGATGTTATTAAGACTGAGTGAGCACGGCTCGCTTTCTATTATATTGCGGGGATATATCAGCAGTTATCTATCATCTTCTCAGGATATATTGTTGTGTTCCCTACCCTCTTTCTTCTTTGGAAATCTTAATCACTTTATCTTTTTCCATTGTATTAGAAACGTCAATTACAGAAATCTATAAGGTGCGGTAGCATGACTTCCTTTCCAAAACTTAATAACCGTGTGAATCGGAACATTTTGATTCGTTTTTTATAATGTAGGCGCATGCTTGAAGTTTTGAAGATCAAATCAGGTAGATCAGGCTCCCATTCTCCATCTGAGTAAACCGATTTCCGGCATTTGTCATGATTGCCAGCAAGCAGTCATGTTATCTTTTAGGGTCTTCGGACGGGATTTTTAAATAAACACGGGATTCCAAAAAATATCACAAGGGGACAATTTGGGAGAGTGCGGGTCGGTCTCCAAATCGGTGGTGGTGACTGAACTATGTCGGGACAAAACTTTAAAATACCACTAGCGCTCCGCTACATCAACCGACTGAATAGCGCTCATTTTAAAAAAGGAAGTTATGCTGCCGCACCCTCTATATTTCTTACTTGTACGCAGTATCAGAATTATATGAAACGAGGATATTGTCGATTTTCTTCTTATCAATGTGAGATGAAAACTTCTTCAAGATCCGTTGTAAGGTGTACGTTAGGAGTCACTGCGGAAGAAGAAGGATCAATATCCCTGTCATCAATACATATATCATTAATAAGAGGTGTAGTGGGCAGGCTTAAAATAGCGAGAAACGATCGATTAATGAAATGAAAGATTAAGATTATGGAATGGATATCATTAAAACCATTATTAAGTGATTTTGTAAAAATATGTAATTTTTAAATTTAATTTATGCTTATTATAACCTATTAGCATGTTCGGTTCTATAATACTGTTATATACAAATATTAATGTAGTTTACAAAAGTAAAACATAAAATAATAAGTTGGAGGAGACCCATTTTATTATAGTGTTAGTACATTGTTTATCACTCCATCGTTTTTCAGTTGTTTGAATTGTAAAACAAGAAAACTGTGGTAGGGAAATATAAAGTGGCTTTAAACCTGTTGATGCAGCGATTGCAGAACGGATGGTGGTTGAGAAGGGGTGGAATCCTGCAATATGCTGATATGGCTTTCTAACGCTTCTCTATATGTATTACCTTACTTTTTTTTACTCTTTATCTTTTATAAACGGTTTGAGCTTAATGTGACAACGTTTTAGCTTCTTCCTGTTTTGTTTTTTTAATACATTTCGTAATTTAATTACAGTACATAATCTTGTAGGAAGGTATGCGAGCATTTTAAAAACCCCGGAACCATATTTTAATATCCATCAGCTTACTAGAGGTGAAAGACGGTTTAATTATATCCATGAAGTCACTGTATGATTTGACATGTTGAAACAGAAAGTTTCACCGAAAATCAGCGTTTGGTTGTAGGTTTTATGAAAAGTAATGAGCAAATTAAAAGTTTAGATTTGGCATAAACCGAAACTAAAGTTCTTTGAACTTCAGTTATTTGTTATTATTTAATTAGAATAATTTTTTTTTTAGTTACGTAGATGCAAACCAAAATCGCTAAACGAAATTTAGTATTCAAGAAGAACATTCGACGTTTTTGTCATTGCATTATGAATATTTTTATTTTTTCATTTTTACACTATACGTTTTCTTTATCAAGGCTCATTATTATATTATATAGAGTCGATACATGACATACTAATAAAAGTTGTAGAGAAATGTTCGACCTCTCTGCTTTTGATTTAATCATTTTTTTTTTCAATTAAGGTAAGTAGAAAATTTTCTTTATGGAAGGCCCCTAAATAAATAATACAAAAACTGACACAACGCTGGTTGGCGTTTTTCGTCTCTTAAATGTCTATTTTATCTCAAGAACCGTATGAAATATGAAATACTCTTCCCCATTACATGTTGATAGGCTAAAAAAGATGAATGATAATTTTGATGCTGACAAAAAATGCTAATTTTTATTAACTGTCACCTACGCCCTTCTTCCATTTTATTAATTTTGCACTTACTCCCGTCTTCCATTTTATAGATTTTGTACTTACGCCCTTTTTCCATTTTATAGATTTTGCACTTACGCCCTTGTAAGAAACACTAGCAAGGTTAGGATATTTTCACATGCGCCTTTCTTCCACTGGAAATTTGTCTCTTGAGAGACCGATCATCCTCTGATATGGACAACGATTGACTGCTCTATTGACTGCTTAGGCAACTAAAAACTGACGTTAGCGGTATGGGCCATCATATGGGCCTTGTTCAACAAAAAAAACAAAAACGAAAACTGAAAAATGTAACATACGCCCTTCTTCCAGGCAATTATTCAACAGTCGTTGTTATGGCAATTCATTAACAATTGAAGCGCGTCTTATTATATACAAACATTTTTTTGTAAGTCTGAAATTATTATTAAGTACGACTCCAAGCAGAAGGAAATGGTTACTATTGCTTAATTGTTAATAATAATTAAACATAATTTTTTAGCCGATCAGATTAATGTAATCTACTTTATAAAAAACGGATGGGAAAGCTTTTGGTGACCGAAAACCTCGAAATTTTCGGAGTTTTTTTAGTTATTGGCCTATATCTCCTAATCCGTAGGTTTTTTGATAAAAAAACATTAGTATCCATTTTTAAAGTTGGTTACATTTGCTATAATTTGAGCCCAATCGCAGCTCTTTAGGCTTAATAGATTCTGAGTTACGTCCCTTTGATAATTGGTCATTTTTTCCAAAAAATCCAAATTTTGGCCGACTTTTGTGAGGAAAACCGGCCTAAGGAGTGACCCTACGATGAAAGTCAAAGAAGTAAATATAATTAGCTTTAATTTAGTACAGACTAAGGCCTGTAGGTTGTAGGTGTAACAGATTCAGGTTCAGGACAGATGAGGTTTGGTCATTTTTTCACACCCAATTCCCCGATTTTCTTTTTTTTAATTAACAAGAGAAGTATAACAACTGCAAGCATCGTTGTGTCCTTAAATTAAAGCTAATTAAATTTACTACAACCCCATTACACTTGACTTTCTTCCTAGGATCACTTCTTCGGCCGGTGTTCCCTACGAAAGTCGGCAAAAACTTAAAATTCGGACTTATTGAAAAAAAAAAAACGATTTGCAAAGGGGCGTAACTCAGAATCTATTAGACCTACAGAACTGCGGTTGGATTCAAATTGTAGCAAATGTGGTCTACATTAAAATGGTTAACCATGGGTTATTTTTTAAAAATGCATTGATTATGAGATACAGGCCAAAAACTGAAATAACTCCGAAAATTTCGAGTTTTTTGGCCACCAAAACTTTGCCCATACTTTTTTTCGGTTGCTAAATTGGATTTATACTACTCAGACGTGCCCTTACAACATATCAAAAATGGAGCTCTCTTCGATTTTTTGCGACCCTCAAAAATGTGGCCGTTGGCCTATGTTTGGACTATTTCGGAAAAAAATGACCATAGGGCGTAACCCATAATCTATTAGAGCTACAGATCTCGGTCTGTTCTTAAATTAAAGCTAATTAAATTTTATACTGCTTCATACCCATGACTCATCGTAGGATATCACCCCTTAGGCCGGCGTTCCTCACGAAAGTCGGCAAAAACTTAAATTTGGATTTTTTAAAGAAAAAATTACCAATTTTAAAGGGACGTAACTCAGAATCTATTCAAGTTACAGAGCTGCGGTTAGGCTCAAATTATAGCAAATGTAATCTACTTCAAAAACACACCGATTAGGAGATATAGGCCAAAAACTAAAATAAATTCGTAAATTTCGAGGTTTTCGGTCACCAAAAGCTTTCCCGTCCGTTTTTTTCGGTAGAAAACTTGGATTTCCACTAGTCAGACATGTCCTTACAACAAATCAAAAATGTAGCTCTCTTTAATTTATCGCAACCTAAAGCCCTTGGTACCTGGCCGCTGGCTTAAGAGGAACACACTGGCAGTTGAGCATGCACTTAAACCCAATATTCCTCATTCTTTTAGTGATACAGATTTTTTCTTTTGAAAAATTTGAGGGCCAAGATCTACTGTAAACTTTGTATACTGATGACGTTCAGTGGATTGGAAAAGGTGCGGGCAAAGACAGAGAATCCTTCTGTTATTCTGCGGTCTTGTAATGAACATCGTTCCTTTTGCCTCGAAATTTATAAATTTAAATAAAAATTATTATGATGCATACAACTGTTATATATGGACGTTAAAGTCGAAGGATGAATTACGTATTAAGGTATTAAATAAATACTACATTTGATCTGAAAAAGGATGAGTCCAGTAGAAAATTTAGGAGATCACAACTAGGAATATCAGAGTATACATGGGTAAAATAATATGATTGAACTGATAGCATCGTGGTTAGTATTTCATTTAGTTATTGGGCTCTGTAATGAACAAATTCCTAAATACTTAATAAGTAGTGATATAAATAGGGAGAGCAACAGTGTAGACCGAAGTGTAGGTGAGAGGATTGGGTAAAGAGTTAAGGGCTATATTAAATTACGAATTTAGGTTAGGACAGTATTTTGTAGCTATTGACAGCATCGCTAGGCCTTTTGCTATTATTATTTAAATAATCAACCTTTATATTCGATCAAGAAAAAATATATATAATGAATCCTTTGCGTCGACTACTAACTAGATTGAAGCGCCTATTGGCTATCTCCTGCCTATTAGGAACTAAGGGCGAGATTGAGCTCAAACGCGAAGCTAAATCGCCTTAATTAAGGGAATGTAATGTTTAATCCTAGTATTATCCTCCCTAACTCCAGGAAACCAATAACCTACAATCGCCCAATAATAGTACCGGAATACCACATTTAGTTTTAACAGTCCATAGAGCGGTTTGCGAATTACCAAATTCTATTACGGTATTAACACATATTAAATCAGAGCGGGCCTAGAAGTAGTTCAGCATGCAAGATAGAAAGAACCGCATTTCCCAAATGGATATCAAGTGTTAAAGTTAAAATAATATCTAGATTACATATTTCCATTTTGTTTTTATTCCCTTTCAATGAAGTACCTGATATTATTTTAATCTGCTCTATATCCAAAAAAAAAACCTGTACCACTACAACCCGTGAACGGGTCTGGGGTTCAGTCACTGTACTTTCATCGTAGGATCAGTCCTTAGGCCGGTGTTCCTCACGAAAGTCGGCCAACACTTAAATTTGGGTTATTTGGAAAAAAATACCAATTTTCAAAGGGACGTAACTCAGAATCTATTAAGCCTACAGAGCTGCGATTGGGCTCAAATTATAGCAAATGTAACCAACTTTTAAAATAGATACCAATGTTTTTTATAAAAAAACACACCGATTAGGAGATATAGGCAAAAACTAAAATAAATTCGTAAATTTCGAGGTTTTCGGTCACCAAAAGCTTTCCCGTCCGTTTTTTTCGGTAGCAAACTTGGATTTCCACTAGTCAGACATGTCCTTACAACAAATCAAAAATGTAGCTCTCTCAATTTATTGCGACCTTCAAGTACCTGGCCGCTGGCCTACCGAGATTGGTTACCTTTACTTCAATTAGGCAGATTGAATAATTTATCTTCCATCGCCGGTCTCGAATTCGGATCCTAGACCTCATTAACCCAACACTCTAATGACTGAGAATAAAAACGTCTGATGCTTCTTTCGACCGCCATGTGCTGTAAAACTTAAGTGATAGTGATGAATGAACTGTGTTTACCTGATTCAGAAATTTAGTAGAAATATACTATATAGGGTAGGGCTTCATAGCTGAAACATTCTGTACAGGGCTTCGCCAGGATTTAATAAATGGTAATTTCATGAGCTTTCTCCTGTATCATTTAATTTAACAATATAATAAACTGATTGGCGCCATTGTAATTAGAAAAGTAGACTTCAACAGATAAGGATTGAACTTACGTACTGAAGACGCATAAACTATACGCTAATTTTAATCAGGTTGATGAAAGCCAGAAAAAAAAAAATAGGACTTATAGTAAGTTGGAATAAGTCCGAAGTATTTGGTTTGTAGCAGGAAAGACGGACATTTTTGTGATTTAGAGAAAATATATTTCAAGAGAAGTAGTTAAGGTCTATTAGAACAAAATAACAAAGATCTATTCATGCAACTGCCTTTCATCAGAATTTGTTATTTGTGACTTTGACTTCTCAATACTTATCAGCGGTTTTTGAGGTTTTATTAAAAATTATAATTACTTCTTAGATAGTATTAGATATGTTTATTATATTTACATTGACGATCTTTCGGAATCTTTGCTTAAAATAAATACTTGAAAAGAATCAACTACCAACCTGAAATGTGGTTATGATCTGATCCGTTTTTTCTCCTGATGTTTATTTTCAACTTGGATACTTCAAAGGTTGACCTCGCCGTAGTTATTTTTTAAAAATTCTTTGCTCTCTCTTTTTCTTTTTTTATTTGTTCTCCTTTTTTTTGTTTTGTTTGGTTGGTATTGCCCCTGAAACGGAATGTTTCCTCCCTGATAGAGGATAGCCCTGCGCCGCTGGCGATTGACAATTTCCTGCATATCTCGATTTTTCTCTTCATAACAGTTCAATTTAGCTCTGTCTACGGAAATTGTCTGGTCATGTACAATTTCAAACCTTCCTATTGAAGTTAAACTCGATTTCTCTGAGGAAGAAAGGAATATTTGGAATGTGTAGAGGTACGAATCTTTTTTTCAGAATGTGTATTAAAAAGATTTGTCTCTCTATGTTGATAATGCATTTAATAGTTATTTCTTTATTATAATTGTTAGACATGATATATATAATAATGTCTTGATCTGTTGCTGGAAAAATTACATCCCAGTAACTTTAATTCATTAAATTAAAACACGAAAAAAATAAGAAATATCTGTCATTATTTCGCCAATTCGGGACAGAAAGCAAAAGAAAAAAAAACGAATAAAGCACATCCTATTCTGAAAATTCAGCTCTACACTAACCTGAGCCCAACTCGGAGTTTTCTTTTGCTATTATTATCTATCTGTACTGAAGATATTTGAATGGGCGAAATATTAGCAGGTATTTTTCCTGTTTTAGTTAGAGACTTAAAGCTTTTTGGTTGGAATACATCCACTAATGTATTAACTTGTTTATAAATGTAGACGTATCATTCGTGTTGGCTATAGAACTAAACAAACTCAACAAAACAAAATAAACTGTTTTGATTTATATTAGGCTGCTTAAAGTTATGCTTGTATTTAAGAAGGGGAGCCCCCCCTGTGCTATACTACCCTTTGTACAAAATTACACAAATCATAATTGATCGCAAATTTGATTCGAAATTAATTTTGTTCAATTCTGCTAGGAAGTATTTTCATATTTTAAAGATGAGGAAGAAATATTCTTGATTGTTTTTCGGCATATGATTGGTTAATATTTATTTTATAAATGATTTTAGTGTAAATGATTTCCGTTGTGAAATTGTAGTATATTATACTTTTTTAATTATACTAAAGCAATCGCCTCGGAAACTAACGTATTGTATTTTATAAACATAATTGGAATTGGATATTCATGTTTATTTGGTTTTCTAAAATTAACTCTATAATCAAACAATTTAATAGAAAATGAGCCTATTTTGAACATAGAAAACATACAGATTAGCTTGTTTATTTGGTAGTTTAATTATTATTTAATCAATAATATTCTGGGCTGATTTTGAGTTGTTTCCCAAAAATTTCCATAAATAATAGGTTATTACAAATGATTCAAATTATGTTCTAATCTGCAAAATGTATTATATTCAAAAATATTGTATATTATGTAAACTGTCATTTTTTTCAGAAATCCAAAGTGATGTTTTGTAAATATTATATGTTTGGTGATGATTTAGTTTTTAATATCCCGAAATATATTTTATCGTAACATAACTCCTGTTTAAAAATAGGAAACCATATAGCTTACCTTGTTTATTTAATTAATATTTAATCAAGCCCGAGTTTTAATCATTCCCTTGAAATGTCCATAAACAATAAGTTAATGTAAACAATCCAACTTCAATGATTAATTATAATTTTATGCTATTGTTATTTTAGGAGAGGGTAAATAATTTAAATATTTGAAAATGAGGTTGAGCAAATATTAGATATTCGCGCTGAGGTACAACGTGTTATTGACGAGATCGTGGTTGGACCGTCTTTCCATTTCCGCCTGTTATTATTCTAGTTGTCGAGTTGATATATCTGCGTCCTCTTCTACAATGAAATGTCTCGTCATTCAATCTGCCCTACATACAACGCGATATAATCCCACGAGGAAAACGGTAAAGGTTGGGCCCATTCTACTCATAGGGATCGTCTGTAGAAAACTGTTTAATATTCTATAACAATCCATAAAGGGTATTTAATTGAGTACGTGTTAGACTGTTTCTAAACCAACGGTTGTAAAAAGAGGTGATTTGGTCGATTACATTCTCATCTGCCAGATCTTTTACCCAGTTAATGGTATCCTCTTTATTGAGGCTGGGTAAGCCTTCCTTCCCACAGAATCGATTCACGTATGTCAATAGAATATGTACATATTTTATCTGCTACTGCCGATTTCAAACTTAAAACTTGCAGTTTCAACTCACAGTTCAATACCCTTAGTATTATATCCTGCATTCCTAAAGATACATGATAACTTCCTTTTTCTAGCTCCTAGGAGCGGCGGATTTTGATAAATTAAGGTATTAAAAGATTGGGAATTGATAAATTCCAATCCCTTGGGGACACCTGCGGTCCGGTGGTTAGCATAACAACCTGTTATGCCCAAAATACCGGGTTTGCAACTCGGCAGGTGGATGTTGGATCTTTTAAAGGGAATACAAATCCGTGGTTATGCCGTCCTTCGGAATGGATGAAAAATGGGGTCCCCGATCCTGTACAATGTCAGGTATTTATTAAAAATCCCTACCCTAATTATACTTGGGTATTTTTAGGACCCCCAGTGTAGCATCGTTCGATTAGCGATAGTAGCATAAAGTGGCGTTCATCATCATCATATTCTGTCCTCATGAACCGCTATGCAGTGTGAGGAGAAATTCTGTACAGCCCTTTCCAGCTTTGCCGGTCTTCCACAAACTGTGCTCTTCTGTTCCTCTGTAGTCTCCTCTTCTCAAAATGCTTCCTCACCTCTTCTTCCCACTTCTTCCTAGGTTGTCCTCTTCCTAGGAATATATAAAGTAATGAATGAATAAACAAAAAATGTTCACAATCCACATACACTAGTCAACAATGTTCTTCCAACATATTTGAATTGTTGGCAAAAATTTATCAACACTTTCTAAACCAGAAGAATTCAACAAAGTCTTTTGTAATATTTGAATTGTATTTATAAACATATATAAATAAAAAATTTAACACAGGAAAACAAAACAATAAACCAATGTGCAATATACGTGAATAAATGGCACTAAAATATAGTGAATGTACTTGGATTAAAGTATCTTCAACCTTGGAGTCAATTAGTATAATACTAATTATAATATAATATAATCTTATATTAGTATAATATAAGATATAATATAATCTTCTAAATGATTAAAAAGATCGATTTGTTTAATGTTATATATTCAATTTATACCTAGACAATATGAGAAATGAAATAGGTGTTGCCATATAAGAAATGTTACTCCCGAAAAAAATAAACAACATTTTGGCGGAGCCATAGAAGTGATAGGCAGAGAGACAGTGTGGTGACATAATCCTAAAAACAACCTGAGCTAAGTAACTTTTTTATCTACAGAGCTCTGTGGTTAACCATCCAGGGCGAGATGTATAAATTTGTTACACACTGGAATTTAATTTTTTTTTATGTAATAAGAAGATGTTAACATCTTGGTCTTTCATCAAACAGTTTTTAAATTTATTTAATGTTCTTAATGTTCTCTAAGAACATTAAATATATATATATATATATATATATATATATATATATATATATATATATATATATATATATATATGCATATACTTGCAGAAGTTATATCTAAAAATGAATTAGATTCTTAATTTACTTGTATGGTAGTATTTTACCTGTTTTGTTATTAATTACTTTTTATTTGTTTTTTTAGCCTTCGAAATTAAACGTATATCGGAATGACATGGACAGTTGGGATTACACATCCCCGGGTCTCGGTGGTGAGTTACATTTATTTAAATATATTTAAATTATATACCTACCTATATATATTTATATGTACCTTATTATATGTTGTTGTATAGGATATTGTGTGGCTTAATTTGCTATCATTGTGTCGTGATCGTATACCGGTCCTTAGATAAGTGTTAGATACATTTATATTTTTTTTTCTTTAGAAAAGTATTTTAGATTTTTTTTTATTCTTATTAGTTGTCTGTGTTGCTACATAGTTAGATGTGTTTTAGATACTGTTTCCTTTTGTTAAGGATTAAAAAAAAAAGAAGTAAAGTAATGTTTTATTTACGTATTTTATTTAAATATGGTTAAGTAATAGTTTCGAACCCTTAAACATCGATTGTATTTACTATTCCTTCTTTGTTTTTGTTTTAATACTGAATTTCTTTTTATATCAGTGTTTCTTTATTAATTACATCATATTTGAATTATTAATGATTATTATTCCGTTGGAAATAGTAACAGGCTCCTGATTTTGTAATTTTATTATTCAATCTCCATCTATATTAAACTCAAAAATACTGTTTGACAATCCTGAAAATTAAAATTTTCTTTTTGTGTTTTTGATTTTCCATTTTAGTAGGATTGGTGTTTTATTATTAATAAAAATTGAGGACGATTTTTTTCTTTTATCATTCCTTAATGAGCAATTTTAACTTGTATACTGTAAATCTCATATTATCATAAATATTTGAACTTATTGTTGTTTTTCTTTTGTTTTTTACTCGAAATCCGATAGACTATTTATAACATTTATTCGTAGAAAAATATTTCTTTTTTTTCGGTCATTTGTGATTCGAGGTTTTTCCTCTTTACTTCCCTTAACTCTTCAGGGCTGTAATTTTGTCTATCATTATTTTCACATTCGTTATAATGGTTAACGTAGATTATTTGTTCTGTATATAAATATTAACTACATATGAGACGTGGAGATGTAAATAGAGTTAAATCTATATTTTGTCATTTTTTTAAATGTTTTATCATAAATTTAGCGTCCTTTACATGGTGGTACATGTTTCACCAATCAAAATATGCTAAATCCAATCTAATTCTTCTAAAAATAATTGTCTCAAATGAACAATCACCTGAATTATGCATATTTTTTGTGTTTCCTGACAAATTTTCAAATTTGGATTTACCTCCTTTTGCATTTCCACGCCACATATATTAAAACCAAAAACGTTTTCAATTTTATTGCTCTCCGTTTGTCATTTTTTTTTTTAGCCTAATCTTGGATATTACTTCACGTAGTCATTTCTTCTCTATAATGTAGTTTCAGTTTCGCGAGCGTGAAAATGTCTCTAAATTAAAAAATAAAGTATTGAATAAATAATATTTCATTCGGCCATAATTGTTGTAAGTACTGTCACTGGTGTAAATATTTTTTCATAGGATTGTGGAAGAATATTTTGTAAAAATAAAACTTAAAAGTAATTAAAGTGACAGCTCAGTCTCGTCAGTCCAATCATTCTTTAGCCGATATTTGCGGCTTTGTCTCAACCATGTTCGGAGGTAAACGTACTAAATCCCTGAGAAACTGTGAGAACGAAATTCAAGATGAAAAACACGTATAATTCTTCCAATTTTTTGGGAAATATATTTGTAAGATAGCACTTTTGGTTCCAAAATTTTAAAATTACAAATCACAAAACTATAAGCACTCCATAGCGTCACGAAGATTAAGATGGGCTTGTAAAGTTCCTGGGCTTTACATCGAACGAATTCCTAAATCATTAATAAGGGCTTCACAGAATGGGAAGCGCCTGAAGCGACCGAGGCGTTGGTTGGAGGATTGCGTTAACAGTACTGGGTTTGGGTTGTAGTCCATGGGTGGAAGTTGGCAAGCTATGGTTGATGGCTTGTGCATCGAGCCATCAAGTTCACTATGCATATGTTTTATGCGATCTTCAGTGTTTCAAGCAGTAAAATTTATCATATAACCGAGAAATTATAATCTTACCGTCATTACCGTTGTTATGTTTAAGATCATATATTTATTAAACTCAATCATATGCAAACAATAATATAAATATTTTTATTTTTATTTTTGAAGAGAAAGGATATGTTCAGGGCCGGGATTGGAACCCGAGTCTCCCACATGTCCGTTGTGGTGCTCTACCAACTAAGCTATCCTGGTTCGTACCCCGATCAGACGTATCCATTCTCTTGACTAATCCCATATTCTCGCAATTTGCGATGTATATTATACAAGAGGAAGAATGTCCATTAAACATTATTTTAATTAGGATCTTGTTGACTTAGGTCATTACAATAATGTAAATAGTTTGTAATATAATAATAATAATCGCTTAACATTCATTCCACAGTCAGTTTTCCTAGAAACAGCCCGTATTTGTAGAAAACTTATAAATATTTGAAGAAGATAAAAATGAAGGTGGCTGGACCTCTGGTCACCCTCTTCAGATGTGTAATTTTCAATAGCGAGGAAAACAGAATAATAATTATATCTTAAATAGGAGGATCTTTTAAGGAGAAAATATTTCTCCATTGCTTTTTACATAAAACTATTTAATTCAAATTTAGGACTTACCATTTTCGAGATATAACTCAGATTCTCGGTAGCTCGATCTTCTCACCTCTTTCTTTTTCTTTCACTCAGTTGCCTGATCCGAGGGTGTTTAGTGAGTTTACTTCTTAACTAGCGGGAAGAAACTCCTGAAGTCAATTTAGCTCCCCTTGTCACTTCCTTCTACAACTCCTTCACTGATTGGTCTAATTGTGGCTCTGTTGTTGTATAGGGACTTAAAGGCGGGAAGGAATTGTTTTAGAAGAAGCTGTTAGCAAAAAATATATAAACGTCATCATACTGCTGCTTGTTTAGCTAATAAGAATGATCAAATGTCTTCAGAACTGGTCGTGATTTCGGTATCAGTTTCGAAGGTTGTCGCTTCGAGGTGAAGTTAAACTTATTTTGTGTAAAATTTATTGACTGCAACCCCCTACCATTTCACACTCTTCTAAAAGCCTTTTTACTTTCCATAATTAGGTCATCAAAATGGTAACAATGAATTCCTGGAACGACTCTATAATATAGCTTTATATTGAAAGATTTTGAGAACCTGAAGAACGTTTATTATTATTTCTGAGATGAAAACGAACCGGTGTTGATAGAGCGTAGTATAGAATTCCATGGTATTAAGGCGATGACTATTTCAAGAGAGTTTTGGCATTGGACGTGGATGCCCTTAGCACCTACCTATAGCACCTCCTGAATAGGGGATGGGGGGTGTAGGAGATGGTTGGCATCGCCAGGTTCGAGTCCCGTCGATTGGTAAATGAATCTTTCACGGTCCCTTTCTCCTTATCTCTCCACTAAGGCCTGAATTTTTTATCGTCCCTACCGGAATCGTACCCGCCCACTTGACCTTTTAATTTTTAATCTCCGACCCCTTCTCCCTTTCACTGTCCCTCTCTTCTCTCCAACTCCGTCGAACTTTCTTATGAAACTTTAAAAACTACCTTTATCTGTTTGTCTGTTGTGTTGTTTTCTCAGCCGTCTCATATATATTGTGCCTGCGTTGTATTCTTTCCCTGCGAGTACTTCTTTATTAGGGCTACTCTCAATCCTCAAGTTAATTATGCTAGATGGGGTATTTGTTGAGTTTTAACAATATTTTAAGCATAAAAAAAAAAATCATGATATTGTATGATTTTGCCAGTGTTAATGTCAGGAAGAGCATAAGAAACGAGGGAACCAAAAGGTGACAAAACGTTATTCTAATCCTTTATGTAACATTCTCAGCTAGTTAACTTTGGCAATCCAGAAAAAATAATCTGTACCACTACAATTCATGAAGGACTTCAGTAAGATGTAAGGACTGTACTGCTTCTTAAAGAAATGTTATCCAGGAAGGTGAATTGTGCTAGATAACTTTCAACCACCAGATTTTTCCCCTATTTTGGGCACCTATTATATAGAGGCTTCATGACTCCCAAGGGATCCTGTAGGATCCATCTCCGAATGCTATCAGATTAAGTAAGCGAGCAACGAGATTTTCCGACCTTTGGCTAGGCAACTCAAACTGTCTCTGAGCCACTATGCTCCCCTCCAGATGCGATTTCACTATCTAAATGTGCTAAATAGAAGTAATAAGACAAACCTTCTTATAATCATAAGTTCTCATATATTTAAGTCATTATGGACTCAATGAATAATTTTTTTGAGAATAGAATAATTTATTGATATTTACAAGTGTAATCATATTACATCAAGTAAATCTGCTGTATGAACAAAGGACATGAAAAAAAAAACACTTGTGGAGAAACTATCCATTGATAGCACTCCAATAAAGTTCTATAGTAGAAGGTCTCGAGGCCATCTTCTTTTCAGACGCTTCGGAGAGTTATCAGGTATATTATAGGAAGGAAGAGAGACTAGAGGATTCAAGTGTGTATGGAGCTTTTCATGGAAGGATAGGTATCTAGTTTGGGACAAATAAGCAACATATGTGATATTAAGATCATGATGGGTGAATTTGTTTGTGACATAATAAGGAGCATTGAGGATTTTACGAAGGATTTTGGATTGTAAGGATTGGATACGAAATGAATTGGATGTTTTAGTAGAGCCCCAAAGCTCAACTCCGTATTATATAATAGTGAGACGTTTGTCCAGATGGAGTCCTAGGTAACGTATCTGTTCGACAGGGATCAGTGGAATGTTATTAAAGGATACAGTAGGGGAGGAATTCGTAGGTTTACGACGAAGACTGAAGGTAATTTGGTGGGATTTGTTAGGATTTATTTTAATTCTCCAATTTTGACAACATTCTTAAAGGTTTGAGATATGGGATTGAAGAGATTGGGATGCAACAAATGAATCCTTATTTACTGATAACACACATGTGTCATCAGCGTACGTAGCGAGGAGAGTGCTTGGATGGGTTGGGATGTCAGTTGTATATATCGTATATAGGATGGGACCCAGCATACTGGGTAAAGAGTAGGAACAGTAGTAGTAGTGGGTAAAGAGTAGGAGGCAAGAGTAGGAAAAATTATGGTTTACTTTAAAGGTTCTATTACTGAGGTAGGAACTGATGATAAGGAAGTAAGTAGAAGGTAAGAATTTACGGAATTTGTACAGTAGACCCGGATGCCAGACTCGATCAAAAGCCTGCTCTACATCGAGAAAAGCTCTCTTGCAGAAAATTCCGCGCTCTAATGCGGAAGAGACAACGTCCACCACACAATGACATTGCTGGATTGTGGAGTGCGATGTTCTGAAACCAAATTGGTGATATGGGATTATTTGGTTGGATTCTATTATAGGACGAAGACGTTAAAGAATGAGTTTTTCAAGTTTTTTGCCCATTATGGTCAGGAGAGATATAGGACGGTAAGAAGATGGGAGTTCTGGTGGTTTTACCCTAACACCACAGTTTAAACTAACTGTAGAGGTTGAAATTCGGGATAAGATGCTACCACGGGAATTGGATGTTCGACAACCCCAACGTTGATGTTTGGCGTTGTAGTCTCCTCCAGCAATAAAACGCGGTCCGAGGGATCGGAATAAGGATTCGAGGAGGTTATAGGAAAGGGAGTTACCAGGAGGACAGTTTACAGCTGAGAATGTTTTATGGAAAGGACTAGTTGAAATGGTTACTGAAGTTGATTGAATGGCGTCAGTTGGAGTAGAAGTAATAAGAGAATGAGGTATGGATAAGGATATAAGAACCGGCAATTGTCTGGATGATCTGATCTCTAAGTGGTGTAGTCACGTATGTAAAAATATGATCGTTTTGTGAAGTGTGTTTCAGTCAATAGAGCGATGTTTACAATGAATAATTAAAAAAATAGAAGATTTCATAAAAAAATTAACTTGCCATTACTGATATCATTTTTAGCGTGTTTCACAATATTACTTGCTTAGAGTTGGTTACACTTAATCCTGAACTCTGAATCTAGCAATTCATACATCTTGCAATACCAAATCAGACTGTTAGCAAGCCAACTGTAAATATAGTGTTATCCTAAGTTTTAGATATCACCATAAGAGTACATCTTATATTGTTTTAAGTGCTACTGTATCGCGTTAATGATACTTATGTACAGCTTTTTGTTAATTATAAACCAAAGTTGGAAATGATCACTCTAAGAATGATTCAATTGTTCAATTATTATACAAGCCACAATAATTTTTTTTTTCCGAAAACCTTGTATTTAGGGAAACTCATAATATCTTAATAATAATGTATGTTTATGTGTGTATATATGCCGCTCCATCAAAAGAACAACGACATGACTAAAAATATTTCATTTCAGTAGCAATTGTCTTGGTTGAAGGTTTTTAATTCAGGAAGTACATGCCTGATATTCTTTTCTCAACATTTTTTTTTTTTAATTTTTAATATAGTCATATTTCGAGTTGTATCATGTTTGAACTTTTATGATTGAAGATTTATGAGAATAATACCATAAGTTAAAATTTAAAAAAAGTTTCTGGCTTTTAAAATTTTTATAATAGGTAATAAAATAATTTTAAAACCATTATTGCACATGAGTGCTTTGCTTTACCACTATCCAATTTTTATCTTTTAACTCACATGGAACTACCCAATACCTCTAATGAAAAATTAGTTTTTTTGAGTCATGGCGCAGTTCTTTTGAACACGTATATATAAGTATATGTAAGTATATTTTATCTACTGTTCTTATATATATTATGTTATGATATACAAATGAATACATTAAA
Organism: Arma custos; assembly: GCA_037127475.1. NCBI lineage: Eukaryota > Metazoa > Arthropoda > Insecta > Hemiptera > Pentatomidae > Arma > Arma custos. The sequence continues at coordinate 50,998,861 of CM073764.1, read as the reverse complement.
ATAGGGAAATTTAACTGTTTAGGTAATTCAAAGAACCAAGAAAGAAGTAATTTTTAACAAGAACATGTAGCTACTTAGAACATAAAAAGCATAAAGGATATTACATATACAAGGCGAAATCTCATATAATATTTAAGTGTAAAACATGGATTATTATCCCACATGTTTTCTGATGTCTTAAAATAAATAATGATAAAAGAACTTTTTTTTAGTACGAAGTAATGCCAATACATGGCACTGTGTATATTAAAATTTTATCGAAACAACTGTTTGTTTTTCTTTGCCAGCAAGGGTTAAAATTAAATTGTATTCTTAGGAGAAAATTTTGCGTTGTAGGGGCATTTAACTTCTACTGGCTTATTTCGTTTCATTTTGAGTCCAATCTTGTGAATTTAATAAAAGACAAGGCGTGGAGATGGCGAAGTAATCCCTTCTGTAGGTCGTAGGGCCTATTCCTTCTCCCCTCTCTAACTTCCTCCCCCACCCCTCACCCTATCTCTCTCAGGTTTACAAATAAACAGTAAAATATCTATCTCATCAGGCATACTGTAAATAGTTCGATTATGAATTAGTGGAAGTTTTAAGATGTTCTAACAAAAGCATCATTAATTTGCTTACAAGTTGCATTTTGATATAAAGGAAAAATATTCTCGGGGAAGGATACCAATACGTTATAAAGTTAGTGCTAAATTTTATTCCTTTAGTATAATCTAATACAGAATATTTAATTTTGGGTTGTCAGGAAAATAAAGCAGGATTTTATGTCTTCTCTGAAAAGTTGGAAAGAGAATTAAGACGTGTTTAGATTTATAAAATTCAAAAGTCCAACAAACATGCACAGTACTATTTGGAGAGGTGTTTTATAGACAACATAAAATCCTCCATTTTTTCCGGTCAACTGAATATTATATGAAGGTTATGTCGAGGAGAGCAAGATTGACCTAAAAAAACTATTATCATTATTATTTTTGTTATATTAGTTCTGCAAGTGCAAGCGGATTGCTGATCCTCTAAATATGACAACGAAGAGGATGTTTGAGAGGCCTAAAGGCCAACTCGTAGAATTCACTTTACCACGTTTTTCCAATGCAACGTTCGGGTGATCTTGTTTTTCTCCTGCACGGGCATGCCTCTTCATCTTTGCGCCCGGTTTTTCTTCATCTTGTTTTGATAACATCGTATCCGAAAAATTAATCAGATACCATTTTTTTCGGAAACTAATCGAGTCACCTCGTTTCCCCCCTGTGTATGTAGTCTTAGTATGTAACAATAACCTAAGCACATTTTAAAATAATTATAATAAAAAATATATAATCATAATAATATAATATAAATCTAACAAAGAAATTTAAAGTGAAATATGCTACTTGGAAACAGAAATGAGGGTTAGAAGACTCAAATTTTATGGTCACATGATGAGGATGAAAGAGGAGGGACTTAACAAAAAAATGTTCACTAAAATTATAGGCTACAAATTCAAACAAGGATACACTGAACAAATAAAACAAGGAACACAGAAACAAGGGATCACACTTGTTAGAGAAGAAATTAGAAAGGGATCACACTCGATTTATTAGAAAACAGAACAGAATACCAACAATTCCTAAAAAATGCGGTACTGTTGTGGCAGACAGAAAAAAATTTCCATTCAAGACCGGGACGGATGAAAGAAAAACAACCTTCAGTAAAACCATGAGGCAAAGATGGGCCGAGAAAAAACTGGAAAAAAAAAACCAACACCGTAGTCGTGTAGTCCTTCAGGACTCTTTCGCTTCAAATAAATAATAAATCTAATGTAATCAGTCCTTATATCTACAGCTCCGGTGAATTTGTGGTTAAGTCCTATCTTCTCCAAAATGAGTTTCATGTAATTGGGGAAGAGGAATCGTGTTATTTTCGTAATGAATGAGGGGCTATTGGCTTGAAAAGAGTTATTGCTTGTTCAATTCCATTTCAAGACAAAAAACACGGAAATGTCTCAATGAATGGAGATAGTTGGGGGTGAAGTCTTGACTTATTTGGTGTTTTTTGGACGGCAACTGTCTCCATTCTCCATTAAGTTTTTTTATTTTTAAAACCCAATTCTTGGGGTTGGTAATCTTAATCGTATTTTTTAATTAAGAAAACGCTATATACTCATACAGATATCATTAACACGATTGCTTATTTATTCGACTTACATTTATAAAATCAACATAACCTGTTTTCTAAGGGGTAAGCTTAAAATGTTGGTTAAAATAGTGCTTGTAATTTTCTATACGATCGTATAGACGATTTTATTTGGTTTGATATTTAATTCAATTTAATGATATTCACTAATGCAATCTTCAACTTAACAGTTGTGCTATCTGTGGTTTTTGTGTTTCTTTTCCCTTCATGTACTTCTTCATTGAATATCACTTTTCACTTTAAGTAAATAATCCAACACTTAATGAAACCTTCGAGTTGGGAAACGTCCATTCTGCTATGTTGGCCAATCAGGAGGACACTGGGAATGTTGTTAGTACTCCTAAGTCAAAATAAAATTGTATTCCTTAATAGTTCTTCCAATTTTAATGTTTAGTATAGTGTTAGGCGAAGATGAGGCATTATATAAATATAAATAAAATAAGTTAATAAGTAGAAGTTAATTCCGATAATACGAGATATAAATTAGCAGTGGAAGTTGATGTAAAATAGTTATGAGTGAAAATAACTAAAGAAACATTAAAAAACCTTCAAGGTTTCATAAGGTTCTACAGTAACAAAAGACTTGTACAATGAAAGCTTGTTAGTATGCTCTGTCTATTTTACTTAGCCCGCTACTCATTTCGAGAAAGCTGGTTAGAATTCAGTTTTCTCTTCAAAACTTCAACCAGGCAGCTCAGCGCTTAATAACTCTCGTATTATTTGTCCTTGTATTAAATGTTCGCATGCACTGCAGTTTTGCGGTGCGTAAACGAACTTCTTGTTCTGTCCAAATATACAGACATATCATTCTAGCTACATGAATGTGAAAAATAGCCGTTAATTTTATGAAAGAAAAATGCCTTACGATTTTCGAAATTAAGGTTTTGCGGACACATTCGTTTCTAAAATATTGTAATCGTGATGTTGGATGTTCTTGTTAAATTCTTGGGCTTAGTAACTTATTTCTCTACCCTACAGGGAAACAAATACTTACTTTAGCACTTAGTTGAATGTCTTGGCGTAATCTTTCTGTCTCTGATTGGTACGAGGTTTTCGAATTTTAGACTATTGAGGTGACATTTGATTTATTTTCCTGTATTTTAGATAGTTGACGCTTTTCATTTTAAATTTGTTCACTATATTCACTACTCACTATATGAATTTTCGCTTGTGTTTATTGAATATTAAACAATTTAATAAAACTAAGCATATATTTCACTTAATATATAACCAAATAGTTCGCTTCGTTGTCACTTTTCGCTTAGTGTTGATTGATATATTTTATAACATTATTATTATTACTATTATTAGATATATGAGATTAACGATTTATCGATATGGAGCTCTCTGACGGCTGATAATCGATTCTCACTGGAAACAGCTCGCTAACCATTTCACGATTCCATTAGCCTTAATCCGAGTTTAATTAGAAATTGCGTCCCTGTCTGGAGTTCATGTATTTTTAATTTATTTAGGTGATTTAATTAATACTGGACTATTATTTAAAGTAATAATAAATTTCATTAGATTTAATTTCTTAAACGGCGAAATATATGGCGTTGATTTTAATTATATAAATATAATTAGGAATACATTTTATAAACGCTACCAAGAAAATTCTGAATTTAGAGTCTATTATTCCTATTAGTAGAAAACATTGAATGGAATTAAGGGGGTAAAAGCTTGTTACAATCTCGAAAATACGTTACCATTTTTTACATGATATTTAAAAAATATTTGATAACTAGGAAACTATTATCTTTCCAACTTTTGATTTATTTTCAACCATGAACGACGAATGGAGGATTTCGGTGATTACTCAAGGCGGCATTGTCAAGCTTGCATCCTGTTAACATAATTGAAGTGATATGTTAGATTGAAATGAGCTTGTAAAATTGTTGAACTTAATAAACAAAAATTTAATTATCTGAACCGATTGGTAAATGCCTGAGGGCTAAACCGAAATTAAAATAATTTTTGCAATATGATATATAATATGAATTATATGTATCGTAAATATATTTATGACAAAAGTTAAGAATGATATTCATACCCTGCTGTATTGGACTGATCAGAATAAATAAAAAAAAAATAGATTCTGGCAACATAGAAGCTATACTAGTACTAAATTAAAGAAATTAGTTGTGATAATCACGAAATTAAAAATACTTTATATAATATGATACATCTGCAGTACCGGTAAATAAGTGGTTCAGTCAAATTTTACTGCGAAGTTAACTGTATTGAAATGGATTTGTAGTATAAGCAATAACTCATTTTACTCCGAAGTTAACTGTATCGAAATGGATTTGTAGTATAAGCAATAACCCATTTTACACCGCAGTTAACTGTATTGAAATGGATTCGTAGTATAAGCAATAACTCATTTTCAAGCCAATGCCTAACTTAGCCCCTTATTTATTACGAATAATCACACAATTTCGCCTCACAAAGTACAAGATTTCTTTTTTTAATAAAATGACTAAACCTCTTATTCACCAAGGCTGTAGATATAATATAATACAACATATGAATATATGAATAGTTGCCTGAAAGAAGGGCGCTTGTTACATTTTTCAAAGTTTACGGGAGAGCCAAAATATGAGAACGGTTCAGATAATTAGATGACTGTCACATACGCCCTTCTTCCATTTTATAGATTTTGAACTTACCCCCTTGTAAGTAACACTAGTAAGGTTAGGATATCTTCATATGTGCCATTATTCCACTGGAACTTTGTCTCTTGAGAGACCGATCACCCTCTGATATGGACATCGATTTTGCTATCCCTGACCTACCATATATTGACAGTTTAGGCCACTAAAAACTAACGTTAGTGGTAGGGGCCATCTCATGGACCTTCTTCAATAAAAAAAAAAAAGAAAACTGAAAAATGTAACATTCGCCCTTCTTCCAGGCAACTATTCATGTATGTATTTATAAAAGAAGCTAAATTTTTCAAAGAGTATGTTGATATTAGCTTAGATTGACTAGACCCTCAGAATCGTCCTGCATTGTGGGGACAGTATAGCCTGCCCCGCACCTATCTGTAATACATCAATAGAGCATTTTATCAACATCTTAATGTGAATAAAGATAATATTAGTAAACAACAATATTATTAGACAAAACTCAAGGCTAGATAAATAAACAGTAGGTTTGTAATATTGGTCGTTTATAATAACTGAAGGTTGAATATATTCTTCGGAGAAATAAAACACTATCGTGCTTTAATCATTTTAAATATTGCATCTATTTATGTTGATCATAGCTGTTATTTTATGCAGATAGAATTGTGGAATAAATAACTCAATATTACAATAGGAGAAGTCCATTGGGACTTAATTTCAATTATCCAACTGGGAGCGAAGTTGAAGCGAACAGCTCCTCATTACCGCTCCCTATTGATTATATATCGAATGAGCAAGTAATATTCGTTTGCTCTTAATAACTTTGGTTATTACTTATCGAGTTTATGGGGGAGGTTGAGATTAAACTTGTAGACCCGGTAGTCGCAGTTAGCGGCTAGCAGTTGCTACAAGTTACCTGTGGAGTTCTCCCCTCCATGAATTATTAAACAGTTCATTGATTCAGCTGTTTTACCTGTAACTGAGCTGCCTATCTGTTAGTTATCTCAGCCGACCCCAATAGCAATGCTGTGGTAGATATCTATGAGTTACTACTCTATGATCTATCAGATGATTTACCAAGCTATAGTTTGCCATCTATGATTCAATCAGTTACAGTTGGCCTCTACATCCCTCTGCACTTGATGCCCTTGACGTAAAAATCATGTCGAAATCGATTCAGAATTACTAATAAGGTCAACTCTGAATTATTCAATTCTCCATACTCCATATTATTTCATGCCATTACATTCATTATGGCAGCTGATTAGAGATTTTATTGCCCATTTATGAGGAAAGGGTTCATGTTTTTCAACGAAGGGTTCAAATTTCGTGTTAACACAACATAAATCATCTTAATCTGTCGATTAACATTGTAATTTTGAACCATAGTGCCACATAACATAACGTTTTGGAAAATAAACATTATGGATAATATTTCATAAACATGTTTCCCTAATAATATTGCTGTTTGTTCCAATATATGAGGGGAGAAAAAATAAATCCAACTGATGTTATAGTTCTCTCAAACGTTGTTCTGGTTCTTATTTGTTTTCTGTTGAAATTGTTTTATATTTTCTAGTTTTATTGCCTGTAATTTTATTATTGCCTTCAGACATCAGTGCAAGAACTTGAATCACAACTTTTTCTAATCAAAATTAATTTATTATATTTCATAATCAACGTTAGTATCTATGTAATTTCTTTGAGTATATACAAATGATGTGCATTTTATAAGAGCCCGTAAAATAGATCCAATTTTTTTTTAAATTGGTATTAATGTACGTACAGTTCTCAGGCTTGATTTCTTTAAAAGCTTGTGTATTTTTTTTTTTTTTTACATTTTAAACAGATCCGATGTAATTCATTCTCGATTCTAGACAACATATGTTTGCTTCTTATGAGCTTCTATTCCGATTGCCACTGAATGATAAAATCAAGTGTTGGGAACAAATCACTATAAACACTTGTGGTGTAGGTTACTACCGCTCATGTGCTTGACGTCTATTCTTGTCCTGGTTTTAACTATGGATGGGTTTTCGTTATTTAGGGGTACCCGCTTCTTTTTATACGTCTCTTCTTCAACTTTCTTATGGCTTCTTTTTCGAATAGCAAAAGATACCATTAAAAAAAATTGCTCTCGACACATTGTATCTCTTTTCTTGTAACAGGTCATTTATATTTGGAGCGATCATTCTCTTCTTATAATGGTCCTTCAGGTCTTTTGTAGTCACAGCGACCGTTCGCGATCGCATTGTGAATAAATCACTCGCTTCCGTTACGGAAGTAGTTCGAGTTTTACTAAGTTATTTATGAAGCGATTTAGTTATTGGAGCATCCACACTCCATTATTACCAACAGTCCCCACAATCGTCAGAATCTTAGTTTTAAATCTCACTGGATATGAATCATTTTTAATCAGTGGTTAAAAGCTTAGGTTGGCGTCAATAATGTTGCGAATAAAACTGGCTTGATTAGAGAGTTATTATTAATATGTATCCAGATTTTCCAAGCAGATATCTTCTTATTTATCATTATCTATCTACGGTTGCATTTTATCAAGGTTGAGTTACTTAAGAAGTACATTTCTCTTTATACTCTTCACACTTAGGAAAGTATTGTACTTTGGTTTGGAGTCATATACCAGGAATCCAACTTTAGTAGGTGCTGTTAAAGTTTTTGGGAAACTTCAAGCTCAAAGAACTATGCGCAACAGTATCCAGTCAATAGTTGTTATTCAAAATTTGACGCGAATATGTTTTGAAAACTGTATCTCTTATTTGGATTACCGACCCTCTGATGGAAATAATGTTCAACAATTCCTGATTCACTGATGGAAATAATGTTTAACAACAAGCATGACAAACAATGACCTATCCTTAGTCACTTTCACACTACAAAGAAACTCAGATACAGCCTGTAGTGACACACTCAGTGAACACTGCATTGACTTTATTGTCGGCTTGACACAACTGGCTTCTGGGATGCGTCAATAGCAGAGCAAGCGTTACGTAATCATTGTATGACGGTTGCTCTGGAGTGATGCTGTCATAGGCAGCACTGGAGTCGACAAAGAAGTGATGTGTTTGGTTATTGTGTTCAGCCGATATTTCCTCAGTAATCATATATGACAACCGGTTGGGAACGTTCTTACAAATAATAACGGCTACTGAAATCGTTACAAGTTACTAGTTATTAGCGTGATGTTCAGTATATTTAAGAAAAACAAAACTTATTTTACTAATACTGACTAGCAGCTAAACCCTGGAAAATAGATTATTTAATTACCGCTCTATACAGATATTACTAAAATAGTTAAGTGTGGTGTAGCGGTTTACATAACAACCTTCTAGGCACAAGACCGCGGATTCGGACCCCGGCAGGTGGTCTTAAGATTTTTCAAAGGGATAAAAAAATCCTTGTTTATGCCGTTCTTCGGAGGAGACGTACAATAGCAGTCCGAGCCCTTTGCTGTGTTATTACTCGTTAAAGATCTCTTTCTTCATACTCATACTTGACAATATTTTAGATGCACACGTTAAACGAGGGTGTGTAAAATGTTTTCACGATTTAAGCTGATCCATCTTAATAATTGCAATAGAGTAGCGGAGTGGCTCACTGGTAGAGCACTGAGTTACCGTGCCGAAGGTTCTGAGTTCAAATTCCGCTGCTTGGCAGACTTTTATTTAATCTGTTAGCAGGCCTAACCAGCCTCATTTAATGTGGGGTAAAATCTGGCAGGTGAGAGGGTTCACAAATCATCTTCCTGCACAACCATCATGTCCCAGAACCAATGCAGTCTCTATTGCGTACTGAACTCTTTTATTTGTAGAAAAACTTCTGCTTCTGAATAATTTAATTTTTGTAAAAAATGTTTTATTGGCTGTCATAATCCTTCTATCGACTTCATTTATTAACTCATCACATACTCCTCTCATGGATGGACTAGGCCAGTTGGATCGTAAGCCATTGAACTGTTGACCATCATCACTACTGGTTGTTCTTTTTCAGCTCGCGACAATAGCGGATAATAGTTTTTTGTATGAAAATAAAAGGGATTGGGTAGCTCATTGGTTTAGGGTTGAGTTGCTGTGCCGAAAGGTCCTGGGTTCAAATCCGGTATCAGATACTTTATATAGTCTTTTAACAGCCGGGGTTGGACCATGAGGAGTCTGACACAGTCTGTTTAAAGTGGGTACCATAAATTTGAGGGAAATCTAGCGGTTGATTTTGATCTAGGACAAATAACCTTGCACAATCCTTATCCATGAAGCAGTATAGTCTCTACTACGTACTGAAACCAAGACCCTTCATAGGTAAAGTTTTATTTTTGTATTATTATTTACATCTTGGCAGTAGCTGTATTAGATTAGAAATTGATAGATTTTTTGTTCGTTGTTTCTATACACGAATCAGTTCATAAACAATCTAGATGATGATGATGATATAGTGGGGGTCATCGTACCCGGGTACCGAATTGGCCAAATTCTCAACACGTGTGAGGGGGCAAGGGCCTATCCTGACGGACAAATAAGCCACTCGTGTTTATAAATCGATAGTTGTTTGGGCACGATCCAAAAACCAAAAAAATGTTTTGGATTTTTTTTTTATTCCCCGCCTTTGGCATGTACAGTGGCGACGGTTGCCGTTAACAACCATGTACAGAAATAGTGCTGTTTTCTTTGAGGTTCTTGCTATTTATAATATTATAGGAGGCGCCTCGTTGGATCTATTCGACGATTTATTATATAATTTAGGTCGTAAATAATAAAAATATAATTTAAGTAGATTGTGGTAGTTGCTTTTTTTCTGTCAATGTACTTATCTTGTAACTTGTAATTAGTTTTAAGCGGTATATTGTTATATATTATTATTATTTACGAAATCAGTATATTTGTTGTTTGTATTATAACTCGTAACTTGATTATGGCCGGTTTCTGGAGACTATTTCAAATAAAAAAAAAAATTAATTAGCATTAAACCAAAAACATGTTAGAATAACTGGAGATCGTGTAACCTAGAACGTTATTTTATATTATTATATTAGTAAATAATCTTCCCTCTGAAACAGTCTTGTTACTCACAATTATTTTCTAAAATTAAAATTAATAAAAACAAAACAATTTCTAAACCAGGGACTATATAAAATATTAATTACCAGTAGGTAATTTTAGGGATAAAATATTCAAGTTACATACTCGCAGGTTCAATACAGATACTACCAAATATTAATAAACCTTTGTTTCCTGATTACTGTGGAATCACTGAATAATAAGACACCCTTAATGTAATCCTCCCGCACATGCCTAACCTATAAATATTTTTAATATGGAAATACTTGTCTGTATGTATCTGTAGAGATGTGGTAGGTGGGGGGGAAGGGTTCAGTCAATGAATTTTAAAAAACCGTAAAGCTTGTTTATTTTGTGTACTACCTTTACGGCCTAGTTTTAGGCTATCGCCAGAGCTAAGAAAAAGACAAAACAGAATGGCAATGTTAATACTGTAGTACCTTAGAACAGTTTTATGGACAGAAATGTTTTTTTTTTTTTTAGATTTATTTATTGATATTTACAACTATAATAATATTACAACAAGTAAATCAGCTAATATGAACAAATGACATGAAAAAAAAAACACTTGTAGAGAAACTACCCATCGGTAGCACTCCAATGAAGTTCTATAGAAGAAGGTCTCGAGGCCGAGACGCCTCGGAGGGTTATCAGGAATAGTATGAGAAGCAAGTTGAGAGACTAGCGGATTAAAGTGTTTATGGAGCTTGTCATGGAAGGATAGGTATCTAGTTTGGGCCAAATCAGCAACATATGGGATATTAAGACGATGATGGATGAGTTTGTTTGTGACATAATAAGGAGCATTGAGGATTTTACGAAGTATTAGATACGAGATGAATTGGATGGCTTAGTAGAGCCCCAAAGCTCAACTCCGTATGTCCAAATAGGTCTGATAACTGTCATGTAAATGAGTCTTTTGTAATTAATTGGGAGCTTAAAGCTTTTGTCCAGTAAATGTTGAAGTAGGCGAAAACGTCGAGCAGTTTCTTGTCTTTTCAGTCTTGTATGAGGATCCACAGAAATGTTAAGAATAAAAAGAATGAATTGCTTTGTAAGTTAAATTGGGAAAAAATTTATGAGAAATTAAAAAATTACAGGAGTGAACTGAAATCTATTAAGATAATAAATACAACTACATGAGAATTATTTTAACAGTGTATTATGAGTTACATACATGGTGTAGGTGAAAGTTCAATTGTGTTAGGAATTATTTACTTTTAATATAAATATGTTTTAATGGTGTGTTTGTAAATTAAGTAGTATTAAAATCTGGATCGAATCATAAATTTTAATTAATAGCTTCTTATCACAAATCAGCGATTTTAATAATATTACCTTACAAAATAATTAAAAATGTAATAATACATATGTTATTATCGTATTGGAGAAAAAAAGGTATATGGATAATAAAGGAGAAAATATATAATAAAAATAGAACATACCGGACTTATGTAAAATCAAGGGGCAATGAAATTATATTATTGTTTTCGTGGTGAAAGAGTAGTGAGGTCAAGAATAGGAAAACGATTCCTGGCATTTGCGTAGTGTACATATCTTATTGCGCTGATATAAATTTTAAAAGAATTATACAAAGATGAATGATGTAGAGTGATGAGCCGATAGATTATAGGATAGATGGTATTGGATGTGGCACAAGATATTTCATCCACAAGCAGACTTATTATTTGACGAAGAAATATTGGCCAGTTGGGAATGTTTTGGAACCCTTCCAAAAAGAACCTACTCCACATATGCAACTGACAACCTGCGATATTTATTCCGCGCGGATAACTTATGCTATACCTTCCGTCGTAATTTTAAGATTGTTCTTTTAGGAAAAAAATATATATAGATGTTCCTTTTTGGCTAAAAGCTGTTGACAAGTTTTATTTTAGAGCACCTTAATTTATTCCTTCTTCTAAATTGTTCCCAATCTTTTAACCGTACACGTTTCCTGGGACTAAAATTAAAACTGAAAGCATATGAATATGAATCACATCGAGTTAAAAGGTTTCTGATAGTCAATTCATTACCTGTCTCGCCTTTATAGTGTTTTTTTTTTCAATTTTTATAATTTTATAGAAACTAGGACAGTAAATGAAATATGATCGTAAGGTCAGAATTAATTTCAGGGCTTAGCTTGTATAGTAAATATAAAGTAATAGTGTACTTATAATTTACATCTCGAAAATATTTCTTCATGAAGCTTAAAATCCCCATTTAAAAAATTATACACTGGTATTCCTTAAATTTAATAAGTATTGTCAGGAATATATTATTCATACACAATTTTAATTTTAATTGTTTCAAAGATGGAGATCAATTTCAATAACCGTTTATCAACTTGTTGTATATTTAGGGAATCAAAATCAAAAATATTGAGGTAGTCTCTTTTTTAGAAATTTAGCTGAGAAAATAAAAAAAAAATACACTACATCAATATTATAAAATTCCTTGATACATATTCATATTTATTTAGTCTATGATACAGTATAATAAGTCTATGATACGAAGCCTTAAATATCCGAAATAATGGAACAAAAAAAAACAGTCGACGTTTTGTACAACACATCCCCTCTAAAAAAAACATAGTTGAGCACACCTTACACCAGCAATCCATACAGACCCATAAAATTATATATTTCTATTGAAACCTTTCCCCAAGACGCCCCATAAAAAATAATTGTTTGTCTCCTTTGAAGTGATTTCCTTGTGAAGTGTGTCCTGATGGGATAGGCGAGCCTTTTTGTACCCGGGGCCGTAATAATAATTCTTTGTCGTGTTTTACATTTTTTTTATTTCTCTTATCTTAATTTGGTTAGTTGAGTTGAAAGATTTCTTTATAAATATTATTAACTTTATAAAATATTTTGTTGTTATTACTTTACTATTTAATATAGTTATAACGCTATCGTGGAAAGAGGTTATTTTAACACAAATTTTTTATCTCTCTTCGACTTAATTCTCATGCTTTGACCGTTTAATATATATTGTGCACGTCGCTTTGAGGTAGATATCCTTCCTAATATGTATTCTTACGTTATACTATTATGTATATACTATGTATTAGGTATGTAAATAGCGAAGTGGCATGTACTTACTCACTCAGCGAATAAGGTAGACGGTTGTCCTTTAGGGCAAGGTTCTGTAAGTGGCTTGTCACTTCCCTGGTGAAACCCTTAGCGAATACAGAATAGGGTCTTCTCAAAGCGGATGTTAGGAAGGCTCAAGGGGCTTTGGTATATTGTAGAGTAATATTTTTTAATATTATATATATAGTATAGTGTATACTTTAATAGTAAAATAATATTTTTAGCAATCGGGGTAAAGAAATTATATTTTTAATCGTCAAGCTGAAAATAAATTATAAAGTTTCCGAGTATCTTGTTTTGATTTTTTATTAGTAGTTCATTATCATGGGCTACAAATTAGGCTGAAACTTAAGCAAACAATTGTTAATTATTGTTTACCTATTTAATTATATATTTAAATATTGTTTGCCTTCACTTTCCGCAATTCATACATTATTACCTACTTAGATTTATGCGTTTTTTTTCCCTCTAATACTTCTTCATTGTCTTTTATTGGCCTACTTTTTATTTTAAATTCATTCCTTTTAACTCCATCAATCCATTTTCTCCTGTCTCTTTTTCCATTTCTCACTCTTTTTAACTTTTGCATTAGTAAATCGATATATTTCGCTAAAGCCATTTTCTTTTTTATCTTGTTATCCATAAGTTTTTTTAGTTTTTTTTATTACCTCATATCCCTAATTACTTTCCATTTTTCAGCTGACAATAAATCTTTTCTTAGTATATGGGATTTAGCAGATCGCCATGGATTGTTGTCCGCAAATTGTTTATAGCCTGAATACTGCTAATTCTGATAATGCCTTCTAATTCATATTAATGGGAATTGATTTATATTAAATACAATTGTTGAATACTATTTCTAGACCCCTTTATCCACGTTAATTTTTTTTATATATATCCCTGCACTCTAAACGAAAAAAAATTCTCCGTTTCATTTTCTTGTCAAAATTCGTATGATGCCCTTTTTTCACATAATTTCGTCTTAGGAATTGTTCTGAACTTTTGGGGGTATTGTCAGAGCTTCTTCTTTCGAAGGTGGCTGGCTATTCCTAAAGTGTTATTCTCTTCATTTTACACAGACAATAATAAAATTTATAAGACAAAAATACATACACCTTAGATCAACTTTTAATTGACAATACAGAAATTAAAAAGACATTAAACAAAATTAACAGGACAGAAACAGTAAAAGAAAACATACGGAACACAATATAATAACGGAAACTGTGCAATCTTTGGTGTAGGGGTTCGCAGAAGAACCTACTGTAATGTTAAGATCCTTCATTATCCCTACAAAATCTTAACACTACAATACGAGATCGAGGGTTCGTAGTGTCCGGTTAGGAAGAATTACAAAAATATGTTATTTTAACCGAGATGAAAAAATAATAATAATGAATTAATTAATTTCAATTCCACTCTAACTTTTAATTGTTTTAATAAACATTTAAAAAGTAGCAGCATCAAGTAGTTGCATGTCACGTCACAATTTACATTCCTTCTGTAACTAATAGGTAAAACAATTTAGACTCACAATTTTAACAAGGACGTTGATGAAGACGGTGACAATGAATAAACAGAGAGTTGTCCGACGAGACATAACTGTCAGTATCGTGGCCCCTGACACCGGCAACAGACAAGAGGACACCCGATCCTTTTCCGACTGACTAAACTGAATTGAGACAAATTGTACGCGCCGACATCAATGGCCTCATTATAACGAAATGAGGAAAGGCGGTCTAGTTTGGTAGCCAGCCAACGGAGCCATCAAAACCTGATCCCTCAACCTATGTCAGAGTTCTCATTCACTCATGAACCCGGGATGCATTTATATGTGTGTGTATGCATGGAATTATACTTTATTAATCTCATTTACCTACATTAGCATTAAATTTAAATTAAATTCAAATTTGGGATACAATTTAAAAAAAACAACTGAAATTACCTACTTAGGTATGTAAATTGTGAAGTACAACACACAAGAATATAAAAAAGGAAATAAATAAGCCAATAGATTATTTAAATATTAGAGAAGAGGGTATTTGTGATTTAGCCGATCACCTAAATGAAGCATGCCTCCTAATCCTTTCAACCTCATCTTATTGCTCGTCTCGATTGAATATTATTATATATATAATTCAAGTGATAGCGACAGGAAGGTTAAGATGGGCTTGTAATGTTGGTAGGCTTAGTAACCAACAAATTTCTAAAAAGTTAATAAACGATGTTCTGACTGGGAAGCGTTAAGGAGTACTTGGCGGATTTGGGTCAGGGTAGTGATCCGCGGACAAAAATTTGTAGGCAGAGATTGGTGGTATCGGCATCGAACCTTCAAGTTTCTCAATCATCAATATTCAGTTTGATTCAGGATTCGTTTTGGCTTATCTTTATTATTTGGTTTATCGTTTTATGTTATTATACCATTTTATAGGCGTACAAAGAAATTTATTGTTTATCCATTTAACGTCACTTTATGCTGATATGGCTAATCAGACGATGCTACAGTGGGAGTCCTAAATTTCTAATATGCAAATATAATTAAGTTAGGGATATTTAACGAGTACTTGACATTGTACAAGCTCAGGATAACTAAGGAATTTTTCACTCCCTTTAAAACATCCTAAGGCCACCTACAGGACTGCGAACCCACGATCAGAGCAGTTCTTATGCTAACCACTAGATAACATGTAACCTCTACGAAAAGGTTATTTGGTCTTAACATCAGATTTTCTTTTTGCAAATTCTTTATCGTTTTGCTTATTCATAGAAGTTCGATAAATATTACCCTTTTAAATGTCCCTCAAGGGAACATAAATGAATGAAGCTATTAATTTACAATGACATTTAAGAGTAGGGTAATGTAGGGACAGAAATGATTTTTTACTCAAGTTGGAACGAGCACAGGACAGATTATATATCCAAGTTCGGCCCAAACCCGAGGGAGGAGAGGTGGTGTGTGGGGGTGGAAGTAGGTAGGAGGAAAGGTGATGAGAGAGGGGGGATTAGGTGGGGGAGGGTGGATGCGCCCCAACTCGCTATCTCAACCTCACCCCTCCCCCGCCCCCTCCTTCCCTTAATTAAATTAAATTACTTCTCAAGTCATCGGCTAACAGCTTTGCAGAGTTTAATAGTTTTTTTTTTGTCAAATTGTTGTTACGAATCGATTGTAGTTCTGCTAACTCGGCAATCTGTGACTTCTGTCGAAGAAGGAAAATTTAATGCATGCTATTCAATTTGATTTATGGAGACTTTTCAGTTATAATTGTTAAAAATTTATTTTAAAAAAGTACTAAAAATTATATAAATTTTCCCATCTGACTGGCAACATTGCGATACGGTATCAAAAGAACGATATAGGTCCGGCAGTGATCCAATCACCTTTTTTGTACTTCTTCAACATTTCCAAATCTTGAACCAAAGTGTATGAACCAAGCCGATCTGTACAATTGGGAATCAGAAGGTGGTTTGTCTGATGGTACGATGAATGTGCCAGAAGTTCCTATTCTAGATGCAACAGAGAATCCTTTCACCTGTGGCCGAACGTTCTCCTGAAAGCGGATGACTTAGTCTCTATTCTGCTCGCTATTTCTGGTCTTTTTTTGCTGCATTAATACGTTCAGATAGTTTAATTGACGTCACTAGAAATCTGGAGTAAAAGTTTCATTTTGTTTCAGCAGTCCTTAATACACTACATCTTGCTGATCCCACTATTTGCATAAGGCATTATGCAAATAGTCTCTCCTAGACTAAACTATGACTATTTGTGCTTGGGATTTTCGTAGACTGTCTCAATTTCTTTGCCAGCCAGACAGTAGAGAAAACTCAATGACGGTTCCAGTTGGCATTTTCAGCTGATTCGTTGATATCCATTTCCCTCTTTCTGTGTCTGTCCTTTCGCATGTAAATTTCTGGTTACATAGTTGATTTATCAACCACTAATCTGTCTTAAAATTCATTGACGTGGAATTGAGCACTTTTAAATCATTAAAACTGAAACCACAAATGACGGAACAGCATCACTTAAAGTTTCTAGCAGCATCACTTAAAATGTTTGGCTTTGACTGCAGAGTTCTTTAACTCAAACGACAAAAGTTATGCTATGTATTGCCGGCACCATTACTTAGTAATGGGGGGAAAATGTGTCATGTCGGGACACATGAAAAGGGATATGTTTTGGACAAAGAACAGACCTTTTGCTCCCCTCATGGTCAAGTTCCCCACAAGGGATGCCATTTATTATTGCTATGTTTCTACTCTTAAATTTATTATATGTATTGATATTTGGGATGCTCTTTTAGGATAGAGTCTCCTTTAGGATTAGTACTCAAATTATTATTTCTATGCCTTTATCTTAATTGAGTTCCTTTCCAAAGGTCTGTTCTTGTGTTTATTTACTCGTCTTTTATACCTTCAATATATTATTTATAAATAAATAGTGTATCTGGGGTAAGTAAGCACTAAAAGAATTAAAATAAGGATAGTTTATTTATTCAATGTTAAACAAGATTAATGATTCAAATGTTATTCTAAAAAAGGGATTGCCATAAGATACATTACATGAAATAAATTAAATTTATCTGTGAAAAGGGGTAGATTGGATTACAGGTCGGTCTTCGCTTTCGACAGCTTATCCGTCCGCTTCGTTCGCCCGCTCTCTCGGGGTCTCCGTCCTTCTAACTGTCCGTCTCCAGAGTCCTCCTCCCTTCTCTGTGTCTATCTCAAGAGTTTTCCTGCCCCCCCCCTCTCCTTCCTTCTCAGGAACTTGTCCATAAGGGGAGCAAAAGGTCAGTTCTTTGTCCAAAAC
The DNA here is from genome assembly GCA_037127475.1 of Arma custos. Lineage (NCBI taxonomy): Eukaryota > Metazoa > Arthropoda > Insecta > Hemiptera > Pentatomidae > Arma > Arma custos. The sequence goes on along the minus strand of CM073764.1, from coordinate 50,981,094 downwards.
ATATTCCCTTTCATGTGTGCCGACATGACACATTTTTCCAGCTCCGCATTACTTTCGTTATGCCGGCAATACATGGCAGTTATGAATGCCAAAAATGAAGTTTTGAACGTTCCATGATGGTCATCTGTATACACTGAACAACTCAACAATACTAAATAAAAAAATATAAAAATGGAATGTGAAAAAAATCAAAATACAAACAAGACCCTTAGTTCATAGATAATAACTTGGTTATATGAGCTATTACCATCTTGTTCACGTAGGCTTCCACGGTCGTTGATATTCTTCTTATATTCTTCTTTCGGGATGACTAGCCCTGAAGAGGCTCACAGCACGGTGAGCGAAAGCTTGATTACAAGCACCTACACGGTCCATCCCGGAAGAAGAACATAAGAAAAACATTACCATCTTACAGGATGTACTCAATCATGTAAACCAGGTCATGAGCTCCAGCTCATAATGGGTTGTTCTATATGTTCTATATAGGTCTTGTATAGATACAATAGTTGAACAATTTAGTAAGAGTTAACATAATGTATCAATTAAAAAATAAGTAGACATTATATAAAATATATAGCCAAAAGAACTTAAAGGACTGCCTGGAACTCGAGAATCAGGAATATATATTTTCTATAGCCGTCAAAAAACGTAGAAACCGATACCAACAAACGTACTGTTGTCATTCAAGCCTCCCTGGTTTTGAGTTGCACTATTGTAACGATTTATATTAGAATAAAGATTTTACTTAATGTAAATACAAATTTCTGAATATGCCATGCGCATATGCGTTGACAGTTGAAGTTAAAAGAATTGTATTAGTGAACGGCTCAAGTAACTATAGAGGTATATTGTTCACACAAACTTTAGTTTGGTTTGTCATCACGTGTAGACCCACCGATTTATGGTGTAATGTGCGTCACCTACAACTGATTTTTAAGAAATTACTATTTGATGTGATATCAGCTTGATATTTTTATATAATTGATATTGATATTATTGATATGACGTATTATAATGATATTGACATGTGATACAGCTATGTGGTTTGAAGGCCTCAGAAGATTATATCTGCTTCACCGCCAATTTTCATGTCGATCCTAGGCACCACTTATCGATATTATAATAGCGATATTACTCCCTCCCTTCCATCCATAAAGGTTACTAAACCATCGCGTGCTCTGCCAGTTGATCTATTGCTTTGTCTACAGCTTTATTTATAGTTCTGGCATAAAGTGCTCCAAGAGATTACCTCCGCTATGAGTAAACAGGTGATTTATTCTGCAAGAGTTATGAGATTAGAGTATTGAAAATAAATTTCTGAATTGTATCGTGTCACAGTTATTTCGCAATATGTCACGGTATCGTGGGATTTTTTTTAACATTTTTTATTTTAAAAGAAAACTTCCTTAGCTGTGTTGAGTGATTTTCGGAAGGTGAAAAACGGGTTAAACAATATGCTCGACATGCTCGTAACGTGTTGCGCGAAACTGGCTACGGGTAGCGGCCTGTGTATGAGTCATTTTTTCGTATTATGTTAAAAAAAAGTTGGTGAAAAAGTTTATTCATATCGCTACATATTGTGTAATATTGTTTCTATACCATCCGTACATTGTTTTTTTTAAATAAACACTATTGTATATTAACAACTCTTGTATATAAATATATTTAGTTAAATAAGTTAATAGACAGATAACGCCTTACGCATCAGAAGATAACCGACTTAGACTTGGCTTCTTAAATTCAGGATTATGTACGGTCGGCTTGAAGTACTTCTAGCACTTACAGTATCTTGTTAAAACAAAGTTGCAAACATTTGTTGCCAGTTGCGAATTTTTTTTTTGATGAGTCTGAGGAAATCAGTATTGCTTCATTATAATTATTATAGCGTACAATCAGATTTAAACTGAACATATCGTCGACATGTTTTTCAATATGATATGGTTTAAAATCATAATGAATTAAAGTTACCTTCTATAATATCTTATCATCATTTTTCTTTTGTAAGGTTACAATGAAAATTTATTTTAAAATAATAAATGTTCTCAAGATCTTATAAATAGCTCCGATAACCCAACATTATTATTTAGGGAACGGATTCGGAAACGTAAAATGAAATCAATCCATTCCTGATGTGTTTTATTCTATAGTTTCCTACAATTAAATTTGAAAAGTTAAATTTGTCAAATATTCAATATATACCTACGTGCGTATGTAAGCACACACATGTATCCATATATACAATGATGATAATTATAGGTATTTATATATACCTCCAGACTGAAGTTTGTGTTCGACCTTTTCATTTTAATGAACTCCTCCGAAGCCGTGCTTTACATTTAATGGCTTACACGTAAAGTTCCCCGAACCCCTTCAGTAATAACAATGTATTATAGCGAGTTATAAGATCACATTTACGTATTATTACATAAGTACATGTTACATTAAGGGTCGTTAGCGAGGAATTAACTTGTAATTATCATCTAACTTTTGGGTATAATTTACAGATTCATTAAACGAAAAAAATTAAGTTTTTCTTTACGTTTTAATAAAAGTCTAGTATGATACCTGTACGTAAGGATCTTTCATTTTATATGAATTTACTCATCTGTGAGTATACTTTACGGATACATAAAAAAAAAAAAAGTAATTTTTTCTTAACGTTTTCATATCCAACGTTTAAAGTTAACGCTATCATCTAACTTGCGTAAACGCTAGCTAATTGCATTTTTGATATGTTATTCTTATCAAGTAAAATAACTCTTAACATTTTTTTAATTTTTATCATTCTATTCTATCATTAAGGAGAACACTGTATAATACTTACAATTTTTCAAATTTCATACCTTTGTAGATGTCCAAAACTTTTAGAATCGCAAGAAAAAACCTGTTAATTTTTGTAATTATGGCTTGAAATTTACAATAACTTCACTAATTAGGCAACAGCATATGGTTGCACCTCCTAAGGTACAAATATATTGAATTATAGCTCACCTCATCCGATTGAAGTGCTTCCTATATTTAATGGAAACTGTAGGAATATGATAGAAAAGGACACCTCTTCAGCTGAAACCTTTCTTATGGTCTCTGTAGAAGAAAAGAAGGGAAGCTTACGTGAATAGGCAGGAAATATTTACTAACCTGTATTGTACTAAACCTGCTCAATTGTCCAGTATTGCCAGTATTATATAGCAGGCTCTACGAGGTAGTGAATCGATGCTATGAGAGCACAACTGATTGAAAGCTTGAAAAATTCCGATATTTTTCATACATATATAAATATATATATATATATCGTTTGGAGTCACATTGAAATGAAAAAAATAAAAAAAGACTTATGCCAGTTTGCCAATTATCCCCTAAGTTTTATTATTAATGCTTTTAAAAATATTTAGAATCACTAATTTGCCAAGGTAAAATGAGAAAAAAAAACATGTTTTATTACCAGCGATTAAAACCGTCCTTTTGAATGATGTACTCCGAGCTAAGACAGGATATAAATGATGATGTAAATTTCAGAAATAATTTAATTTCTTGCTTTTTTACTTCAAACTTAAACGAACAATTTTTTATTAATGATTAATTTTAATAATAAACAATAATATAAACACCCTCGCTATTTACAACATTTCGCCATCTTGTGTGTCAATTTTCAATCCCGGATCTGTAAAAATCATTTGGTTTTTGAGTCAAATGCCGGATATGCTCTGCTGGTATTTGGCTGGCCATTTCATCCTAAATTGAAAAAAAGGCTAAATATTGAATTATTTAGAAGTGGACAAGTCACAATAACGTTAAAATGATTTTGGCACACTTTCGAGAAACATAAAGAACTGACAAATGACAATCAAATATATAGTTAGTTATGACGTTCAGTAGTAGACGAAATAAAACTGCTTTTTTATTTAAACATTACTTCTTTATTATTAAACCAACAATTAATTTTATATATATTTAGAAATTTTATAAAGTTAATTTTTTTGTAATTCTATCTTCTGTGCCATGCTATCCATCCTTCTTTAGGAACCTACTTACTTTTCTTTTTTCTTTCTTCTCTTATCTCGTCCTCATAAGCTTTTAAGTGCTTCTCGCCTCCAGCCTTTTCCTCCTTTATCGGATAAATCTTTTTTATACTTTATCGATAGTTTTCTTGGGTGTTTCATCGACCAAGTCGTCAAACTTTGATCGTAAAATATCGAGATGGTGAATTCGGTTTATAGGTGCGGATACCGTATATATATATATATATATATATATATATATATATATATATATATATATATATATATTACGTCCACATATCTAGAGATTGGATAGCAAGTCTTTGTGTTCTTTATATACATATACGCAAACACAAACCCGATAATTCAATGCCTATTCGAAATACGTTAACAAATAACGTGGAGTACCTTTCTTCCACAGGTGATCGGAAAAACGTGAAGTTGTTCTGGCTATAAATATAAACCTCTACCAAGCTAGCTGGAGTACTAAGATCCCATTTATCTTAGGTTGATATCGATCTAGATACTATTTGCGCAAGATTTATCGATATATTAAGTGGCTTTGTATACTCATTATGTGTTATTTATTAATGAATTTTTTTTAAATAGTTGATCTAGGTTAGACATTCATGTTTATTTTATAATAAAACTAGCCGAGGAAGATTGACACCTTGAAACATTAACATACCAAGAAGTAGTTATACTTGGTTATAATAGTTATAATTGGTTGGTAGTAGTTATAGTAGACAAGTAGCTAGCTATACCTGTCCTGTTTGCCATAATAGGATGTGGGGTAGCTCATTGTTTAGTGCCGTGATTTGATGTTCTGAAGATCCCACGCTCAAATCTTGCTGCTACAGATAAACTATTAAATATGTTAACAGCCATAACCGTCTCTTGTACGATCTGACTCAGCAGATCCTCCTTGGGTTGCCGTTGTGCAGGTGTTTTTAGGTTTGTTTTAAAGGAAGTAGGGAAGGATGTTACAGTCTATAAAAATAAAAAGTGGATGGAAATTGTTTCAATGCTTTTTTTTTCTGGAACATTCTCGGCCTAGAGCAACGAAACTAAGTGATCCTGGTTGGACAGCTCACCTCCCCTTCGACGGATTCTCACTTAGTTGGAGAGCAGGGCTCGAAGGTAAACAGGGACAGCTTTCAGTTGTTCAAACAGTCGTCCAGCCCTTTACCTAGCCTCGTCTCTCGGAGTCAGGAGTCCCAGTATAGAACGTTCTAATTAATATTTAATAATGTTTCGTTCATGCGCACCCTAAATATATATTGTATTCTGTATGTATAAAAAAGCGATCACCATATATTATTTCATTTTACAGTATAAAGCAGGACGGACCGCGACCTAAATATACATGACTTAAAGCCTTATTATTTAATTTTCTAAATTATCATATATATACCCAGTTACAGCATCCCACGCTCTTCAATCCCATATCACTGATAACCTTAGAAATGGTGTCAAAACTGGAGGATTAAAATAAATTCCAACAAATCCCATCAATCACCTTTACACTGACTTCCTGTCCTCCTGTATCGTTTAATAACATCCCACTGATTCCTGTAGAACAGGTCATGTACTTAGGACTACACCTTGACAAACGCTTAACTTGGAATCCTCATCTGATACTGAAACAACTAGAAACAGGTCGGCTTCAGGATACTTCAACATTTACAAGACAAGCACTCTAAGCTCCCAATTAATTACGGAGTAGAGCTTTGGGGCTGCACTAAGCCATCGAATTCCTCTCACATTCAATCCTTACAATCCAAAATCCTTCAAAAAATCCTCAATGCTCCTTGTTTTGTTACGAACAAAGTAATTCATAATGACCTTATTGTCACATTTGTTGCTGATTTGGCCCGAATCCTATATCAATCTTTCCATGACAAACTTCATTTCCACTCAAACCCACTAGAAACAATCGAGTTCAACCGATGAAGGTACTATATTATATATTGCGTTATTATATTCTTACGGGCGCAGGCAGGAAGACGGAAGCAAGAGGATTAGCGGCTTAAATCCGTCGGCGGGAGAAGTTAAAATAGGATTAGGACCGTTCTAGATCGGCTCCTTTTGTCGGCAAAGGATTAAGAAGATTCCGGAATTGTCTGGCCCCTTCGTGTTCTAGAATGTTCGGCCTTGCCTCTTTAAATACTTCCCTCACCTCGAGGCAGTCAGTCTTAGCCTGAGAGTAGACCAGTGAAGATCTGTGATAAGTGTAATAAGTGATTGTCAGTGTGGTAAACTAGTCAGTGTTGAGCCGGCCAGTGTAATAAGTGTATCAGTGAACTGTAACCGTCTCGCGAGTGTAATAAACTGTTTCTGTTTGTTACTGTGTGTCAGTTTGTCATACTTGGAGAATCTTACGTTCGGTGGACTAGTGAACTGTAAGTGTTAATTATTAGTTATAAATTGTAGTCATAGAAACTATTGTAACTAGTTAAGCTATCTAGATTGTAAGCTATATTGTAACTAGTAATATCTAATATTATTGTAATAATTAAATAGGAGTTAGGTCTAGATAATAAATATTTAGAACATTGTTATTTAATATTAATGGTTTTAGGTACTGGACTTGAATTTTATTTTATTTTGTTTTATAGATACAAAACCCTTTTATTTGTCCAAGTTATCTTTTATTTATTATTTCTTTGACATGTAGACGTTTCGACCCATGTGGTCATTCTCAATACATGTTTTTTATTTTTTATTTTATCATCATTCAGTTAGCTGAATTCAATCTGTAAAATACATCTATATAACATTCAAAAAAGCAAAACATTAACATTATAAAAATTTTTAAGATTAAATGAACATAAAAATAAAAATAAACATTAACTCTACAGATAACTAATTCGCTTATATAAATAAAATAAACTCAACCTTTTAACACATCCATTTCTACTTCTTTATATTTTTACCTATCAGATTAGCAGTTTTATAATAACAATAATTAAGGAATTTTGGGATATCTATAAAATAGAATAAAAAATAGTTTTCAATATATATTAATAGTAAGAATATGCTTGAATTATAATAGTTTTACTTTTGACATAGAAATAATAATTAATGTGAGACATAAAACAAAACAAACTATTGTTACTCAGAGAATCTAGACCGGACAAAGTTCTAGTTTTGCTTATTAGTTGCAATGACTGACTATGGGTGACCCCACCCAGCTTTCCTCTTCTTTCTGCATTTTAATATCGGTTTACAAGGAAAAAAATAAGGTATGTCTGTCTGTGTACTATTTTGAGGATAGCAGTAATGTAATATTTATAATTTATAAGCAGTGAATTTTTTGGATGATGCCATGTATGATAGTGTGACTGATAAGATAATTTTAAGAAGATTCATGTATTCCATATATATTTATTAAAAAAATTTTTTATAATGTTAAATTTTATAATGTTAATGTTTTTGCTTTTTTGAATGTTATATAGATGTATTTTACAGATTGAATTCAGCTAACTGAATGATGATAAAATAAAAAATAAAAAACATGTATTGAGAATGACCACATGGGTCGAAACGTCTACATGTCAAAGAAATAATAAATAAAAGATAACTTGGACAAATAAAAGGGTTTTGTATCTATAAAACAAAATAAAAAAACAAAAAAAACATTGTTATTATAAATTTATATTAGTTTAATAATTTAATTGTTAATAGTTTAATTGTATCCTTTTTATCATTTTGTTAATAAATATTAGTATGTTTAATTCATTTTAATAACCAGTAGCCTGTAACAATATATTACATTATGTTATGTAATTGCGAAAAAAACAGACTGAATTGAAATAATGGGATGAAGTAAAAAAAAAAAAAGGGTTTGCTGCTTGGGCTATAAAAAAACACATTAAACCCCTAGTGTAGTGAGGGAACGCGATTGCAAGTCATTTTGAAATCGATTTTAATGTGTTGGGACATGACTTTATGCAATTATATTTTAATATTATATTTGAGCCAATGAATCGAAAAAAAAATACATTAGTCTTATTTCGCCTCAAGTTATCTATTGAAACATTGTTTATTTAGTTTTTATTATTCATGGGTAATTCGATGTGCAAGGAAACTGCTACTATAATTACCGGGTTGCAGACTGCCAGAGGGGGATAAATTATTTGTTCTGTTATCAGGCGTGGATCGATCCGTTGGGATCTGGAGAATCTCCTCGGGTCCTCTAACTAGCGGATGATTCTGGTGATTGAGCCTGTTCTTCGCCAAATCACTTTCAATCCGTTGTCTCGTGCCGAATGTTGTATTGTATTGTATTGTAAAGGGCGTTGTGCCCTTCCTGGTTTGCAGAGCTTTACTTATTCATTCCCCTAACAAGTATTTTGAAAGAATCCTAAAGATTCACTGTTCTTTGTTCAAATATGAATACAACTAGGGAATGAATTGCGGGCAGGTTATCCATTGACAACAATCACAGAAACACCGATCGGTTGTTAGGGTTGAGCGGGCCTGAACAATGGACACGGTCGGACGCACTTCGGAGGTTTTCATTGTGTTGATTATTCGTTCTGAATTCATACCTCATAACAATTCATCGGTTCCGAAAAAATACGCATTGGTGGCTACTAATATTTGAAATTTGTTCTTCAATCAATATGGGAATGCATTTTGTTAAATAATGAAATGTAAATTAAACTTTATGAATCGAAACCCTTCCTACCTTATAATAGCATTTGTCTATATACCATAAATTCACACTAATAATAGGCTTTTTTAATATTAGGCTTTTTGTTGTAGATTATCTAATAGGCTTCTTGTTAACAAAAACTGTTGATACACGCAATTATTAGTACAATACATCTAAGTGTTGAGGAGGAGGGCCTGTAAAATGATATTTTATTTAATTAGTAATTGACAATATAATGAAATTACAATCTAAGCTCATGTTAATATTATTATATGGGGCTCGAAAAAAGAACACGATACAATGGGAAAGTTCAGTATTTTCTACCCTATGCTAAATATCCATATTTTATTAACAAATAATTTGAATAGCATAGATGAAGTATCCACAATACTTTATTTAGTATGCTAAATATCACATTAGGAAACAGGTTATTTAACAATCATAGTTAAACTATAAATGTGTGCTAAAAACATTGTCACTCATTTAGACTTTTTATTGTCAAACTACAAGTCGTTGCATAGAATTTCAAGGCCTTGTGGTTTTTAGGTTTATACCCCAAGTTTAATTATTTTTCTTTTCTGCAATAAGAAAAATATCCATCATTAAACAAAAACGTTGCCCTATTAAAAAAAAGATATAATATTAAAATTAAATAAAATTTCTCTATTTTTACCGCTGTGTCCAATTTAACGATGCTACTTAAGGCCGCTACACACGGTCAGTTCGGCGTGTCAATTTGGTGTGTACATTTCTAACTGAACGCAACATTCGCATCCACACGCTCACATCGGCGTCAGTTCAATGTTCTACCCATCGTAAGCATCAAGGTGTACAAGAAGGTCCAAGGTCCCAGATGGTCGTAGTGCCACTTAAACGTCATCCGCACCCATACCGCTCACATACCTTCCTACTTTTTTTAATTCCTTCCGAAAGGCACTTCTTAAACTGCTGATTTTCCTCGTTACTACTGATTTGTTTGCGAGGGTGTCGATATCTTTAAACTTTTTAACAAGAATTTTATATGATTCCTCTCGTTTTTGTTTGAATGATAGTCCTTTGAAATTACTTCCCACAAACATTCCTCACCTCTGAACAGTTCTATAAATTCTAAAACCTATTCTTTGCCCCAACTAACCATATTATCACTCAGTAATAACAAAAACACTATACGAAGGAATACAAACGAGGTCTGGAAAAGCGATTGAAAGGGTGATGTCTATCCAAACTGTACGCATGCTCAGGTAACTAAAGTGACACACCGAACTGAGGCGATGGTACAGAGACTGTCGTCAGTTCAGTGATGAATTTTCATCAGTCCATCAGATCACTTTTTCGATGTGGGCTCACATCAATTTAGCCTACACACGAGTACACTCCTAATCCAAAATTAAGCTACTTCTTGAAAGTTCGGATTCATTTCTACTGGTCGGTGACATACATTTTTCAAAATATTTTGAGCGATAAGTAAATTTTAATAATTCATGCAATACTTCGAACAGTACAGTTTTAATTATGCCGATTCCTTCTCCTTTATATGATTTGAATTGTTTTATTGCTATATTTAATTCCATCGATTTCCTGTACTGCAATGTGTCATAAAATACACACTCAATAAAATTGTAATGATGATTTCTGTTTCAAGTTTGAAAATTTTTATTCACTGTTATATATAATACAGCTCTACTATTCATGAATTGTTGACCATTTTTCCAGAAAGATAGATTGCTTTTAGAAAATTCCTCTAATTATTATTAGATTATAATTAGTTTCACCTTTAAACTTTAGCATAATGGAAGAGGGGATAAGGGGATGTGCCAGATTTTGCGCTAAATTATATTCGTTAAACTAACTCATTACCGAAGAGTAGCTTGGGAATCATTTGGAAACATGTGTTGCTTTATTCCTCTTTAACGTCTCGCGCCCTCTATTTCCTCGCTATTAATTAATTTATGAGATCATAATCTTAATTAAATAATTAATTAAAGATGATCATTCTGATGAGAAATAACAACTAGAATTACGAACAGAATATCGCTTTTAGTGATTAATTTTAGAGAAGGTGTTGTAAGTAGCTCTCACCTATTGACTGTTTTAGTAGCTATCGTTCTTTTTGACATATTCTCTATTTAGTGCAAAAGGTAAATCAGAAATCTCTATTAGAATAACGACAACAGCATAAGAATATTAATCAAATTCCTTAACTAAAATGGTAATCATTTTCAAGGGAAGTTTTCCTTAAAGATGACCTTTGTTTGCTTTTGGTTTTAGCTCGTGTTAATAATAGATGAACAACTAATGATGACATAATTAAATATGTTTTTTAAATATCAGTGTGTAGAGCAGTGGGTCACTGATCTGTATATTTCCGGTTAGAAGCCAACTGTGGCAAAATAAATTATGTATTCTGTTAAAACCCATTAATCGACATTGCAGATAATCCTGTGGCTCACTAATCCTGTATAAATTAGATACACTTGATTAGGGAGAAATCTGGCGGTAGAGCGGCCTTATTGAACATTCGTTGGCTTAGAAACATTACAGACAATATAAAGGAGTTATAATCATCATTTTTTCTTTGATTATTTTATCTATTATTTTTTGCACCTTCGCAGCACCGAATCCAGCAAATTTTTCTCCTCAGTTTGTAGTAATATCTATTGTTTCAATAAGTGAGTTTTGGTTCTTGAGAAGGTCTCTAGATCACTGTTTTTTCCAAACTTCTCTCAGGAAGCTCGGGTAAGGAGAGAGGAAACAGAAAGAACAAGAGGGTTATGGTGATGCGTTGATGAGTGAAATGTCGTATATTTGTCGTGAATATACGATTTCCTAATTGAAATGTTCATGCCGTTGCGTATGGTATGATCCAAAATAAACCAAGGATTGTTATTATGTTGAAATACAATCATTTGGTTACACCTTTTTAATAGATTGCTCTGTTTCCCTTATTGCTCAAACAATGATCTCAGGGAAAGTTAAGATCCATTGATCTGATCCATTCTTAAAAATTAATACGGGATGCCTTGAGACCAGTAACGCTATATCATTATTGGTCAAAAAACATATCCCTCTCTTTTCTAAAAGCGGACGTGGTAGATTGAATAGGAGTTTTATTTTATGGAGAACGGAGATAGTGGGGGGGGGAGGTGCAGTTAAAAAAAAAAACACTAAATAAGTACTAGACTTATATTTATGTGCCGACGTGTAGGTCATCTTCAGGGCTATGAGAGAGAAACAAACAGAACAAAAAATATATAAAAACGTTACAGTAACAATAATATAGTGGCATGTAATGTAGAAAATTAAAATAGTGACAGATATGAAAATTAAAGATAACGAATATTAAAAAAGTGACAGAATATAATAAAATTAAGATATAGACAGATTTAATACAATTAAAAATAATAAACAGAAATTAAAATAATGACAGATATAATAATTAAAGATAACGAATATAAAATAAAATACAGAAAATAAATGTACAAAAAGGATAGAAAAGTAAAAATAATATAAAGGGAAATATAAAAGAGGAGGTAAACCAAAGATACAAAATGAGAAGATTAACATATAAAAAAAAAGGTTGGAACATGAAAGATTTAGAAAAACTAGAAAAATAAAGATAAAAAATGTATGATAACGGACTACTAGAGGTTACATAAGTAAATTGTATGAGACATAATAATACAAGAATATGTAGAAAGAAATAGAAGGTATCTCGTAGAATGACAGTTAGAAATGTAAACAAAATGAAAATATAATATGGAACTGTATGTACAATAAGTTTTATTTTAGTTAATTAAGATCCTTTTATATCACACTAGCTTATGTCCGCGGCTTCACACGCGTGGAATTTGGTCTGCCATGTACAGTTTCGTGAAAGACCATTTTAAATAAATAATTTAATAATTTTTTTTAAACATAAGTTACTCGAACATCCGAAATTTCAGATGTCTAACTTCAAAACTGACGAATTCTATACAACCTTTGAACCCCTATTATATTAAAGGGGAAACCCTTGGAGTGGAATTATCCGAATTTCTTTCTTAAGCTATACACAGAACCTAACTACGAATTTCAAGATGCTATGTTCCTGATTTACCTTTAATTATGTACTATAACGGGAGGGGCACATGCCCCCGTGCCCCTACATAAATCAGCCCTTGCTCTAGCCTATGATGTATAACCTATTTTACTCAGTAAGTTTCACCCAAAACCGTTCAATAGTTTTTATTGAATGAGTAACAAACATTCGCATTTATAATATTAGTAGGATATTAAAACAATAGTTTCTTTCACTTATGTTCCTTCTGTTATTTTAAACACTCTTGTTATGTGATTTGCCTTTAATTACGTACTATAATGGATTCTCCACAGTACCTAAAAAACTGTAGGGTGGACACATGCACCCGTGCGCCCCCCCCCGCATATATGCGCGCTTGCTATAGCCTATGTGTTATTCTGATGTATAAACTATATTACTGCAAAGTTTCATCCAAATACGTCCAGTAGTTTTTGCGTGAAAGAGAAACAAACGTACAAACTTTCACATTTATGATATTACTAAGGTTAATAGGATATCAAAACAAATAGTTTCACTCATGTTCTTTCTGTTATTTTTACAACTATGATCATGTGATTTGCCTTTAATTATGTACTATAATGGACTCTCCACAGTACCTAAAAAACTACAGGGGGGGAGTGCACCCGTGCGCCCCCCCATAAATCCGCGCTTGCTATAGCCTATGTGTTATTCTGATGTATAACATATATTACTGTAAAGTTTCATCCAAATCCGTCCAGTAGTTTTTGCGTGAAAGAGAGACAAACATACAAACATTCACATTTATAATATTAGTAAGATTAGTAGGATATCAAAACAAATAGTTTCACTCATGTTCTTTCTGTTATTTTAACAACTATTATCATGTGATTTGCCTTTATTTATGTACAATAATGATTCTCAACAGTACTTAAAATACTGCAGGGGGAGGGACGTGCCCCATTGCACCCCGTCCCATAAATCCGCGCTTGCTATAGCCTATGTGTTATTCTGATGCATAACCTATATTACTGTAAAGTTTCATCCAAATCCGTTCAGTAGTTTTTGCGTGAAAGAGAGACAAACATACAAACATTCACATTTATAATATTAGTAAGATTAGTAGGATATCAAAACAAATAGTTTCACTCATGTTCTTTCTGTTATTTTAACAACTATTATCATGTGATTTGCCTTTATTTGTGTACAATAATGGATTCTCCACAGTACCTAAAATACTGGTGGGGGGCACGTGCCCCCTTGCACCCTCCCATAAATCCGTGCTTGCTATAGCCTATGTGTTATTCTGATGTATAACCTATATTACTGTAAAGTTTCATCCAAATCCGTCCAGTAGTTTTTGCGTGAAAGAGAGACAAACATACAAACATTCACATTTATAATATTAGTAAGATTAGTTGGATATCAAAACAAATAGTTTTACTCATGTTCTTTCTGTTATTTTAACAAATATTATCATGTGATTAGTCTTTATTTATTTACCATAATGGATTCTCAACAGTACCTAAAATACTGTCGGGGGAGGGGGGGCACGTGCCCCTTGCACCCTCCCATAAATCCGCGCTTGCTATAGCCTATGTGTTATTCTGATGTATAACCTATATTACTGTAAAGTTTCTTCCAAATCCGTCCTGTAGTTTTTGCGTTAAAGAGAGACAAACATACAAACATTCACATTTATAATATTAGTAAGATATACTAACTTTACTTTCATTATGCGTTGATCATGGTTACATAGATACATAGAATAGATGTCTACTTACATAAGGGCCTCTTTTCGTTACATGCGATTGCTTACATCTTGAGCCTCTCCCCTGTTGTTTAAAATTGTGCCATCTCCCTTTTCAGGTACAGACCCTGGGAGAATTTACCTTTATTGATTTATTTTACCTGCTCAGTAACTTTACTGATATATAATTTCATAGTATTCTAAATATTGTCACTTATTACAAGATAGTAAGATATTATTGAGTGATTATTATCGCTAGGAAGAAGGAAACTTTTTATACTCCCTTTTACTTAGCCCTTGACGGCCTAGTATCCCCTCCCACCCTTCCGTGACGGCAGGTGCTCCGCTGCTGTAATGATCTTGGAACTCCTCCTGCCATCCTCGAAATTTAGTTAGCTCAAAGTGTTATTTATTCATGAGGAGTTCTCGTCAGTAACCGAAACTTGGCCGTTTCCAGCTTAAACTTTAAATAAGCGCTAAGGATCGAACAAAGAGCAACTTTAGGTGTAGCCCTGATGAGCTTCTTTCAAATTGGAATATTTTCTCACTTTCTTAAATAAAATTGAATTATTATTCTCATGTTTCTCGAGTATGGAAATAATAGTACAAGAATTTTCAGTATAATATTCTTCTGATACGATTAAAATTTACCAACTGTTTTAATATTTGTTCATTCAATCAACAATACCAATCAGCTTTTACACGACAATATGTTCATTTTTTATTCTTTTTTCTAGATAAAAAGTTATTACTAACAGTTATTGATAATTGAATGACTTTGGATCAGTATATATCATTTAATAATAAAGTGTTATTACTATTTATCTTAATTGAGGTGTTTGGTTTCAAAACCGGTTACATCCATTTTCAAAATTTTTTCAGAACAAAAAAGATTCAATTTTTAAAAATGATCAATGTAGCATGTTGTTTTTGTTATTGTTCGATATTATGCTAACAATTCATTGCAAATAATAATTACTGATAATTTTTTATGCTACTCTCTTTTTTTAATCTCATTTAATAAAAAAAATTGTTGCATATACTTGACTTTGATAAGAAAATATCGATATCTGGTTAGTTTATGGCTTATAAAAGAAAAATAAATAAAATAGACATTTTTTAAACATTTTCATTTTATGTAATGTATGTAACCACTTTTGATAGGAAATGGAATCTTTTGGTATTGATTTTTGAAGGATCTAGACGGTTTGAAACAAACACATCTAATATATCATTTCTGGCATTAATTAAAACTTATTAAAAAATTAAAAAAAAAACGGTTTTACCCCGATTTTGAACTAAACGTTTCAATTAATCTATTTGTAACTGCATTTAATAAAGTCGTCACTTAAATGCATCAGCAGTAGTAAAATTATATTCTCTTCTCCGTACAACTTATGAATACAAGTCAGAGATATTTTTTTAATTAGATAATTAATTACTATATAATATCATTGTTGATACACTTCGGTCAATTTACAATTACGGAAGTTGTTAAATCGGATAGTAATAGTTAAGTTATATATTTTTACTGAATTTGATGATTACAAATTAGACCTTTATATTTAGAGCAGTTTCAGTAGTCCACGAGTGGCATCTATCTATGTATTTATTTTATTTGTTTTAAATTTTTTAATTATTATATTTGTAATAGTTATCTATGTTGGATTTTTTCTTATATCTTATATCATTATAATAAAATTACTACATAATTATTTTTAATATGTTTTATTATGTTTTATCAGATATTATTTTTATATTTTTTATTATTATTTATTTTTGGTTTTATCGTATAGTTTTTAAATATGAAATTTTAGTAGAGGAAGTATCTGATAGCAGTAGATATAATAGAAACGGTTGATCATAATTCCCTTGGTATATTATGTAATGGCAAAATCATTTGATGTTATAAACTCCTTTCAAACGCATCTCTCCCTTGTAGTGCATGTTATTTGTGTTTAGAATTATTATTACACTCATGTTTATTTACACTGTACATAATGTACGTCAATGTTACTTGCTTGCCGTTTCTTAACATGCATATTAACTTACAAGTTCACATTTCATTTCTGCTTATTTTTTATTTTATTTTATTTTTTCCAATTCACAGTTTCTTTATATAAAAAAGAGAAAGAACATTTTACACTAGCCATTGGTCTGAATGATTTTTGCAAATGTTTTTATTTATTTTTTTTGGAGGCAATTAACACTCGAGAGAGATGACACGTTAACAGGTAGGGAATACTTCAAACATACTTTTTTTATTATATATATATATCTGTATGTTTATAATTACATTATACATGTAAAATAGCAAGTAGAAGATACCATTACAAAACAAAAATTTCTTGGATCGGAGTCGAAGAAGATAATAAAGGACACAAACAAAAAAATATATATTTATTTAAAAAAAACAAATTCACATTTAAAAAATATATATCTTTAATAGATTATATATATTTAAAAAAAACTCAAACAAAAGAACATCACATTAAGGGAGTCATCAAACAACACATCAGACACTGGAGAATGAAAGTGAGGGAGAGAATTTTCGCAACAGAGATGATGAGAAACACAACAAAAAAAACATTATTGAAAACATTACCACCTGATATAACATAGATATTATGGAAGGATACAATAAAATAAATTAAAAAAAAAAAGAGAGAATATATTTCTCAATAATAAAATTAATAAATAACAGAGCCAAAATATAAAAAACCGGCACACAGACAAACAGCGCACATACAAACACAGGACAGATGGAATGATTCGGCGATGTTTGTCTATGTGCAGGGGGTGATGCAGATTTCTCGACATCAGGTATGCTCTAGTTTAGCGGCCGCAACTTCTTGTACTCTGGTCCTAGTCGTCTAGATCTCTCCTGTTCTAACATGTAAGTAGATTATTATCGATTGTTGTTAACATTTTAGATTAATCATTAGAAATTTTATTTATAAATGTGAGGTGCTAAAATTTATGTAAGAAATATAAGCTTTTTATTTTTATTTATTTTTTTATTAATGTTTTAATTTTGCATCTTTCGTCTTTGAGATATTAGTATTAACTTTGAAGTGTGCAATTTTTTATTGTTTTTTTTTCTAGTTTGTCTGTTTAATATATCTTTATTACATGATAATATAGCATAGAATAGGTTACATACATTTTCTTTATTATTATTTTTAAAAAACGAAAGAAAAGAAGATAGTCTGTTCGATGTTATTTGAATAACGGAAAATTCGTTCTGCAATTAAATATACTTGACGTTCATTCTGAGGTCAGAAAAAACTCAGTAAGAATCAACCAAATATCTGTTAATCAAATAATATTGAATAATATATATATATTGGAGAAATAGGCATCAATCCGTTATATTTAACTTTACTATTATAATTTTTTAACCGTTGTCCATGAAACAGTTCAGTCTCTACCATGTACTGAACCCCAGACTCGTAGTGGTTACAGGTTTTTTTTATTATAATTTTCCTTGTATTAAATTCACCAAATAAATTCTTCACAGAGTAATGCGAATTGTTGCCTATCCAAAATTATATGTAATTTTAAATTTGAGAAAAAGATTGTTAAATCAAAACATTTGTAGTTGTATTCAAGCTTTTAAATTTTTATGTTGAATTTAGTCTACTATTAAATTGTAGATTATTATATACTTTTATATTTGGTAAGTTAATCTTGTTATATTTGTCACTGCACAAGAAATGTTTTTTGTTTTTTTATCCACATATTATTTATTGCGCACAGGTTATTTTTTTTTTAATTTATAAAATTATATTTATTAAACGAGATTTATTAATCTAAGGAGAATTGAATGAAAAATCTGTTGCGCCCTTCACACAACCTGCATTTTGCGTTCACTTTGCATAGGAATTACATTTGGTTTCTACCTTTATGAATATTAGCCTTCCACTAAATAAAATTTTATTGAGATTATTCAATGCAACAACCAATCAAGTTTTAAATTTAAATTGTTACTGTTTTTCACTCTATTAACATTTAGGGCTTAGATTTTTTTTAAAAAGAAATATCTTAACTCTTTATTAAAGTAGTAACTCCTTTGTATTTTTTATATCTATATAAATTGGTCATTATCTGGCGATGCGCAGATTTCACTTCCAAAAATCTCAAAAATAATGAGTAATAATATTCATAAACGTTATGCTTATTAAATGGTACACATGCAGGACCACCTTTAATTATCGTTTAAATAAAATTATGAAATAAATCCGGGAGTAAAGGATGAGTGAGAGGTTATAAACTGTCTATGATGGGGTAAAGATTGAGTCAAGGAGTGAAAAATATCTAAATGATAGAATGAAAACATGATTTTTGGGAAGTGAATGTTTCAAAACTCGACAATGGCTTAATACAATATTAATGTGTGACAAGAAACATAACGACAGTATAACTGAACAACGTGGGCAGAATTGCCTTTCCTTCAAATGATAGGCATTTAGATATTTTATTTGAAAAGAAAAAATATGGCCAGGACCGGGACTCGAACCCGGGTCTCTCACCTCTCCGTGGTGACGCCTTAACCATCTCGGCGTATATAATTTCATTCCGGTACCAGGTTCCTTAGGAAAAACGGGTTTACTAGATTTAATAACTAATTTACGGTTTAAAGCAATTCTTTAAATAAATATTGAATCGTACATGAATTGTGTATCTCGTTTCGAGTGTTGACAATTTACAAGTTTGTAGCGTGTAATTCTATTGACCATTGCCATTTTTTAGATTACTCGTGATATCCACGGTCAACCATTTCCTTTATATTTCATTCTTTTATACAGATTATTGGAAGAAGAAAAAAACAGGAATGTGTCTGTCACCTTTACTATTTCTTTAGATGTATTTTTTTTTCTCAGCCCTGGTGATGGCCTAAATAATGACTGAAACGCGGGTCTGTAATAATTATTAGTGCGTATAATTTTATCTAGCGTACCCCTGAGATATATTTTGTGTTGCGGGTTGAATTCGGTCGTAGACTTTGTTGATGGCGGACATGAAGATGGGCTACAACAATAAGGAGGAACATTGTGAAGGAGGCTATATATAAGAGGAGATCGACCCGGCTGTATCCTGTTGCGCCTCGACCAGATGGCTCTTAAATCAGCCTGATGGATCAGCCATCCACTTTATCCTATCTCTCTCCTCTAGTCCCTAAGCCATTGTACCGTCTTATATTAGTTTCGATAATATAGTACATCTCGTAGAGATGAGATAGGGTAATGGAACCCGCACGGAAATGATGCCCTGCCTCTGCAACATGCTCCACTTAAATAGGCCATATATTAAAGAAAGGATATTTTTATTCCAATCGTATGTAAGTTATGTTTAATTGGCTTTTACTGGCTTAGATCTTCTGAGAAATGTAATTCTGTATGTACCTAATCTAATAGTCATAAAGACCATATGACCTATAAATTAATTTTTTCGAGTTTCATTTTTATTTCTATTCGTGCTATGACTTGGACAGGGCTTTAATGATCTCTATGATATCCGCCTTAAATTATTAACCAAATAACTCATAAAAAATATAGGACTCAGCCATGGTGTTTCTAAGCTATTGGCTATGCGGAGTTGTTATTTAGCCGACAATTCCATTCAGCCGCAAAGTTTCCCCTAATTAATGGTGTGCGATAGAGGGCTGGGTGAACTCCAGATGGGTCTCCGGACCCTTCAGGATTGTATCATAACTGTTATCAGAATGAATAATTTGCTTTACCATACGTACAGCATCTTCCCGCTCCATGTTATCAATTATAATTGAGAAATTAACGCTCAACTCAACTGTGTTTACTTTATGGAGGCTTGGTGAGCCCAGGAAGGTACTGCAGATCCCACAGGGTCGGCTTTCAGCTGAATAAATAATTTATCTTGCTGTGAGGAATTCGAAAACATGACCGAGAAATCCAATAATTATATAGGTATATAAAATCGATAGGCATTTAAATAACGAGTTATTTAATAGAGGAATTAATGAGGTTGATTTTTTTTGTTACTGATTTTATGATGGGATATGTACGTTTTATTATAAATCTTTGAAGACCGGAAATGTGTTATAACTCTGCTCAGGAGAAATTTTTAGTTTTTAATCTTATAATGAATCCATAAAATATTTAGAAGACATGTACAGAAATCACGAAAAAATCAGTAATTTCAAATTAAGTGTTTAGAACTTGATGATTCCAGTTCATATATTAGACATTATGCCCTTGACGCGTGGTTGAGATTTGAATAGAAAACAACATGTACGGTGATTACAAAACTTCCTGTACTTCATAGAATGAAATAAAAATATTAATTTTTAACAGTATTAGGAAACTTTAAGGAAACGAATTGAAAAATCTAATTTCTTTCACCA
Organism: Arma custos; assembly: GCA_037127475.1. NCBI lineage: Eukaryota > Metazoa > Arthropoda > Insecta > Hemiptera > Pentatomidae > Arma > Arma custos. The sequence goes on along the minus strand of CM073764.1, from coordinate 50,960,268 downwards.
TAGCCTTTTGTTGTTTGAGATTTTTTTTTAAAAGCCAAGCTATCTATATTGAAAACCGCCTACTCTTTTTTCCATATTCTCGACTCTTGAGTCCTTTTATTGAGGCTGTCATTCTCCTACCTGCCCTCCTGTGAAATTTGATAGCACACCTGTCCCCGGAATTTATTGATTACATCGATAAAAGTCTCATACTCCTAAAAAAAAATTAAGATAAAATAGGCTGAGAGTATAACTGATTGTACTCAATATGCAATCATAATTGTCTCAGATTATTTGATTTCAAAAAGAACTACAAATAACACTAAATAATATATTTTATAGTTTATTTATTATTAATTATAGATTAAACAATTAATAATACATTTATCTATACATATTATAAAACAAAGTCTTCAGCCGCGTTTGTTCGCGGTAAACTCAATACATACTGCATGGATTTTCATGCGATTTTCACCAATAGATAAGAGTGATTCATCAGGAAGGTTTAGGCATATAATTTGTCGAGGTTTTGTGTAAATGGGTTGGAATATCGGTGGGTTTTACCGAAGGCGCTGCCTAGTCCCGTGCAAGATAATAAATTCATATATAAAGAAATATTTGGTTTTGCTTTTATTTTTATAATTATCTATATAATAAAGTACCATACTCAGCTGAGATGGGAAGAAAGAAAATCAGGACTCCCAAAGAAGCCTATCCAGTGATAAACACGTGGTCCTTAGTGGCCGGAATGTGATAAAAAAAAAATACTTCACACAGACAAATTTTGTAGGCATAATATGCCTTATTACCCGAGCAAAGCTGGGATGGGTCGCTATTATTGTATATTTAATAATAAGTTTTTCAGATTCTTGATATATTTTGCTTACCGATAAAGTCTTATTGACGTATTCAAAATTAACATATAATAAACACCAATAAATTAATAGTACTGATTATATATAATTTGCTATATTGGTTTCACTGCCCAAACAACTATCTCAAGGAAAATTAAAATCCTTTGATCTGAATAATTTTTACATAATAAAATATGATGCCACTCTGAAATCGTTACTACAGAGAATCAGTAATTCTGATGGGTTGTATAAAAAAATGACCGTTTTTTAACCAAATATTAGTATATTTGAGAGAAGATGGCGACTAACACTATCTTTCGACACACCACACTCCCTGGAAAGTTCGCGAGTACTTGTGGACGGATTTAACTCAACAGCTTCCTTCAGAACCTCATCAATATCCATTAATGGTCGCCCAGAGCCCTTCTTCCTTTCCAACGTCGTATCTCCACTCCTAAATGTTTCAAACCAACGCCGCGCAGTGCGCTGGTTAAAGACACCTTCCCCTTCATATTTAATAATTTCACGAGTTGCTTCAGCGGCTGTGAATTTTTTTTTTTCCAATAATGTCTTAAAATTATGAGAATATCGTAGGGCACTGTCATGTTTCTTCTTTGAAATAAATAACAAACTGAGGCTTTTTTGAAGAAGTCAAGTGTTAGTAAACCAGCTTAGAGAATGCTCTAAAGGGATTATTAAGTGTTGGTAAATAATAAATAACATTGAAATATTTATAGACTATACCTCTCTTTTCCAGAAATTGATTTGGTTGACTGGCAGAGAGTTATATAGCAAATAAAGATCCTTTTTCAACTAATCAAATAATATTGCATTTATTATGTGGTGATCATGGTTACAAAGTATATGACATGGTTACAAAAAAGGGTCCTTTCGTTATATGCCAATGATTACATCTTGAGCTCCTGCTGTTCTGCCTATTACTGTACCATCTCAGGTACAGATACCTTCTCAGTGACTTTTTACCGATTTAGTTGCATATTCCTAGCATTATAAATTGTGTCACATTTAAAAAAATATTATAAAAATATTACTAAACAACATGACTGCTGATTTCAATTTTGAAAATCTGGAAAATTTGCTCTAAAAAACAAACCAATCTACACAGCTTTCATGGAAAATGTAAATACAGTAAAGTAATTTTGAGTGATGTAATGAAAAATGTTGTTTCATCAATTCCTAAGTTCATTTTATGGTTTAAAGTATTCCAGTTATGATGTATGAGTTTTATTTTCATATTCCGGCAATTATTTGGTCTTAATGCCCATAATAATTTACTTTAATTCTTTAAAAATCGGTTCTAACTTAATTGGCTGAATCTGAAGAACCTTAAAAAGGTATAATCAGAAAAATATATACCGATACACACACACATATATAATATATATATATATATATATATATATATATATATACACACATACACATCGTATATATAATATAGATAACACTATGCGCCTTAAGGGACGGAAAGTAGAGACATATTAATCTCAAACACCTTGGAAGGGAGAGGATGTTAATGAAGTTGATGCCTATGAATATTTAAACTTAGTGTAGCTGTCAAGTCCCTTCCATTCCACTATGTTGTATTTTACATTCTGTTCCTTTGGTTTTGTCTTTGCTAATATACAGAAGCTTCTTGCATCCGTTCCTGTAAAAATACATTAAATTAACTAATGTGTTTGATAAGCAATAGCCGTGATTTTATATTCAGTGTGGATGACACCTGAATACTTTGGTGTTTACCTCATTATAATCCAACAGTGTGTCTTAGTACTAATGCTATTAAACTGGTCAAATCTTAATGGAATGCTAGGAGGGTTATTTCGATAGACCAAAATAATAATAATAAATAAATAAAATTATAAATTCGAAAATGTTGATAGTATTGTTCTTAGGTTTATTAGACCGTAGGTTTTAAGATTTACATAGCACGAAGCAATCAAAAACTATTAATAAAATCATTGTTACAAAAGTTACCTGCAATATATGAAGCCTCTTATGTCAAACCCCTTCAGTTCAATTTTTGAAGCTTTACAGGAGACTAAAAAAATTTAAATTTCGTAGAAAACAGAATGGATTTTTTGGGCCACTGTAATATTGAAATGGGTTGTATGAACAGGTACTAGCGGTCTTATTTTCATGCCGTCTGAATTCTAGGGTTTTCAGAAATTTGGACTTAAAAATGATACCTTCAAGCTCATTGAAATACCTTTTTAATCCTTGTTTCTTTTTTAATACTGTTTTTTTTTTTCGAACTCAGACTTCACTTTCGACTCAGAATGGACTTAGTGTATCTGTATGTTCCGAAGTATCGAACTAAGGATCGTGTTTTGAAGTATCGATAATCGATAGCGATGAAGAGTATCTGAGAGAGGACTTCAACGAAAAAAAAATGGATTTAATGAGGTTTGCCATAACAGGCCTCATATATGTTAAAAAAAACTAGTACAGTTTTACTGTATTCCCTTTTTTTCTCAGGGTCTTGAGGGTATGATTATTATACTTTAACAATCAAACAGAATTTATTATTGCCTGTGGGAATATTTGTATTTGTAATTACTTGCAGCTAAATTGCTACTGAGTGAATACCACAAAAAGTGGTTATATAATGTCCGATTGGTATATTTCATACTGAAAGTAGACAAGCCTTTTTTAAACTATGCAGAATCTTAAAAAATAAGTATTGAAAAAGATGTTCTTTTGAAAAAAATAATAAAAAGCTGGTTTTACAGAATTCCAATGTAAATAAATACAGCCTCATTTTGATTTGTTTTCATCAGTCAACACAAAAAATCATCAAATGTTTAAATAAAAATAACGAGTTGGTTTTTCTAAAGTTCTCTACCCTGGTTAAATTATTTTGGAGAATATTGAAGTTTATTGACAAATCATTAGTACAATGGGTAATAACTTATGGACCACCATACAATTTACTTAATTAGTATTGTGTAAGAGAAACGAGTTTCCAGCTAGGCTCTCATAACCTCTAAATATTCTCTCCCCTGGTCGTATCTCCACTCTCTTTATTAGTGTCCATGAGAGAATGTTGAAGCAGAGAAAAGAATTTCCTTTTAAAGTGATCGCTCATCACTAACTCAAATACAGACAATATAAGTCCCACAATATGTTCCAATAAAATCATGTTCTCATTTTTCTATTTTTTCTCTTCTCTGTCACCTTATTTTCTCTCCCCTGTATTTCTTCAAAATACCACTTTTTCTGATATTCACCCTACTATGTTATTTTTTTTTTATTTGAAGAAACATTACAAAGATTCTACGTTAATAAATGTAAAGTTATAGTATCACAAGAGAGGTATATTTTATATTCGGCCAGACAAGAGATAACTTTTTATCCTAGCATCAAAATTCACAACTCCGAAATAATAATAATACTATATTTATTAATATGATAGAATAGATTCCATTGTCGGTTGTGTAATTGGTTTTGATTAAAAATATAGGAGAAGAAAATGGGTGTTTCGAAATCTTGATGGTAGGTTAGTCTATGAATCGAAAAAAGACCACTTACAATTTATAAATAACTTCTCTAGTAAAATTATGGGGTTTTCCATTTTAAAGTTCTAAAACTAGCCGTTTATGGTTTAGTGTCCACAGAAGCTGAGACGTGTACGTGTAACTGTCTTGGCAACTCTGTAGAAATGGAAATTTGAATTTATTGTCAAATCTGTTTACTACTTACAGAAAATAGTTGTTATACTTAGATTGTTAGATAGTTAATTACAGAGAGAAGTGAAAAATCATCAGTTTTATACCCTAGTAAAACCCTTTGAATTAAAACGAATCCAACGGTCTTGAAACAGCAACAGGAAACATTATAGGTTGCTTTTTGTAGATTTTTAGGTGGGATTCAAGATGAACATCGTCAAGGTCTTTTATAAATTTTTAGTTCTGCAAATAATATTTGACTTTTCAAGATATAAGATTCCACTGGCCAAACTATGTTGCTTCGTCAATGCTTATATTAAATAAACTTTTTTAATAATATTTTGTTTTTATGAATAAATCCTTCCTCTGAATTGGCAATAGTTCCAATATATCGGGAAAAAGGTTTTATCCAATACCAGAGTTCTCTCAAGACTTGACTAGCTTAGTACTAAGTTTGTTCCCCTACCTTTGTTGCAGTCTGTGTAAACTTGGATCTGCAGCATCGCTCTAAGCCTCCGTCAATAGAAGTAATTAGAATTAGGTGGGCTATTCGTCCAGTTTGAGCAATAGGGAATTGCTGGAAACAAATCTAGCTCTTGTAAGCTTGTTAATCCTTTGTTATCGGGTTAAATTACGGCAGGTTTCATACAATAAGTCAGGAGAATATAATATGAAATAATCTCCTCCTTATCTTCACTTTCACAATTTAAAAGTTAAAATAAAATAAACCGTCTTACGATGTTTCATATTGCCTTTATTTTCTGGTTATACTAGAATTTTTGAGCTCCGAAAACAAGTGAAAAATAAAGTATTATCTACATTTATAAATAAAATGTAAGTCAATTGACAAGAAATCACTCCTTCAAAAAACGACGTTATAACTCAAAAAACCTAATTTTTAAATAGAGGTATTTGAAAGTTCCCTGTGAGTTAAAAAAATGGGTTCTGGTAAAGCAAAACATTCCTATCATAATGATGGCAAAAAAATTCTTTTATTAACTAGTAGAAAAATTCCAAAAGCTTGATTTTTTTCAAAATTGATCTTTGGTCATTATAATCATAAAACTTCAAACATGATGCAACAAATTTTTTTTTAAAAAACTGTGTGTGTGTCAGCCCCGGCACGCGACTGGAGTTTACCCCTTTCCGTTTCTAATGAATTTTAAATGTGTTCTTGCCAATTAATATTTGGTTAAATGGGTCGGTCTCTTATTGGAGGTAAATATGGATCTCGGTCCTCGTCTGTTTGATAAAATATTGATTAATTTTAATTTTGTTCATGAAATCACTCATCTCATTTAACGTGAAGTTTTCTCGGTCCATTATAACTGGAGGAATCTTCTTCGGTGGGGCCACCGTAGATTCCTCAGTTGGTGGTGAATTACCTAAAACGGTAAAGCTGTTCGATGTTACTACCGGCGGCGCTTCTTGTGCTTTCTTTGTCTTCCTCTTGGCCGATTTATTCCGTCTTTACTTTTTGAAGGGAGCCTCATCTTCTGTGTCCGGTAGAAGTGCATTTAAGCCCAGCATGACCAATGCCTGACCACTTCCTAATACACCAATCTCCTGTCCTAGTAGCACTATACACCACACTCTACACACTGTAAACAATTAAATAGTCACTGCACAGCCTTTCTAGATAGCAATTTAGTCAATTTCCTACTCTTATCAGAGCAACGCTGCCCTGTCGTCTGTTGAGGTTGTATCCAAGTAATATGAATGGAACCCAACAGCTTAAGGCGGAATCTAACTAAGAGTAGTAATAGTGTTTGTTTGGTTAGTAGTCTTTAAAAAAGGCTCCTATACAAAAAAAGAAGGCTTTTTTGAGTTATGTCGTTGTTTTTTTAAAGAAGTGATATTTAAACTTTTAATACCAAACTATCAATATAATAATGTAATAATAATATTATTGGAGTTAACTCTGGATTTAAGAGTATACAATATTACTGATACAATAGGCCGATATAATCATTTTCGCATTATCACTGGGAAATAAAGTTGTAACTGTAAATCCGCACCTCAGACATAACTAAAATAATTTGTTGATACGGGAATCGAACACGCTAATAACAAGCTCTCGACTAAAGGGAGAAGGTATCTTTCATAGCCCAATAAAATCCACAAGCGGTTTTACAACGGCCGTTATATAGAACGATTGGGGAGCCATCAGTTCTGTATTTACGATCCCTATTCGAGTAAACTACTTCAATCAATTTCACTCTGATTTTATGTGTTTGGAGGTTTTTCGAGGGAAAATTAATATCAATGTTTTTCACAGTAGGAAAAATGTTAAATTAATCGATCATTTAATTGCATGATCGATTCATTTATTATTTTTCAAACGACATCGTAAGACAGAAAACATCTCAACTAACTGTTAATTGTTAATAAAAAAAAAATAAAAAAATAAACTTTCTTCATGAAGTTTTTAATCAGGTATCGACTAACTAAAATTTTAATGATTTTTTTTTTTACATTTCATGTGCTTTATTGCCTCTATAAAACCTATTCATTAAATTTTTATAACTACACTTCCCACAAAAAAAAACAAATAAATGTACAGATAAAGGAAATAGACTATTGAACTGTGTTGGACATCATCGAAAAGTAGTGAGAAAACATTTTGTTCAATTATTTTTGCTGATGTCTTGAATATATAAGATGCGTAAATATTTTCATTTGATTTATTTATTTATAACTAATTTATAATTTTACTGTGCAAATCAGGTTAAAATAAACTTGTTGTCTTAATTTTGCCGATTTTCAGAAATTTCAGGTTTAATTGCATGATCGATTAATTTATTATTGCTCGAAAGACATGGTACGACAAATAAAATCAAAACTAATTGTTTATAAAAACTTTATTAATTTATAGGTGAGGCGTTTAGTATCAAAACCAGTTCGATACATTTCATAAAATTTTTCAGGAGAACAAAAAACGTTTTAAAAATTCATAACAATCTTTTGGAACATTTTGTACAAATTTTTGCTTCAGCCATATCAAAAATAGGCGGTTATTAGATCGATAGAACTATTTTAGTCGATTCGCGGGGTTCATAATGTATTAAAATTTTTAATTATTTAATAACCAAATTGAATGCTCAGTCAACTAATGACATAAATTTGCAGTATTTTTGATGAAATTATTTTGTAAGATGAAAAATAAATATTGGGGATTCTCCAATATGCAATATTTAAAACCGTTTTTAAAAATAATAATTAATTTCATTATTATAGATTGAAATAACAGACTCAGTTTCCCAAAGTCAGGTGACTGTGAAAATAATAACACATGCTTTAGTGAAAAAAAATCATCTTTTTAAAAAGTATTATTAAAGTAATTATTATTAAAAAAAATATTGTAATGCAAGGATAAAAAAGTAGAAGGTATTTATTATTAAAATAAAAATCAATTGAATTGCTGCTTTATAAAATTATATAATAGCAAGGCAAATAAAATTGTTAAATAAAATTATTTTCAGTTAAAATGTCTTCATTTTCACTTACATTAGAATCTTCAAAAGTGGGTTGTAGTCCATTTTTGATTAACGCTCGCAGCGGAAAACTGAGTAAGCTTGGATCGAAATGATTTTGTTGCACACCTACTTTGTGGTCAATTTTATATGGGATGAAACCGCTTTAGATCCATACCCTTAAACACACTTTTTTTTTTTGTTCTCTTTATATTTCCATCCGCACCTGTCAAATACAAGTAATTGACAATCAGCAGATTAGCTGACTGAAACAAAAATACAAAATGACATGGAAGGCATGACGAAGAACAGTACCCAGCGGTACCTCTCCATTTGCTTGCTTTAATTTCCTACTGTAATAGATCCCTCATCCACTTCCTTTTTAGTCTCCTCCTACTGTTCTCAGGCATGAGAGTCGTGGCCATTTGTTGTATCAATGGGTTTGGGTGTCCGTATAGTGTTTCTTGAAAGTGTAGTACGTTCGTATGTGTTCGTCAACCGTTTGTATTTTTAAGTCAGTATGTAGAGTTTTGTTATTGACGTACCATGGTGCATTAGTGATAAGTCTAAGTACTTTTGACTGAAAAGTTTGCAGTCGTTTTCTGTGAGTCTGTTTAGTGATGCCATAAATTTTTGTAAAGCATATGTCCAAACTGGTTTTAGTAAGTGTACGTATTTAATTTCTGTCATAAATCTAATTTGGAGTCTTTTCTGAATAGGGAGTACATTAATTTGAGTTTGTGATTTAGTGATTGGTAAACACACTTTTAGAATACCTTTTAAACTTTCAAAACATATCAACAAAATTTTTTTGATAAAAATAGGATCGAACTGGTTTTGATACTAAACGCCTCAGGTATTCGGTTAACTAAAATTATGATGATTTTTTACATTTCATGCGAGTTATTCCATTTTTTAAAGTTATTAAAATAAAAATAAATATGTTTATATACCCTTAAAATTACATAATCCACCTTGAAGATTGTATTACATTTAAGTAATTATTTTTAATGTTTAATTTAATTTATATTATAGAAGGGGTCATCTGTGTTCTAGTTAGAATAACAACTTACCACTCCCAAGATCGCAGGTTCGCAGCCCGTCAGAAATTGATTATTTCACCTGGCCTATTCAGTTATTATTTATTTTACTTGATGCTTTTATTTTCTCGCTTTATATAAAATAAAATTTAAATAGTTGACTAATTTATACCAAACATAAGCACATTGAGCCGTAAGAAAATGATATTCTGTATTGTGAAATATAGAACGTGTTATTTTTTAATTCACGTATGAAAATAAAAGCAATCCAACTTAGATATCCTGGGGTTTGTTATATATTTAAATCATATGTGGTCAGAGGCAGAGAGAAAAAAAAGAAGAAAATTAAACAAACCCTCATCAGCTGTATTAAAAGAAAATACACAGATTTACATACATTTACATTTACGAATAAACGGCATTATTTGCTCATATTTTTTGTTTTTTGCATTTATAAAAAAATAAATAAACTTTTATATTCATCTGGTATTCTAGTCTTTACACACTTTTCTAACAGTGTTCTGGGAATCATGTATGAAATCCTCTCTCATGTTATAAAATATTTTATGGGTCTATTAAGTCATGGGGTTATCACTACATAAGGAGTGGAGTGGTTTAGTGGTAGTGCGCTGAGTTGCCGTGCCGAAGGTTTCAAATTCCCCCGATCCATTTGGGTTTAGGACTCTCGCTGGGCCTTACTCAGCCTCTATAAGGTGGATACCCAAATAGGGGAAAACCTGGCGCTTTAGCGTGATAAATAAATAGGACAAAGTACCTCCCTGCACAACCGTTGTCCAAGAAACAGCATAGTCTCTATCAGGTAGTAAATCCGTCTTTAGTGTTACAGGTTTTTAGTGTTTTTAATCCCCTCAGATCTTTGCATTGGACCTTCTTTCGCCTTAACTTTGTCTCTGATTGATCAATCTTTTTGAGACTGTTGATAAAATATCTTCATTGATGTGAATTGTAATTTTATGCGCAGGTGTGACCTGAGACCTTGTGATGCTTGCATTGGCAAAACGTTGACCGGTTTCAATTGAATTTAATCTGTATATACACATATTAAACACATGTTAATTTAATCTGTATATATACATTTATATAACAGTTTTCGGTAATCATTATGAACTGGTAGGAGAAGTTTGTAAGACGTGAGAACTTCGTGATATTTTTATTTTATTTTTTAATATCCACCTTAAAGTTTTAATTTCTAACTTAATATAACCTAAGTCATTAAAATTGTTTTAAATTAAAGCCGAAATTTGGATTCCTGTTGCTATCACAGCCGAGATTAGAAGTAATGACCCATCGTAGCGAGGTCATTAAAGATTTCTCCTAGGTAAATGGTCCATCCGTTATTAGTGAATCCTTAGCCACCTTTCTTAGTGGTGAAAAAAGTAGTTGGAAAACATTTTATGTTGAATTAGTTCTGGTGACACCTAATACATATAAGTTTATTTATTTAGAAATAATTTATAATGTTTACTCTGCACATCAAGTAAAAATAAACTTTTTTAAATTCTTAATTCATTACAATTTTTTTAATTTTAATTTATATCACCACCCTCATAGTCCATCCTCTCTCCCTATCATGCAGTGTGAGGTTTCTGTACAGCCCGGACCACACCGGACGATCCTCTGCCATTTCTCTTCTTCTTTTCCATTCCAGTTTTCTCTTCGCGAAGCTTTCCTTTACACATTCTTCCCAGGTATGTAGGGGTCTTCTTCCCTTTTATTTTCCTTAGACTGTTTTCGTCAATAATGTTTTCTGCCGGCTCCATTCCGTGGTTCGATCTATGATTGTATCTATGAAGTACTTGCGAAGAGTAGCGGGAAAGACGAAAAGAAACTGTGAGGATGATCACCGAGACCCTCTGAAGACGATGGACAATGGATGCCGGATGGAAAAAGAGCTCGAGGACGCCCAAGGTTGTCTTATCTCGAGTAAATCGAAGAGCAAGAGACCGGGATAGATTCGGCGAAAGAAGGAGAGCCTCAATCGTGATGTTTGGTACTGATGACGTTTTTTATTTAATTTTATTGATTTAGGGTTTAAGGTCTTTTTTTTGTATATGTTATGGAAACAGTACAAGTTATAACTATAACAAGCAGTAGGAACTAAGAAGATCGAAATATATTTTGTTTCTCTTCTCTGAGTTATTTTACAGTAAATAAACCAGTCTACATAGCTATTTGCCTCCTGGGGGTAAGCAACCTTGGTAGAAGAAGATTACGAAGTCTTAAACTTCCCTCTTAAAAGAATTCTCATATTTTTCCTTATTAACATTGATATAATTATCTTTCTCAGTGAAGGAGAAATTTTCTTTATCGTTTCTTTTAATCTGCCTCGTCTTGAACTTGGGACAATTTCTGAAATCATTTTCAGTTGAGTTAAGCCTTAGAACGTCTTTCATCTAATCAGCGAGTTGAGTTCTCTTCCGACCAAATCGATTTTAGCCTCTCCCGCTCTCTGTGCCTTCGTCGTGGAACCTGTTAGAGAAATAATATGTCATCTGTACTGTTATAAAGTGAAAACAACTTACATCTCATCGAAAATAACTTCTTTATGTGATTAATTAACTTATTTACTCTGATTGTGGTACTTAAAAGTCGATTTATATAATAAATCCTCGCACAAGACTGAAAAGACAAGAAACTGCTCAATGTTTTCTCCTATTTCAACATTTACTGGACTAAGGCTCTAAGCTCCCAATTAATTACAAAAGACTCATTTACATGACAGTTATCAGACCAATTTGGGCACACGGAGTTAAGCTTTGGAGTTCTACTAAACCATCCAATTCATCTCGTGCCAAATCCTTACAATCCAAAATCCTTCGTAAAAGGATCAATTCTCACTCCTCCTTATTATGTCACAAACAAACTCATCCATCATGATCTTAATATCCCATATATTGTTGATTCGGCTCAATTTTTTTTCTCCCCCTTCTCTGCCTGTGAGGCATACAGGGTTTACCTCCAGTGGGGGTACGTCACTGGAGATACTATTGCCGGTATTTATATCCTGTTTTTTTTTTTTAATCCTTTATTAGTATAAAACAACTCTGGAACTGTGGTGTAGACATTTTCTTTCTATGAACTTGGTAAAATGAAATCTTAAATCATAGATTTGCTGTTTTAATTTTGTTTTCGGCTCATAGTATAGCTATGAGCACGATACGCCGTTAAATAGCCTTTGTCAAAAATTATATGAGTTCATTGAAGTACACAGAAACACCATTTATTTATTATGAATAAAATGGGTTTATAGATTCTGTAGAGATTTCATGAATAAAACTTTTCATGAATAGCAAATTGAAAGATAAAACTAAAAAGTGGTATGGTAGAAGACATTAATACAAATAAAATGACGTAGAACGGTCACTTGAAGCATATGGGTTCAGCTTCTATGCTGGAATTTTTACTGGAAAGGGAAGCAGAATCCAAAAGAAAAAATTGTCGAATACAATGAAAAATTAAAACAGTACAAATCGAAAAATCATATTTAATGGAAGAGGGAAAGATTGGCATAGTGAGAGAGGAGATGAAAAGTATATGAGAAGGAAATTGGTCGAGGGAAACTTTTTAAGAGGTTTGCAAGTTGGACTTCACCGGGCTTTTTTTATTATCGGGGCTTAATAGTCCTGTCTTCCTGTTGAGGCAAATAGGACGGTCTATTCAATTTCTACATTTCTGACTTGAGTGAGAAGGTCAAGGATTTACTCCGTGGGTACATAACGAATTGCTTTTTTTTTTTGAAAAATTATTTGCCAGGGACTCTTCATCTAAGTAAAGCACTTTTATTTGTTGTGAGTATTTCCATAACTCAAGCTAAGAGATAACCTCCCAACTCTAGACCTAAGCCATTTCTAATTTGCATAGATTAGCATGCAAACTGCAAAAAAACTTTAAATCGATAATTTAGTTGTTTTTTTTTTTGTCGAAAGGGTCTCCCGATTCCACAGGCTTCATCCACTACTGATACGGAATAAATATTTTATCTTCCTCTAGAGAGCAGAAACTCTGTACACTACAGATTTACGGATTCGGATTGAGCCATCTTGTTTCCGGTATCTCGGTATTTGTAATTATATATACACAAACACACACGCACACACCACTTTATCACCATCCCATCAAAAGCCACTTTTTACCCTCAAATTATATTACCCTAAGTATTGATCAATAATTTTCAGCTCCATAGGACTAGGAGAGAGTTTAGGATTTGTGTTAGCGAATTCTTTCGTAGATCTAAACTGTCATTATTGTTAAACTTGTGGCCTATTATATTACCTTTTTTTTAATATTTGTATTGTTGCCATTTTACAGACTCCTTTTGTTGCTCCTTTTATGTGAATTGGAAAACACATCATTAATAATATGAGAAATTTTATACAAAAAGATCGAATCCATGAGCTCAAATTAAGTATAAAAATAGCTAATAAAAGAAATTGCACCGAGTGAAAAGTGGTAAATTAACAATAATGGGGTGTTTTCAGAACCTTTGTTCTGTATAAATAAGGCAATAAATTAAGGAAATAAATTTTGATATCGAAGAAGAAAAGACCCGTACAGCTCATAAAAAAAAACCCACATGCAACTTTTTTTCGCCATAGGAAGAATGGTGTTATTAGTTATATTTCGTTTATATAGTTTATTTTTTAAAAGCGTTTCTAGCGTTACCCAGGGCCAGGGTGAGATTGGACTAATGGTAATCGTTAAAAATGGTGTTTATATCATCATAACTTAATCATTTCAGAAAAATTATATAATGTCAGTGGGATTCTATAGGTTACATCTCATGGCAATAATTATAAACCTTAATTTCAATTTCGACACATCTCGGCATTCAATTTTATTTCTGAAAGTAACTAATTACTGAAAAGTAACAGTTAAAAGTAAGTAATTACTGAAAGCAGTGAAATTTGACTTATGTTCTGACTTCTGATTTTCGAATTCAATTCAACGTTCTTATATTAAATTAAAAGTTCTTGAGATTCAGCCAATTAAATTATACTTTGTATATATTATATATAGAATATTCCAAAGTCCCCTCTTTATATGGACATATCGTTCAATTAATATAATTTCGATATCTACGTCCTTTTTAAGTGCACTTGTTGGTTTTTGCTGATATTCTCTACCACATACACCGCTGCTCTATGGTTGTTTCTAGCTTTGCATCATATATCTAAAACAATTGAAGTATTCAAAATTAGCCAGTTTCAGATTCTAGCTTTCATATAGTTAACTACGAATAGTTACAGGAAATCTCTACCATTAACCAACGAGATAACGATTGAACGAGAGTGGTAAATGAGCGCTTGGAAGTCTTGCAGATGTTATCATAACAAATGGTTTAGCAATAAATTTTTAAGCTCTATTCATAGATTAAAAGGGCTTGGTGCGAGCTTTATAAGGACTAGTTTCTGATAATATTTTTCAGTCATTTCAATGAATGGAATACGCTGACGGATTTTTTTCTGTGAATGATTAATGACTTGCTGTTCAATAGCGTTATTCTTTATAAAAAAGAAAATACACGAAAAGTGGTCTCTGGAAATATTTGCGTATATAAAGGAAGCCCTTTTTTATTCTGAATCATTTCGTTTGCTGACACTTAGAATCCAATCACATGTATAAACAACTTCTTTTCTTCGGAGGTTCCTTTGAAGTTAAGAAAATTATTTTTATTTGAACATGTTTTCTATAAGACAAGGTCTTTCTTCTTGTATTCAATTGGAAAACAGACTATTCAATTTAAAAAGTGTTGGTAAAAATTAATTCTAAGTCTGAGAAGTTGGCATATGCTTAACCGTTTATAGTTAAGTACCTATGACGAATTCTTCATAAAAAACCAACAAACAATCACTAAGAAACAATTACATTATTCATTAAAATTTATTAGTTAGCAAAAATTTACCTCAAATGAACTGGAATTAACTTATTAATGCATAGTTCGAGCGGGAAAAATCATAAAACATGAAAACTAAACGCTTATATCTGTTGCCACTTTCTACAATGAAACGTTCGTGTATGCGCATCCTTTTGGTTTTACTAAATGTTCTTCAAAATGGGCCTGTAAGGGTGAGGAATTCTTTCATTTTCAATCTCCTTGGGTGCTTTTCTGTTTGAAGAACTATGCGAGAAAAGAAATTGCCGAGGAAATGATACGAAACTGTATCTCAGATTTAATTAAAAACTTTTAAACTGTTCCATGGCTTCAATAATGATGGTATTCCCAGTACCATTATCATAAAAAATTCAGAATATTATCCTAGTTCAACATTTTATTTAAACCGCTAAACGTACGTTAGCGTCGTTTAACTTGTTTTTGAAAAAAAAAATAGTATATAAAATATTAATGTTAAATAAATATCAATAAACGATTTGTAAAACCAAGATGAGTTGAAGCTTTCTTAAATTCTTTATATCTCATGAACTTAGGTTATATTATTCCATTTAAAATTTTATCCTAGAATTGAATTCTTTCTTATTGTTTTTTTTTTTAAGTCTACAATTTATTGTAAACTGATTTGTTTCGAAATTGTTGGGTTGTTACGTATAAATTATACAGACAGGAATTTTGCTTATTTTTCAACATAAATCTAAATTTTTATGGGTTGGGCCAGAATTTTTTTCCAAAGGATTTTTACTGAAAAATAATATACTAAAAACTATCTAACGCAACACTATTACTAGGTAATAAAGTTTTATTTTCAGAACAGAATTTATATTATGTTCAATAATTGAATATGGTTATTATCTTGTCGTGTATTAAGTGACTGATTTTCTAATATCTTAATGTTTTGAGGGCACTAAAACATTATTTGTCGATTTTTTACCAATTTTATTTTCTATATTTATATGTATATTTATTTTCATATTTTACCAATTTATATTTCTTTTTATTTTTATAGATTTATATTATATAAATGTATTTACCATTGCAAGACACAGTTTTTCTTGTTCTGTTTATAAACGGTGTTTTATTAACTCCATTGCTTTGTTGGTTTTGTTTTTTCTCCATGTAATCTATTTTTCAGGGTTTTTTTTACCAGTTTTCACTTTTAAAATTACAATAGAAAGAGGTGATTTACGAATCATTTTCCCTGATGTGCGTTCGTAAAATATAACAAGGCAATCAGAAGAAATAATGTAAACAAAGGAAATTTAAAATGTCTTGACCATAATAGCCGTATAGCTATTTTTGTGTAGATTATAAATGACTGATTATAAATGATTGATATCTATATTTTCATACAAAGATAGTTGAATAACCTTAATATCTTTTCTCATTGGATGAAAGTAGTTTAAATTTACGGCACTTATCAATGTTATATAATAGTTTGAATTCCATTTATAAATGTTTTATGTACTAAATCAATTCAGTCTTCCCTTGAACGCTTAAGAGCTAAATGTTGATATGCTGTTTGGCCACTTATGATAGCAAATAGTTTGGAGTACAATTTAAAAAAAAATAAAAATAACTCTTCTAATTAATAGCATGGTGCTGAGTTGTTTTGTTTATTTTTGAACTTCGGTGTCATTAAACCTTAGCGTAGAAGAGATAAATAAAGTTGGGTAAGTTTAAGTGCTGTTTCAGTAACTACCTAGTAACAATTAGGTTTGGCCCATAACCTGTTACGGCCGTAATTCTTCTTTTAGTACCCCCTCGGAAGTAACGGTTATTCTTCGCCCTAGTAACCGTAATTAGAATAAATTAACTGCCATTGTTGTCCAATTTCTGAGAATAGTGTAATTAAGGGTTCCCTTATAACTTTGGACTTCCTCTTCTCTTTACTTCACAGTGAGTGTGCCAAGTTATTTGTGTATTATATATATTTTGTATTATTGTTTATACAAAAAATGAATTTTCCTTTTTTAATTCCATTATAACACTTCAATTAAAGTTTTAACCCCGAGAACAGGTGTTTATTCTTTGTTATGTTAAGATGTGGAGAATTGAATTTTTATATTAAGATTTTTCTATACTTCATAGTTTGAGCGTGATCTAGGACAAATCACCTCTCTTCACTACCGTTTTCCAAGGAAACGTACAGTCTCTGCCAGGAAATGAACCCAAGGTCCTTCATGGGTTGTAGTGGTACAGATTTTTTTTAATATTTTTTTTTATATATGAGATGAAAATAGTTGACTGGATGATCTAATGTAAAGGAGATAGTTGGGGGGTGCAGTCATAAAGAACACTGAATAAGTAATAAACTTATAATTATGTGCCGACGTTTCGACCTACATTGTAGGTCATCTTCAGGGCGATTTGGGGAGAGAAGCCGTTTGATGTAACGGCTGACTAGTACTGTCAGTACTGTCAGTACTAGTCAGCCGACTAGTCTGTGAGTACTAGTCAGCCGTTACATCAAACGGCTTCTCTCCCCAAATCGCCCTGAAGATGACCTACAATGTAGGTCGAAACGTCGGGACATAATTATAAGTTTATTACTTATTCAGTGTTCTTTATGACTGCACCCCCCAACTATCTCCTTTACATTTTTTTTTATACTTTGTAGTAAAATTTATTTTCTTATTTCATTGATGAAATACGTTTTAAGGTAGAACTACCCTTTATTACAACATTGCATACATTTTTATGTAAATGTCTAAATTTAAATAAATTATTGAATAAGAATCAAGAAATTTAAAAACAACAATTGGTTTTTTATCTGCATCTAACTGGTTAGGGAAGTTTTTTTACATTATGAAGCTAAGGGTTCATCTTTATGGGGGCGAGCCAACCTCCATTTTACAAATTATACAGCTGTTCATGTAGAAATTATATTCTAGAAATTAAATTTTAGTTATTTAATATATATATTTTATATATAATAATAATTCAATAATCGTACAAATTAATCTTCTTTCTTTCTTGTTTATCTTCCTCCTTAATACCTCTCAGCGTGGAGTTGCCCCAATCCAGGACAGCCAAGCCCCTTGATCTCCAGCCAGCGCTTTCATCTCATTCATATTCCTTCCCTTCCTTTCACCAATGCTTGAGATTTAGTCCATCCATTGCAGTCTAGATCTTCTTCGAGTACGATGTCCGGTCGGCCTGGCTTCAAGAAACTTCTTTGGGTCCCGGTCCACATCCATTCTGCACAGATGATCTAACCATCCCAACTGTCTCCTCTCCACTGTTTCCCTCAGTGCAGGCACTCCCAGGTCTCCCCATATCCTCTCATTCCTAACTCTGTCCCTCCTTGTTCTACCTGCCATTCTCCGGAGGTATTTCATTTCAGCAGCGGTAACCCTACTCCAGTGCTTGTCCATCGGGACCCAGATCTCGCTTCCTTAGATAAGGGTAGGTAGGTATATGGGCTTGAATATGTACAATTTTACACTATTTTTCAATTCCTTTTTCCCCACCACTGAGTTGCATAGTTGGTATTATATGCTATTAGTTTTCTTATTTCTGTTTGAGAGCTCTTGGTCCATTTTCCCAAACCAAGTAGTCCATTTCTGCTGAGCACTACTCCTAAGTCTACTCCTGCGCTGTTTCCAAGTTTTCTCCTCTGCAGTGAAACAAGACCTCCTCTTCTTCACGCCCAATGTGCATCACCTTGCTTTTTCCAACATTTAATATCATGCCCTTCCTTTCCAGCTCTGCATCCCATTCCGTAACCGCCTGTTGTAGTTGTTCCTTGGAATATGCAATGAGAACCATAGCATCTGCGAAAACCATTGATTGCGCTAGGATTGTCCTCATATTCCACTTTCCCACGACCATCCGAACTGTTCTCCAATTGCAGATATTCTCGTCTATGAAAGTGATGAAAAGTAGAGAGCTAAGGCTTCACCCTGTTTTACACCCTTTCTCACGGCCAAAACCTCGAACAAATAAATCAATAAAAAAAAAGAACATTTAAAGTTATTGGATTTTACAACTACTAATCAAAATATTAAGAAGAGAAAATCCACAATGAAGGTTCTAACATGAATTAATCGCAAAATTAAAGGGGAAATTCACTTTAACGTGTTAATAATTGTTTTTCCTACGTGCTTATAATAATTGTCATCTGTAAATTATCGCCTTCATTACAATTATTTATTATCGTTTTCGAATTTCGAATTTCGGGTTGATGTTTTAGTAGGGAATAGGAGAGAGAAAAATATTTCTTTCTTTCGACTTATTATTTTTTATTCATGTCACTTTTATGAAAAATGGCAACATGCTAGTATTCATTGACGCTGTCACTCATCCATCTGTCACCGTCCGATATTTGATTTTATTCTTCTAACCTTTGTTTCATTTTCTTTTTTTACATTTATAAATATTGGTTTGATGAATTCCTTTTTTGTTTTCTTAATATATATATATATATATATATATATATATATATATCTTATTGTAGAAATTGAATCGCGTCTTGGCACAAACAAAGTTAATTAATCATTTAAACCTAATTATTTTATGATAAAAGAAATATAGCGTATATTTAACACTTTGCCTCGTGAATTTTTTCGACTAGGAAATCTTAAATGTAATATTTTTTTAAAACCGTAAGCAGTAGAGTTCCCTTTCTTTGCCGTTATATTTTCAATAGTTTAAATTTATATTGAAATATACCGAATGTTATACTATAGTGAAACCAATTCAATACTAAGACGAATTTCAAGCCGGTATATTTAAAAACAGGATTAAATCTTGATTGAAATAGCATCCTGTTTGAAATAGCAATAGTGGTAATGGCTATTTTTATTTTAGTAATTACTCCATAATTCTCAATAAGCGTGCTGTATCGTGCTGCTCGGGTAATAAGGCATATTATGCCTACATAATTTGTCTGTGTAATGTATTTTTTTTTATCACGTACCAGCCACTAAGGACCACGTGAATATCATTGGTTAGGCTTCTTTGAGAGTCTTGATTTTCTTTCTTCTCATCTCAGCTGTTGTAGTTTATTATATAGAAATTATAAAAATAAAAACAAAACCAAACTTTTCTTTATATACGAATTTATTATGTTGCACGTTAGATAACTGCACGGGATTAGGCAGCGTCTTCAGTGAAACCCGACGATATTACAACCCATTTACACGAAACCTCGACAAATTATATACCTACACCTTCCTGGTGAATTACTCTATCTATTGGTGGAAACCGCATGCAGTTCCGTGAAATAGTTGAGTTTACCGCGAACAAACGCGGCCGAGGACTTTGTTTTATAATATTTATAGAAGTAATTAAGCAAATTGATTGGAGGTTTTATTATAATAATTAATTTCATAAATTTTATATGCCTTATTTCATTACTTTTTTTAATTAGTATACGAATATATTGTGTTATGAAAATTTAAATCTGATACTAAAATAATTTAATGATAAAATTGTTCCTACCTTCTGGAGAATATTAAATTTAAGGCTAAGAAACAATCTGTTTTTTTTTTGTTTAGTAAATATTTGGCATTTTCAAAATTCGTTAATTAAAAATAAACTATTTTAACCTTGCTCTTCCTTCAAAAGAACAAAAAAAGTCAATTTTTTCATGGTAGCCAACTTGTATACCACGTACTTTTTTTATTAATATGATTTTTTATGAATTGTTTACCCTTTCTGACATTATTAAGCTAATTACAAATATCTAATGTGTACAAGGCATTACTGATATAACTTCTCGTGTAAGCTTATTAAAATATTATATAAACAGATTGCTCAAAAAGTGATCCTGAAACAAATGCTGATGTATCGCATTACGTTTACTGAATCATCTCTAATTTCTTCCTTCAGTAAAGTGCGAAATATATTTAAAATTAATAGGTTCAGTTACCCAAACTACTAAATTTGTGCAGATGATTTTTAGTGCGATTCATACATGCGCCTAGGTCAAGTAAAGTATCAAATGTATCTAAAATTGAGGTCTTGTGTCTATTTTTATCTTATTCAAATGTTTCGTTGAATTATCTCGGTTTATCGATGCGTTCTAAATCTGATCAATCATTTTCATTTTAATTGTATTTATTTATTAAGAGATAGTTCTTACTAACAATTACAATGGCATTTTAATAGCTTTGTGAGTGATCAAGCAGTTTCCGATAATGAAAGTGTAGAAATTTCACATCAGCACAAAATAATTTCAAATTTATGTCGGTCGACTTTTTTAAATTATGCTAGACACGAACGTAAACGAAGTCATTGCCCATTTATTTGATATATAAATTTTCTGTATTAAGTTTATAAACATGAGTGTACAATTTTTAATTAGTTTTGTGAATGAGACAAAGTAATTGTGTAATATTCCTAAGGAACTAGAGAAAACAAAGTATGTTACACCCAACTTCAAATTATAAATTTTGAATTCATATTGAATGACAATTGTTGATCTTGATAATATATGTGGAAGAAAATTATCCGGGTAGAGGTCACAATGAATTTCTCGTAGAATTGGAGAAAAGCTTTATTGATTAACCAACGTTTCGACCTACTTTGTAGGTCTTCTTCAGGGCTGGGGGAGGGAGCTAGGGGGTGTTAGATTCTCACTAGCTTGAAACACATACTGTTTAACGTCGAAAGAGACGGGAAGAAGAATTTCATTGTGACCTCTACCCGGACCACTTTCTTCCACATATAAATTTTGAACTTTCTAAGCTATGAGAGAGGCGGGATTAAGTACTCACGTTACGTCAAAACTAAACAAACTCTAATCAGAGATGGTAAAAATGGTTGTTCCTGTTGTTATCTGAAAATCGAAAATCTTTGCGATTACAATGCTTCCTACCTCTCTAGAATTTTAATTTCCGGTTTCGTGTGAGCGGTTTGCGATAAGATGGGCCTCGGATTAGACGTGAAAGATTTTAAAATCCAGGTATAAATCATAGCTCTTCTTTGGGTTACGATTCCGGAAATCCGGCGCTGCACTTATCTCTTGCCTTGCCGGTTTTACTGTACGGTTGTATTACTTCTTTTGTAAAAAAATATTTGGTGTTAGTAGAACATTTTTCATCTAATGATTTATGTATTTTGGAATATTTTCTGTATTACAAATGAGCGGATTGGATTGGCCCAGTGGTAGAGAGCTGAGTTGCCGTGCTGGAGGTCCCTCGTTCAAATCCGGCTGGGGCAGATTTTATTATATTTGAACGGATCCTTTGGGATCTGGGTCCCTCCTAGAGCTCAACCAGCCTCCATTATGTGGGTACCCAAAATATAGGAAAAATCGGGCGGTGGAGCGCGATCCAGGACATCCTTTCACAGCATTGTCCAAGAAACAGTACAGTCTGATGTACTGCAACCAAGATTTTCTAAGGGTTGCAATGGTACAGTTTGTTTTTTCTTTTTATATCTTAGAGGAGTGCTAGTTATTATCTTTCTAACTGATAATAAGTAGTTTTTCCTTCAATGTCCGGTAAAGAGGTAGATTTTAGTTTGTTTTTCTATATAAATTTGAAAACATCGAAATTAGTTCTTATTTTTTTTTTTAGAATAGAATAATTTATTGATATTTACAACTGAAATTATATAATATCAAGTAAATCTGCTGTATGAAAAAAAAAGGACACAAAGGACATGAAAAAAAACACTTGTGGAGAAACTATCCATTGATAACACTCCAATAAAGTTCTATAGTAGAAGGTCTCGAGGCCATCTTCTTTTCAGACGCCTCGGAGGGTTATCAGGAATATTATGGGTAGCAAGTTGAAAGACTAGCGGATTCAAGTTTGCATGGAGCTTTCATGGAAGGATAGGTATCTAGTTTGCGCCAAATCAGCAACATATCGGATATTAAGATCATGATGGATGAGTTTGTTTGTGACATAATAAGGAGCATTGAGGATTTTACGAAGGATTTTGGATTGTAAGGATTGGATACGAGATGAATTAGATGGTTTAGTAGAGCCCCTAAGGTCAACTCCGTATGTCCAAATAGGTCTGATAACTGTCATCTAAATGAGTCTTTTGTAATTGATTGGGAGCTTTAAACGTTTGTCCAGTAAATTTTGAAGTAGGCGAAAACGTCGAGTAGTTTCTTATATTTTCATTCTTTTATGAGGATTCCAAGCGAGACGTTTGGCGTCCTTAGTTCTTACTAATTTAAAAAAAAAATTGTGAAGATAAATCCGAACTGTTTTGTTTCAAACGGATATAATATAATATAGCGGTTTTCATTCACGAATCTTCTCTCCGTTTTCCCCAGTGAAACTTTCTGGGTGACAGATGTTTTATGAAAAATTTATATAATTTTGTTTCCTTTCCAAAGTAGAAACGTAATGAGTTTCTGTTTAGAGTAATAGTCTTACTTAACTGGCATTAATTTGTTGTTAATTAAAAAATAAATACAATTTATTTATTTGTGTATAAATGTTGGAAGAGATACTGCACATCAAACTGTGATGTGAAGAAAGATGCTACTTCTGTTGGAATAGAAAAAGAGAAAGGGTGCTATAAGATATTAAGCTAAGTCGGTTGGTAAAATTAATTTTTATCCTGGTTTTTAAAACTCTGTTTTATATAATTGAAGCGATAGGATCGCAAAGATTGAGATGAACTTCAATCCACAATTCCTGAAAAGATAATTCGTGCTGATGCGACTGGTTAACGACCAAGGAGTAGGTGAGAGGATTGCAATCTTGCGGGTTAGGGGCGGGCAACCCAAGGGCAGTCCTGCATATAAAAATATGTATCCCCTTATCTGATTTAGACCAGCTATAGAAAATTTTATGGAGTGTATAATAAATAGTATGATGGTAATAATAAAAAATAATAACGCATTTCGGAATCATTGTAATGGTTTTATTACATTTAATCTTCAGTTAGGAGAACAAATTGACTTTTTTTTAGACAAACGCACTCATTTATCGATTGGAGCAGTACAAATTTAAAATAATATCTATAAAAAAAATGTCTGCCTTTTATATTTTGTTTGGCAGCTCAGTAATTAGTTAAAATGGAGAATTAGACAAATTTAATTTATATTATTTTCTGGCTAGACTTTCTTGGAAAACACAAACGCCAGAATAGATTAACGTTCTAAATAAACATTGATAAATTAGACTATCTGCTTTTAGATCATTTTATTTTAAAAACTGCTCTAAATTTAAAAATATATTGTTATAGTTGCCTAATATGTTTATAAATATTTGGGAGATTAGGAATTTGGACTGCTGGACTCAATTATAGGGACAGGTGGTGCCCAACTGAATTTGGGCTATTTCTGGACCCTCCTCTTCGCTGAGCTAGCACTTCGCGTATCCCAACGGTTAGGCAATCCTCTCCCTATCTCTCTTCTCTGTTTGCTTGTCTCCTTCTATTTCTATGTCTATGTCTAGGTAATATATGACTATTATCCGACTATAAACAAATCGGATGTTTGTTTAAGAATAGATGAATGGGTTGTATACTATCTATCCTGTATCTTGGAGAATCTTTGATATTCAACTCCTCAAACAGAATCTTGGTTTCTACACAGATCTCTTGAGGTCCAGGGATTCTGCTATCTTTGCCATCATACTGATTCAGTATAATTTTATTTACTAACTAATATAAACAATCCTATTTGAAATGGCATTATTGTTTTATGTAGATATTGCATTGACGAATAAATAAATTGCTTGAATAAAAAATATCTGTGTATTGTTTTCATGACATTTGCATACTCATTGATTATGCTATTTTTTTTTTAAATTGTGAAATTATTTTGTTTGTTTACTTATTTAAAGACAATTTATTGCTAATCCGACGACGCTACAGTATAATTCATAAATTGTGTTGCGATCTGCGGTATAGATGGGTGCTGTGATAACAACTTTTCGTACTTCTTTCTTGTGTTATTTTGAATGGCTATTTTTTATTTTCGTAATTACACCAAAATTCTTAATAAGCTTGCTGTATCGTGCTGTTATTCGATTTTCAGCAATAGAAAATCATAAAAAACAAATCTAATAGCCGGCTCATAGGTGTGGCATGGTAGGAACTGTATTATTTCTAAGCCAACAGTTGGGCAAGGAAATGATTTGGCTTGGATTATTATCAAACGCCAAGTTTTCCCACTACTTAAAGGTAGCCAATTTGTAGAGACATGGAAGAGGAGGGTGTACAGTTCCCACCGAGTAGTTTTATAACATTTTAAAGAATGAATTATCTGTGACAGATGATCACGAACATGTGACTTATCCAAAAATTTGTTGAGATCACAAAGCTGGGTTTCAATCATCGTTGTAAGATAGAAGAGATAATAAAATGCTTAATTAATAAATTAAATTGGTCATATATCGGATCCATTATTAGTGACATCACATATTCAGTTCGGTATTTTTTGGTTTAGCGAAGGGGAATGGGACTCATTAAAATACAACATTTTATGAAAATAGCAAATTTGGCAAACTTTGGCAAAGGCAAATTAATGGATAAATTCTTAAGAACCATTTCTTCAACCACCTGTTCTTAAGAACTTAGCTTATTGTTTTTCGTTTTACAATATTGTTAATTTTTTTCTTAAAGATTTATTTTCAGTGCCCCGCCGAAATAAGATACTCGCTCTTTTAGCTTCATATCGACCCCAGTTTTCAATCCCAGTTGGATCAAAGAGAATTGTTTTCTTTTGTCAGTTCTTTTCCTCCTTCGGTCCTTGCGGTTTGCTATTGTTCTTCCCGCTTTTTATCTTCCTCAGCTTTTTTTTTTAAAGGTCTATTATATCATTCCGATATTTCGATTAATTTTTCTTCAAGGCTAACGACGCAAGCATCATAAACTGATAACGACGTTCGTAAGTAACAAACTAAAGTTTACACTGAAGGTTTTCATTGAGTTGGTGAACATTTTTATTAGGTCGGCGGAAGTCCTTCAAAGTTTTTTTTACTGGTATAAATATGTTGACAACACAGTTTTACGTTGATGTGGATATAGAAACAAAACGTTTGTTAAAGGAGTCTTTTAATTTTTTTTAAATACGCGAAATAAAAAACATGAACGTCGACAGTTTCCAAATAATAATTTTTGTAAATTAATCTTGAATTGTGCATTTTTGAGAGGTCAGATCTGAGTTGGGACCTGATGAAAACCTTAAGTTTATTACAAATATCTGATTGAGCTGATTACACTGGCTTTAAAAAAATAAAACAATATATGTATATATGCATATACAATTTCAATTCCAAAACAACTTTTAAAAAATTATTATATTACAAATTAGTATGTAAATTAAATAGTTTACATCACTTTACGATATTATGTACAAAATAATATCTACTCATCCGTAGTCCTACAACAACAGGTAGAAACGTCGGCACGCATGGTAACAAGTATTTGACTCATTCTTTGTTACATCTTCTAAACAGAACCTATCTTCTTATACTTAAATCATATATGACTAAATATGATTATTTTATTTGTCAGCCTTTTGACTGCCAACCAAATATATCTAATAAGCATCATATTATTGATTCAAGCATGCAAGGTTTTTTGTTGGAAAATCCAAGTATGGAAGTTAAAAAATTCTGCTGTTTTTCGATTACTGAGACGATTTTTTCAATGATAGATTGCAAAATTACTAATTTGACTTATTAGAAATAGTATTTAATTAAACTCGAATAAGAATCTAAATCAAATGTAAGCATAGAGATAGTTGGGGGTGCAGTCAATTAAAACACCATAATAAGTGCATACTTATTTATTGCGTGCCGACGTTTCGACCTACTTTGTAGGTCCAATGTGCAATGTGACTCACAGTTAGCAGTTGCCCTTCATCGCAGCCGCTCGGTATATTTGCCCTGAAGAAGACCTACAATGTAGGTCGAAACGTCGGCACACAATAAATAAGTATGCACTTATTATGGTGTTTTAATTCACTACACCCCCAACTATCTCTATCGTTACATTAGAAGTTCCAGTCAACTAATTTCTTCTCTAACAAGAATCTAAATCGGATTAGAATTAGCATATGTATGAGCTACTGGATTTTTTAAATTTACAGTTTTTAATTTGAACATAATTCAATTAATGGTATTATAAAGAAAAATATTACAATCAATCGCACTAACGCTAGCAAAGATTTTTAACATTATTTGTAAGAAAAGTCGCGTGAGATCATAAAATATTTTTACTATATGGGTAAAACTATATCATAGTGTGCAGTGTTTGTCGTAATTCTGCTGATATCGGTATAGGTAGGGTAACAAGGCAGGCAAAAGGGTCTTGTGGTCCATTTTGTCAACCACTAACGTTTATCTTCAGGTCGCAGCCGGGTACTAAACAGAATGGGAGTGTAACGATCCATTTCTAGGGGCTCCCTAGAACAATTATCAACTGACCCAGGTGGGAATCGAACCCAAATCGTTCCAAACTGGCCATTCTGGGATCATCAACTCCACGAATCTCGATTATCCCACTTCGTTATTCTTTCGTGATTAATCGCTTTATTTATCTTTACCAAGAGTAGAAGAAGATTTCGAAACCAGTCATTATTTTTTTTTTTTTTTTACCATTTGTCAATCAAATGATTTATTTATATTCTCTTTTTATTAGAACTAAAAGCAAGTTGGAGAAAATATCGCACTAGTATTTCTGAAGTGACACAATTCAAAAATCGGTGTTTTTGTGTAGTGACCATAAATGAAAAAGTAAGTATCATCAAAACCGTATTGACATTGCTCCAGGGCTTGTCTGAAAAAAGGCACTTGTGTCACAGTTGTCTAAGGTGATTTCACCGCCTTAGGCAAGAGGGACACATTGTCATTTGAATCTTGAATTTTATTTTGAAACGAAGTTTAAAAGAGGATTATTTCGAGTTTCGACATTGTTACTGTTAGTCCCAGAAGGCGTTCTATTACTATTAGTTTTCCCGTTTATCCAAAAATGTGGGTTTTTGACTTGCGTCACTTTAGAGATTCTAGTGCGATGTGATCAAAATTTTAAGAACCCTATCAGAACCCTTTGTGTTCCTGTCATCCTCAATTTTCGTTTCTTGCCAGTTCTAATCCCCTTTCCTCCATATTCCTAACTATGAATAGGACGTGAAGAATACAGCACATTCACATGGCAACTGGATTTCGAGAGGAATAAGTGACAAATTTTCGCTATAGGAAGTAAACACTCTACATACACAACACATATCAACGAAGACTGTTCATGTTTAAAGTTAAAATTAATGGATCAAACGAATCTTATATAAGGAATAATAATAGTGTTGGAATACATAGAGCGGAAGATATCCGGAATGTATTAGAAGAAACAAGAAGAAGTCGCTTCTTACACCTGGTCATAAAAGGCCTACACCGACACTGTATGCGGTATCAAAAGATATTTCTACAAGCACATTCATTCAATAACAACAAAATCAAATAAAAAAGATGCACAAAAGTAGAGACACGATATATACATTATAATAAATATTATACAATTAATGTAATTTAAGTGTGTGAAGGACTAAGTTGAGACAAAGGTGTTGTGGTATGTTGCAGACAAGCAGCAAGAACTTAGCCAGTTGCCCCGACAGGCGCCCCTCCTGCAAGAGCCTCGCTTCGGAGCACCACCGCAGCTCTATCGTGAGTACCTTAGCTCAACCTGCACGACCGGCAAAAGTATAACCAACACGCGCTCAGGTTTGCTGTGTAAGGAATGTCGCTGCCAAAATATTTATACAAATCCTTATTATTTACAATGTATTTGTTTTGTTTTTATTTCATTTTTATCCCATCCTCAAAGAGTACTTCATCTACCTCTCCTCGATCTTTCCGAACCATCTCCTTATCATTCACCTCTCTCCAATTCAAACTGTATCTGCTTATTGTTTATTAATGTGTTGCTGTTTTTTATTATATATTTATGAAATTATTTCGATATTGAACACATAGGTTGACTCATTTGATATCTTGTCTAAAACTGATTCCACAAAATGATCGAAACTTGCATATTTGTTTGTATTTGTGTAAAAAATAATGTCCACACAACAGAATGCACATAATAATAAAATTTGTAGTTGCAGTGTGATTCCCAGGTGTTTTACAGATCCAATAATCGTATGTTCGATTCAAAGCTGCTGATAGTATAAATGGTTTGTCTTGCCTTCTTCCCTCAACAAAATTTGTAGATTTATTCTTTCAGGTAGCAGAGAACCAAAATATTTGATTTTTTTTCCGTTAATATATCTGTCGTTCACTTTCCATCGTTTTTCTCTGAAACTTCTGAATCGATTTTTTGAGATTAGTCACCGAATTCACATTTCGGTATTTGATCTCATTACGATACGCCTTGAGTTTTCAAATGAAGGCCGACAGAATATTTCATACACATATGTGTCTATGTATTTTCTGTTCTTCTTCATCATATCGTGTTTTCGTTTAGCCTCTTCAAGAATTTTTTTTACTATACTAAAAAATACCTTTTGCATATCAAGCGTATCAACGCAGTTTGCCCGAAATATAAATAAATATATATTTATCTATTTATTATAAAAGTTATAAGCTTGGTGTTTTTG
The DNA here is from genome assembly GCA_037127475.1 of Arma custos. NCBI lineage: Eukaryota > Metazoa > Arthropoda > Insecta > Hemiptera > Pentatomidae > Arma > Arma custos. Next base: position 50,930,807 of record CM073764.1, on the reverse strand, counting down.
AAATACAACATTGTCGTGCTCTCATCTTCATTCTTTCATATAGTTGCAGTTTGTCACACTATTCTCTCATAAACACTTAAAAACAAAAATGAATTTGAACAAAGTCTTTTGCTAAAGGAAGGCAGAAAATAATTTGTATTACTTAGTCTTCAACTTGCATACATTTCATTGTAACTCGTGTCTATCTATACTATTCTGTAAAGGTAAAGATTTTGATTTTGTCACGTTAATTTTGCTTTTTCAATTTCTTTACAATTAAATGCAAACAAAAATTACTTAAGATGCCGCAATAGTATGTCTAAAGTGACTTTAGCCGAACTGTTACATTTTTGAAAAAAAATTATAACAATTATTAGTGAGCTTGGAATAGCATTAGGACACTAAGAGTAGGAAACTAGTGCCTTCTATGAGACAAGCTCTGAAGCTAGGTTGTTACAGTTTAGTATTAGTGATGAAGATTGTATTTTCCTTGCTTATGTGAATTTCGATTATCCGAACTACGACATTGGGATAATCATCGGTGTTCTACTGTGTTACGGCACTGGTTTTAGCTCATGTATTCAGATGTAAATATTGGATTGTTCCCTTCCCACCTCTTAGATCTAACCGCACATAAACCAACCTTAATGGTGCGATCTATATCACCCTGGCTACTATTTCTCTACACATTGTCTCGGCTAAGATAGCATTCTTCTTAGTTTAAATGTTGTAAGTTTAACCCTTGCTTGGTTTTGTTGCTGGTTCAATTGCAGAAAAGCGAACTTTGATAGTAACAGGACTCCACTTAGGTAGTAATTTAACACAAGAAATATAATTCAAGTTTAAGCACACAATACATTTTTGTAATCTTCACAGCTTCTCTATTAATTTTATATCAACATATGATCTATTACTTCCTGATCACAACTTTACAATATTATTTATATAACAAAAACCAATTTTGAAACATTTACACTTAACACATTTGTGAACTTAGGCATCGATATATTTGAAATTCGTTTTATCTTTATGTATAATACAGTGGTACAGATTCCAATTTTATATTATTAAAATGTGTATTATTTGTTTTGTTCGTCATTACCAACTGTGGCTTAACAACCTAGTTATTGAGTCGAGGCCTCCTCAAGCAGCTTTACCTTGTGCAGCCGCGATCCAATGCCACTGGTTGGTTCATAAAAAAAACAATAAATATCTGTTACTTTGATGTTCATCGTTTTTTAGAATAGAAGAAATGTTATTTTTATTTGAATTAATGTTTTTCTGAAACGCCTAGTTTTAGTTTTAGTTCCCAAGACCTCATTCCATATCGATGTTCAGGAGCTTCTTACCTACAAGCTACAGTTATGTTTTAGTTGTCCTAGGTCGTATATTTGATTTCCCAACCTCGCACCTATAATGAATGAGATTATGTTTTAACTCGACTGTTATCTTTTTTCTCTCTCTTTTTTGTGTAGCACAATTGTTTTTTCATAAAGGTTTAAAAAAATGATTTGTTTATTTTTAGTCCCTTTAACGAACTTGGATATTACAGCTTTGAGCTTCGCTTTAAGAAGGGTATTTCAAATCTCTCTATGGTGGAATACATGTATAATCATTAAGATCATCAAAACAACATATATTTGTTACGTATAATATTGGACAGTGTAAAAGCCATTGTTTCCTGAGGCCGGTAGATGTCCAATAGGAGCGGGGGTTTCTTCGTATCCTGTTTTAATTAAAACAAAACACTGCTACAAAGGCCGTTCCATTATTGTTTTATCTTGTCCTTTGTCTTTGTCTTTGACCGTTTCGTTTTACCTTCGCAGCTTGAGAGGGAAGAGCTATGAGGTCCCAATCGGAATGCAAATTGGGATGCAAAGAAAAAAAACAACCAAACATTTGGATAAGCTTAGTGTTATAATATATAGCTGACGTAAACATATAGCTTGATTTAAAACAGAGCAAATATGTAAAAAAATCCATAGACAAATGCTCCCCATCAAAAGTATCGCAACACTTAGAAATATTTGAATTTTACAAAAACGTCTGTCTTTTCATAATAAAGAGAACCTTCAGAAACTTTTCTGAAGTTTATAATAAGCATTTTTAAACTGGACATAAACAAGTTTTATAAAAATAAATTATAATATCCCTTCCAATGAACGAAAATGAAAAAAAAAAGAAAATCTCGAGAATTATGGGTGTTGCTGTACTTTTTACAGGGAGTTTATGTGAACTTGCTGGATGAAAGAATCTCTAAAATATAAGTTAACCACTTGTGACAGATAAATTATTTAATCTGTTAACAGCCATGGAGGATCCTTCGGATCTGCCTCTGGGATCCTCCTCGTGCTCACCCATACTCTATAAAATGGGTGCTCTTAATTGGATTGAGCGTGATCTCGATCGGTGCATAGCCTTTATCTTAAAATCAGTACGGTCTCTACCATGCCCGCGTTCTCTTCATGGGTTTTGGTGGTATAAGTTGGGGAGGTTTGCAAAAGAACCCAATTTTTTAAATTTTCATCTGGCCTTTCCCACCCAGGTTGGGATGGCAACCACTGATATAACAGGCTATGGTAAACAAGTGACTACAAAAATCTCGTATTACAGCTGTGAGGGCAGATACATGTAAGAGTTTTCTCATACCACCGCAAACCTAAAAAAATCAAGATCGACATGACCCCGGTCCCAACAGGTAGAGCCCGCAAATCTAATCCTCGAAGGATAAAGTACGAAGGGATTGGATGGAAGGGTCGTTACTTGTGAGCAGAGCTGCCTGTTGAATGGTCTCTCTTCCAGCAGCCTGGTTTTTTTATCTCGTTTTTCTTCTTTAGCCGAATTATTTAAAGCAGCTTCCTTCCAGGACTGCTTTTGTTTTCGTTTTTTTCATTGTTCATAATATTTGTTTATTAAGATTTTCGTTATTAGAAATTCGAAGGGTTTTTTCTTCTTAAACCAACTAGGGCATAAATAACAGTATTATCTCAAATAAACAGTCGCAATTCCTTTTTAAAAAAACTATTTAATATCGGAGCCGCTAAGAACTAAGTTAGTCCTTAACCATAGGATACATACGGCAGATATCTATAGACAAATTACTTAATTATGATAAAGGCAAATTATTAATCATGTCTAGCATTTTACATTTTATTAAACCTGTTTCACTAGAATCCAGAAGTGCAAAAACAGAGTGAAAAAATATGGCAGACAACCAAGCGTATTTCGCAAGTATTAAGTTACTCCGATTGTCGCTATCATAAGGGCTATAGAGAAGAGATAAGGTTGTATGAGACGCTTATAAGACCTATTGTGATATTTTCAACGGAAACATAGATCTTATGAACTCCTACAGTAAATGCCTTAAGAATCTTCGGAAGAAAAACTTAAAAAGATATAGGAACCTCTCTCTACTAGTGGAGGGTACACGGAGAATAAAGAAAAACAAAAAAAGTGAATTGTACGAGCTATTTGGATCTTGCGACGTAATCCAGCTAATTAAAGCTCGAAGAATAGGATGGCTGGGTCGTATACTTAAAATTAAGGATAACAGGGCTCCTATCTTGGTATATGGCATCCAGAAGGAGAGAAATATCTAGGAGGCGGTGGCTCCAGGACGTGGAAAAGGACCCTACAGTTATGTGTATCGACCTTATGAAGGCTGGGTTACCCTCGGAGGGTCTACAAATCTTTAACTGTTGATCGACGACTAATTGATAACTTGAAGAGAATTTCTAAAGAACATATCTTTTTTCAGAACATTTGTTGCGTCACCGCGTTTACGATCTACCTCGATTTTAGGCTGTGACAAAAAAGTTTTGACAACTCTTTTTTTCATGCCAACGATTTTTTGCCTTTGGATTTGACGCGGATCTCAACAGCCGGCAATTCGTAATAATTAACGCGGGGTTAGCATGAAATCATTTAGTCGCGATCGAGGTTGTCCAACCATAACTCGTTTCATGTTTCGTGGCAAGTGTTAGAAATATTTTTTTTCTTTTTGGTATTATGGGAATGAAAAAAAAAAAACTTCACTTTCTAGTAATTATATCAATGACTTTTCTTCATTAAATGGTATGAATCAAATTAATTATTTTAAAGTTAATTAATTACTTATAAAGATAATTGGTCAGTTATAATTTATTTCGTTATTAATTACGTAACTTATTATTAGTCCAGTCCACCATTATATGGTGGCGAATTGAGACAATGAACTGTGAAGGTTGAGTAATTAATCTGGTAGAGTTATATATTATTTAAGTTATTATTATTTACTTTAAACTGTTAATTAATTTCTCAAACGTATATAATATAATATACAGTATAAATATTAATATTATATTTTCTGAAAACGCCCAATTCCGTTAATTATTTTGCTAAAATCGTTAATTAATTGATTGAGCAATCTAAATAAAAAAAGAAAAAGAAATCATATCAAATCGTAGAAATAGAAAGTGAATATCAGATAAGTCGTTCCTGAATTGAAAGGCTTCAACCAATATAATTGCTACTACTAAAAAAAATTCCAATTTTTGAGTTATTCCGTTGTTGTTTTAATCTATTTTATTGTAATTATATGAGGAACAATCAATCTTGTGCGTTCCAATATTAACAATTTAAAACTCTACTTTTTTGTTTGTTTGTGGCTATTCGATGGTAAATTGAGCCTCTGCTGACTTTCAACTTGATTACTTATTTTGCTTAACTAAGTAAACCAATTAGATAAATTTTTGTTTTTGTTGGTTGAATAAATGTAATATTTTACGGCCTGCATAGAGTATTTTATTTACTATAACAACGAATATTTTTTAACTCAGAGTTAAAATATTCGCGTTTTGTCTCTATTGGCTACCTCCTAAATAACCATAATCCTGAATACCAAGATAACATCTATACTAAGATATGAAGTAGATAGGAGATGGGATATCGATCCGCGATGCATATGCTATCCTCGTGGGTAATGTTTACGTCTCGCTCAGTTTCCAATAAGTTTCGCCTATCGTAGGCGATATATATGTAAATGCCCGGGTTCACTCCCTCCCTGACGAAAAGTGGAATATTATTTTCCTTCCGACTCGAGGAGGAAATATTTTCTCATATTATAATTCCTATTTCCTATCCGCTCGGAAAGTTACTTCCGAATTTTCTCTCTTGTCGGATATATGCTCCTGCTATTACCATAGTATTATGTCTTCTCCTGTGTATAAGGAGAAGGACTTGACTTATTTAATATAGGATTCTGACAGAGAACATTGGCTTGTTTTCCGGAATATTGAATTATTCACACTTTATAAAAGCTAATTTAATTGCAAATAAAAAACTTTGAATACGAAGGTAAGCTTTAGGTCTTACAACTCGATCCAGTGTAATGTACAAAATGAACTTGTATTTTTTCTTACAACAGGTTATATCGACGGGTGCCTTCCGCACTCTGGATTCTGTTTATTCAATGTATTGATTTGCTTTCTGTATGTTGGCTCGCATATTGTGCAGTGGAACGTACCTTACATCTTCGTGGTCCTCTGCCTTATGCAAAAGTTGCCTTTCGTATTCCAGAGCCAACGTTAAGCTAAGAAACCTCTGTTTCTATACCTCTTCTGCCTTATTTGTTTCCACTGATAATGAGCTTCGTGGTCCGATAACGACTTCCTTTAAAAATATCCCAAAGAAGCCATTGCTCGGTATTTAACAGTCCTCTGTCATTTCTCTATCCTTGTTTATTTTTCTTAGCACTTGTTTCTTATTATTATTTAGTCAGTTCATTGTTAACTTGAACATTATTTGCCTTAATTCTGAGGCAAGTTAAGGTGGTCATTGCAAAGAAATGCACTTCCTAATGTGAAAGTGGCTTAAGACCTGATTACTGACTTTTATTGCTGACATTTTATAGGTACGAAGTTAATGTGACAGTAAATATATATTAACAGCAATTACATTTTAAATATGCAGTCATGAAGACTGCCGAAAGAAGTGAAAAATCCAGACTTTGTAATAACTGTGATTTTTTTTTTTAAAATTCTAGATAAATTATAGTCTGACTTATTTAAATTATAAACATTACTCTGGTATTCACATATATGGACTCCACTAAAATAATTATATGCATTTTCAAATAGTTTATTTATTATTCAAAACATATGAGCTGCATAAGCTCTATATAATATATGAATACAACTGAATTAAAATTATAATCCGTATACAGATGGATTATTTATACCTTTATTTGTATTAATATAAATGTTCATGAGCTTTATTTTCATTTTTAACATTATCGTCATCGTTAAGTTCTACAATACTTAGACCATTTGTACTTTTAATCATTTCATAAAATAAGACATTTAACTATAGCAAATAAAATATTAGTATAAATTCCCCTACTATTTAACGACCTTTAAGTTAAATAATATATTATTAACTCATGCCAGGCCGCTATGTGTCACCAGTCTCGAACATGTTGCTGACGCGAATCCACAAGTTATCCTCTACCAAAAGTCTCTAAACGCGGCTAAAAAAGTTTTCAATTCAAAAATTAAAGTTTTTTCCCCTCCTATTTTATTTACAAAAAACTTTTTCACACAGTGATTTCACTCACCATTTGAAATTATTCTTGATGAGTATTATGGTGCTATTGGGGAATATGGAAGATGCAACAGATATAAATGAGAAGATTTATATTCAGGCTTCTCACTTAATCCTTGTAAATCTCCCCTCCCTCTCTCCCCAAGGTACTAGAAGGGTAATTCTGGGGAATGTAACAGGTGCCCGATGTTCCGAACGATTTAATCTCGTTTGTAACTGTTCCCTTTGCTGGTAACGATTACTATCTCGGTGCTGCCAAAACAACTACTTTTTTTCACTTTTACCACTTAATGTTTCCGTCAATGGTTTTATTGACAACTTAATTTACTTGTAAGCAAATTCACACACTTATCATGTTAAATTATATACAGTGTTATTTAAATTAGTTTTTAATTTTAAATTAATGCTACTATATTATATTAAATTAATATAACTAGATAGATAATATATTATTTATCTAGGTTAGGAATAACGAGATCTTTTCACATTCACCATTTAATTACCGTAATTCTTGTCTGTTCAAGTTCGCACATTTTATTATTTTAACTTTAGATTTTTTTTTTTTAAACACTTTATTGAAACATTACAATTTGCCACTTGTGGACAATAAGTAATGGTGTTATGTAGCTTACAATCATTTCATAACTTTAGATTAGTAATATTTAATATATTATGTTAAAGTATATAAAATATAATATATATATGGGTATATATCTTCAAAAAACAAAAATACATACCTAAATAATCAAAAAGAACATATATATATTATAATTTTATAAGTATAGTACTATTATTTTACGTTATATTATATACGATTTTATATTAGCTTATTTGTTGCTACTTATTACATATTATCTGAGGTAAGGATAAAAATTAAACCTTTGTTAGCCTCCAATATTCTTGTTTCAAAGGAAAATGCGGCAGTTAAAAGTAACTTAACTTTTATCATATTTTAACTAGAGAATCTTCATTTTCCAATGAACGAGTAGCATCAATAAAATCTATCGGCTTTTTTCGTTAAAATGGAATTTGAAAAATATAAACTGCGCGGGAAAATAGGTCTTGCTTAGGTTTAGTGGGTGTTTGATACCTGTTGAAACTTGTCGGCTTCTCACTTTTTTATAAATGTGGAATTCAGGGTCGTAAATAAATATTAATTAAATGTTCAAACACGTACCAAGCAAAGTAACCAAATGAAAAATAATGTTTATAAAGAATTATATACTTGTTTGAGGTGAGCATGATAACTCCTTTATTAGTAAGTTTAGGAATGAGTTGTGAGTAAAGTTGTACCCCTGGGAATAGGGTAAAGAAAAAGTAATTAAGATAGAGTAAGGAAGAATAAAGTTGGTTATTTTTTTCTTTTAGGCTGCACAGGAACAAAGCGTTCTTTTGAATAAAAAAAAAAGTGTGATTTGACGATACTTTATTTTCGTGGCCTCCAGTTCTAACCATATGCTAGATATTATTATATTAATTAGATTAATGCTGGGCCAGTTTATTATTTATGATTTTTTTTATGCTACTTATTAAGGTATCATATCATATACTTCTTTCATTCGATATTTAGATTGAAAATTAATATATATATATATATATATATATATATATATATATATATATATATATATATATATTTTTTTTTTAAAAAGATATTCGCCCGACATTATATCTTTATGTTTTATTTTTTGTTTATCATTTCCGCTAGGATATAAATAGAATATATATATATATAAAATTGCATTTTTAAATGCAACGGTATATTACGTATTCACCCGAAAATAAGCGTCCTGCATTTACTAAACCATTCCACAGACAAGACGTTTTGCCAAACACACTCAACTCCAATAATACCCTGAGGCCTCAGATTAAACCTGAACTTGCACGTTATGCAGGATCTAAATCTGAAAAGCATTCCTCTGTAACTGGAACAGCCGCTCTGGGTTCCGGTGACTTTGGAACGGCGCCAGACAAGTGACTATCTCCTGAGCAGATAATATTTACCCATCAGGTGCCAACCAACTGATCGGTTCCTCTCGGTCTTATGTGTTTACATGTGCTGCTAATAGAAGGCTCTATGTCATACCTGCCATCTTATCTCAGGCGTTCTCTTGCTGAAAAGAAGATGGTTGAAGTATTTAGTGGCTTCAGTTTCGTGGAGAGCTGAGTACCTAAGGTGCTGGGTTCCATAACTAAAGTTCCCGAGCTCTAGACTCTTTGTGGCAGATATATAATTCATACTGTCAACAGCTGTTATAGGTTGAGTGGGATCTGGAGACCCCCTGTAGTTCAACCAACCTCAGTATTGTGGGTACCTTTAACTGGAAAAGGCATTGAAGATGGTCCCAGCCTAATCATATATCTATACAATCATTAACTTACAGGCAATTACTACCCCTACCATGTACTAAACCCGAAACTATTCATATATTGCAGCGGTACAAGTTTTATTTTTTCATCTTCTAATTGAGGAGCTAATGTGTACTAAATAAAACTGGCAGTGTCAAAAGTCTCCACCACTCTTCCACTCCTTCGTATTTGGATTCAAGATCCTTCGTGTGTTATTGTGGTACAGATTTTATTCTATGATAGATAATACACATTTTCAAAACACTATAGTAGATATGTTATTCAATAGTTTAACCCCATTGTCTCTCTTGTTCTGATGGGGGTTGAATCTTCAACGGCATTACTACGTCTCCGACGTTTATTTAATATTAGTTCTTAGCCTAAAAAGCTTGTCGATATGTGTGGATTTGAATATTTACTGTTTATAGGTTTTTTTAATGATTTTAAGTCAAAAATATATTTAATGACATTAGATTTTATTTTTGAATATGAGATAAATAGCGAAAAACATGATTTATTAAAATATTCAATATTAAAGTTACAAACTAATAGGGTTTATAAAAAAAATGACCGTTTTATCAAATTCAAGAGTTCAAAAGTCTGTTAATATTTTAATGCTATTTATTATTTACCAACACTTAATAATCCCTTTAGAGTATTCTCTAAGTTTGTTTACTAACACTGGACTTCTTCAAAAAAAGCCTCAGTTTAGTTATTTATTTCAATGAAGAAGCATGACAGTATCCTACGAAATTCTCGTAATTTTTAGATTATTTTACTATTACTGGAAAAAAAAATTTACAGCCAACTCGTGAAATTATTAAATATGAAGAGGAAGAGGCACTGCGCGACGTTGGTTTAAAAAATTTAGCAGTGAAGATACGCCGAAGAAGGGCTCCGGGCGACCATTAATGGATATTGATGAGGTTCTGAAGGAAGCTGTTGAGTCAAATGCCCACAAGTACTCGCGAACTTGCCAGGGATTGTAGTGTGTCGAATTTTTATATCAAAGAAATAATAATACAAATATTTGGTTAAAAAAAAGGTCATTTTTAAAATAAAAACCTCTCCATTTTTTTATTTACTTCTTTACTCAAGAAAAGATTTTCCCATCACCAGCCTAAAGTAAAAATAAGCCCAGAGATGATAGCAGATCACTTTACGACCTACGTTCATTTCTACTGCCAAGGTATTTCCTCTGAGTTGTACAAGATAGTTCATTTACCATTTGTATCACTTATGAATGCTATATATTTTCTTGAACAAGGTTAATATCATAATATACTACACTGATATTCATTTTAAGCTCTCTATTGTGATATTGGACGATTTCAGCTGCAATAATCCTTTGCTAAAAATATATTTACACACAAAGCATTTCGATATAAGATATAACAAGGAAATTAATCGTGATTGCTTTACAAGGATAACTGAGAGCCGGTGATGAATTGAGATAGGAAATGAGATAAGAGACCCTTTATGCCCAGGTTGACTGAACTAACTTGTCCGAGAATATTAGAGATAACGCTACAACAAAGAAGTAAGCGCATGGAGTACGGGTAGTGTAGATATTATAGAACTTACTTTATACTGCTCTGTGGCTTTCACACAAGTATAATACTTGTGGGAAAGCCACAGAGCAGTATAAATAATAGGAATGCTTTTATTAAGTAGTCTATTCTATTCTTCTGTTTTCTGTTGCTCTTTTTATTCTTCCCTTTTGTTGTAAGTCCCTTTATTCTCTATGGCTTGTTGGACGATGGGAGTTCTATGCGTTTCCATTAGCATAGGGATCTTCAACAAGTAACTGACTCCGCATAGGCCAGATACCGCTATCCCCTCCGGAGGATGGCATAACCAAGGATTTTTTACGCCCTTTAAAAACCGTAAGGCTTCGAACCCGCGACCTTGGGCGTAGAAGGTAGTTATCGTAGCCACTAGACCGCTGGCGACCTTATAGTTCAGAGTTTCAGTGTTGCATGTTATTGATAGTTTCGTTTTCTTAAATAGTCGCTATATTGTTTTATCAACTCGCATGCTTATAAAACTGTTTAGTATTTATATACTTATTTCCATAGCGTTATTAAATGGTAACACACTGTTATTTCATAATTCATTTGGTTGATGGAATTTTTATATCTCTCTGATTTTAGGGCTTATAAAATCCAAATAATAACGAAAGAATTAGTTTGATCAACTCGAATCAGTTGAAAACAAAAGTAAAGATTTTATAAACTAAAAAATGTAAGATGTGGTTAAACAAAACAAAGTTACACCTTCGTTGGAAAGAAAGCTCCATTGTACCTATTTTGCAAGATACGATAATCCTGAATTGAGCATTATAGAAATATGGCTTATTATCATTGTGATTTCCCTCAATATTAAAAATAACATGTGCTAATATTAAGTTTAAAATACAAGACCCAGATAGTAAAGAACATTTGTTACTTTTATTCACATTCCTTATTTTTTCCAAACAATATCCAAGCGACAACCCTATAAAATGAAAATAATAAAAAGCTAGGAGAGTAAAGACACACCATCCGATGGTCATTAATTCAAGAGAGACATACGACCAGGACCATAAAACGGAGAATAGACCGACCCAGGGGTAAACGAATAAAGGATATTGGCTAGCTTGGAAGGACGAAGAAGGATTTATGTCCTGGTGATGAAAAGTAGAGTTAGCCTTCACTATAGCAACATATCCAATATAGCCTACGTATTCATTGGATATAGATTCAGTATAGAACTTATATATCAAATTATGAGCTAAATAAAAGAATTTTTCAGTGCGTTACGGAAGTTATGTGTATTATTGTTATTATTACTATTTAATTTTCATTTGCACCTGCGCAATTACGCATCCAGCAAATTTGATCGAAGTGTCTTTCTCTTCGCTTTTCTTCATGATCATCGAATTATTTTGGAAAAAAAAATATCAATAGTTGAGTAGGTTTCTTGGCCAATGTCTTTTTAATCTTTTCTTATCAAGTCCAGGTAACAGGGAGTAGGAAAGCGGAAGAACGAGTGGGTTTGGGTGATATTGTGTCGATGAGTGGGATGTTATGTATTTATTATGAATATATGATTGTAAGGGGGAATGTTCATGTCGTTGTGAATAGTGTGATTCGAAATATACCATGGTGCATTAATAATTTTTCTGAGAATTTTGGACTGTGTTGTTTGTATCTTGTGTAACTTTTTTGCTGTACAGGTTTTAGTATACTATTATACCATTTGTTCCACAAGTGTATTAGATGAGCCTTCTCGACACAGTATTCAGGCAAAAAACATGAATATTTGTGTTTACATTACTTTTAGCAAATTATTGATGTGGTTCAACCAATAGACCTAGTACACGATCTTTAGCCGGTTCCCGCAGTTGGCATGATTATTGAAAATACTGGCTGTTAAAAAACCAACTAGTGATGTTTTGGAAAATTGGGTGTTTGTTTTTATTTTCAGTGATAGAATCGGAACCAAATTTCTTTTTCTACTTCCTAAGATTAACATGTCAATCTTAATTTTGTTGGCATTGCCTTAACTTATTCTGCCTCCTTCTTCTGGAATTGCCTTAAATTATTCTGGTCGTCTCCTACTATCAATATTACGTACGCTACATTATCAGCTGCAGTAGATGATATTTATCAATTCGCGTGATATCGTTGAATCCATGATTTGTCCCAGGCATTCTAATTAATTTTTTTTTTTTTGGGATATGCGATTTCTTAATCCTTTCCGACCCTGCTCTGCTGTTCTCTGTTACGTGGTCGGTCCATGAGATTCGGAGGATATGGCAGTACATCAACATTTTAAATACTTGTATTTTCTTATGGCTTTTCCCTTCATTTTCCATGCTTATACTCCATACAGAGGTGCAGGGAATACATAGCTTTCGCCATTCTTGCCTTCAGTGGAATAGGCAAGTCATGACAAGTAAGAAGGTTCTTCAAGCTCTTGCTTTCTCAATTCTTGACCTTATTTCCATGGTCTGATCCCATTTTGAATTGATCAGCGTTTCCAATTATTTGCCTTTGGCTGTAAGTTGGCGTGATTGGCGGAAACTTGGTGGTTAAATATGGTCTCAGATAATTCGCCTCCTAAAATGGCTTTAACATAATTTAATGTTTTATTGGATTTATCAGTTTGTTTATTAGGTACAGTTATTTTCCTGGTTCGTATAGTAAGCAGAGAGTGTTCCGATTGCGACTTGAATGATAAGAGAGAGTATTCGATAATGAGCTCGTTTAAAATTCAGAGGAGCTCGAGATCCGTAGAAGAAGTTTTAGAATCCTGGTTTTAAGTGAAGCGCTCTACGTGTTTCTGCTATCAATATCTTGTCCAGTTTTATTTCATACATAAAGTGAGCAAAAACATATGATTATACCTTAGTCTCGTGAGTTTGAACGTAATTTTGTAAAGATTTGAATTTCTTTTCTTTTGTCCTGGGTCTTATTCAGCCTCTACAAGGTGGGTGGGTACCTTACTACAATAGTAGGAAAACCACTCGGCTAAACTACTTTCATAACCATTTAATGGTACGTTTTTGTTTTTGGAGAAATAAGGCTGAACATGGTCGAATAGGTTTTTTAATAATCAACTAATAGAAAATCTACTATTATTCATGTACCAAGATGAGATAAATAAGTAAATAAATAATCCAATTATAAGAAGTAAGAAAAAGATATTTTTTGGAAGCTGAGTGGCTCAGTGGTAGAGATCTGACATGCCGTGCGAAGATCCCAGATTCAAATCCAGCTGTGGCAGATTTTATTAAATCTGCTAACAGACGGGTATGGATCCTTTGGGTCCTGGGGTAACACTCTTTAAATAGGGCACCCAAAAGAAGGGGGAGATATGGTGGTTGAGAGTGATCTAGAACAAATCACCTCCCTGCTCAACCGTTGTCGAAGAAAAGATTTAGATTGCATACGAATTTATAAATTATAAGTTTTCTAATTAATACCAAAACGATTTCATTTTATAGCTATAGATTAATTTCCCTACCCTGATTCGCAAGAATTATTCCGTAGGATAGAAGTAGGATAAAAAAAAGGAAGAAAATTGATAATCCTTGACTGAACAAGTTATTTTCTCTTTTTTCTCTTTTCCTTTAAAAAAGCTAGGAGAATTTTAATTAAAACTGTTCGGGAGTAGTCAGTAATGATCATGGGCTCTCTTTCCTATTGTGAGGGGGGGGAGAGAAAAAAAAAATGGAAAAATTAAATTGTTTTAGCAATGTCCGTTCTTTAGCGAGATGGTTTCTAATATCTACAGTAATATTTGCCATAACACTATTGGAAATATCGTATTGAATGATAATAGTTGATAAAATATGTAGAAGAATGTGGTCCGGATAGAGGTCAATTTCTCTTAGAATTTGAGAGAAGTTTATTAAGTAGCCAACGTTTCGACCGGTCTTGTGCAGAGCTATATGCAAAATACAGACAATTGAGAATTAAAAAGTGATACAAAAATATTTTAAACATAGAAGTCTGGTAGGTGTTCGGTATTATACATCAAATATTTATTTATTTAATATAAGAAATAGGTCAGTATGGCCATAAGCTCTCACGGTAATTGATGGGGTTGTATCTATTGCACTCTGACAGTGATGATTTACATTTTCAAGTCGTCCATTTACTAATCAAAACATATAATGGGTTCCATAAGTTCAACACAGAATATCAATACAACTTAATTTAAATAATAATTAGTATTCAGTTATATCATTTACATCATCCAAATTCTTCTACAATCACGTCCATTAGCAATTTAATACAAGGCATTTAATTACGACAAATCAAATCTTTTAGGAAAAACGAAAAGTTTAACTGATTAAACTGAAAAGGATGTGTTAAGTTATTAGTATGCATTTCGCAATTATTAAACGACTTTTTAGTTAAATAGTATTATTCTTATATTAATCGAATCTAACCTTTAAACTTAAGTTGACTAAAACAAATTGTTTAACTCATACACAGGGATACGCGTCGCTGGTATCGCGCGACACGTCACAAGCATGTTGCTCAAAACGGTGACGCGAAACCCTAAGTTTTTCCCCTACCGAAAAATCACTCAAGTTTTCATTTAAAAAAACTTCGAATATGTTTTCCTAACAATGACTATTTTTGTAAATTTAGCGACAGTTATATCCATATCCAATGACAAATGCAATATCTAGTACCGTAAAACTTCTTAATCTTTTGGGTTATATTTTTGTGCCTGATGTTGAAAGTATCAAGAATTATGAAGGGCCGCTTATGTTCTCCTGTTAATTTAAGCATTCTCGAGAATGATACTGAACGCTACATTTAATGCGTTCTATTTTGGCAAAGTTAATTAGCGACATATATCAGAGCCGCTCCCTACAATTGCCGTGACATTATCACCCTATTAAATAAATTCCTCAGCTTGTACCCGCCGACGTTTCAATTTATCACGCCCTCAAAAGTTCACCTGCTGGGGCATAACTTCTTTCGAATGACGAGGCTATTCATTTTAACGAGATGTAATAATATTTCTTTTCATCTTGAAAACAAACTACTCTAACGACATAGTAGTCAAAAATAAATTTATTTTTGATTTTCAGGAATGATGGGATATAGAGCGAGAGTGCAGTCAGTGTAATAAATCCTTTTTTCATTAGTCGAAATTTCGGTCCTTACTTATGAGCCTCCACGAGGGTTGAAATCCAATCGGATGTTCATGGTGATAATAAAAGTAAAAATATAAGATATTTTCTTCAATCGTACAGAAGATAGTAATGTATGGATACAAAAAAATTGTATCCCTGCAACCCCCGTAGGAGTTCAGTACATGGTAGAGACAGTTCTGTCTCCAAGCCAGCGGTTGTGCAGGGGACTAATTTGACCGAGATCACGCGCAACCGTTTGGCTATTCCCCTCCAATAAAGTTGCCAGCTTGAAGAGGCTGAGTGAGCTCTACGAAGGTCTCCGGATCCCACAGAGTCAATCTATGGTTGTTTAAGGATTAAATATAATTTATCTGCCACAACCGGATTCAAACCCGGGGCTTTCAGTACTGAGTCCATATACCTATACCTATAATATCCATTATATATTTTTATTTATTATTAGATAATCTGCTTATATTGAAATTTTATATTATGTGTTTTATATTGATTTTGTATGTATTTGAATTAGATCCATACACGTTTGTGATTTCTCAAAATGAACAATTATTCTAAGGTCTTCGGTTATAAATTACAGATAACCCTTCAAAAATAAAACTTCTATTGGTAATTGTCCTCCTTATTTGTTTTAGCACATGCAGAACTGAATCAAAATGTTTTCTTTTTATTCGTCGTTTCAAACAGTTCAGTGTTTCAAACATCCATGTTTCTATAGCGATATATTTTCTTATTTTATTTTTTTATTTCCAATGGGTACATTGCTGTTATTTCTACAAATCATCTTGATTATAAATGATTGGAAAAATGAAGAAAAAAACTCAGTTCTCTTTAATTCTGAAAAAATATCTCATCACTAAACGTTTCGCTTATTCTGACATCATCATGTCATAAACAAGAAAATTCTAATCAAAGAACACGCAGGACATATCACACTAACAAACCAAATAGAAATCAACCACAGACAGCGTCCTCAATACAAGACGTTTAGTTTAATCCATTACTCTTGATGATCTCTGCATTGTTTTCATCGATGTAGATCATTGTTTTATGTTCTGATGGTTTCTGAAATGGTGAAAAGTGTACTGTTTAGATATTTTCCTAAGTTTGGGGAGACTCAAGACTTTGTTTTTTATATTTCCGCAATTGCATTATACTAATTATTTTATTATCTTTTTAATTTACTCATATTTTGATTAATGTTATTGGATATAGTTGTACGGATTTCCACTTATTAATAGTTGTAGCGCTAGAGATAGATTTTTATAAATACACGAGAAATCATTTAAATTATTACTAAGAAATTTACTACACTGGTTGTAGGCGTTGAAATCTTGTAGTGATGTGTCGATTTGAATATTGATTAGATGAGGTATTACTTTACAAAGCTATTAGAAAGGAGAGAGGGTAAACAGGTCCATCCATGATATCAGTAACGCCATTACGTCATCGATATTTAAACGAAAAATAAATCGCGGGAGAGATGCAGTGCTTCCTTGATCGTTGCTAACAGCTGATTTAGGTCTCGTAAACTTCCATGATGTATAGCTTTGTGTTGATCATTTTGTTTTGGGCATACTTGTTTGTTCCTCCTCGGAGTGTCCTATAACTTGATCAAAGCTGTTCTTTCCCTTCTGTTTTTGAGTTATTATTCAATACTTCTCAATAATCCAGAAACTAAAAATTGCTATATCTTATTGTAGTTGATATTTCCGCTCAGTAAATAAGGAACTGGGTTATTGATCTCTATGTTCGGGTTTGTGACTGTCAATGGCAGATGAATCACCGAAAACTTTCCGACTCAATAATGAGAGGAGGAGGAATGATTTCTATGGCCACATCCTAACAGTATCCCAAAATCACAGGTCCTGAACAGGATAACTAAAGTTTAAATAGGTTGGGAAGGACGTACGAGGGCTTCGAATAGAAGAGATGCTTGTGGAGGGAAGGTTAGAATTAAAGATAAAATAAAGACGTTCTAGGACTAGGTAAAGACGACTGTACAGGATTTCTGATGAAGAGAAAAGGGATCTAAAAGGTTAAAGAAATTCTAAACGGACAGGAAAACATTGCACATTGAACACTGATTGTTCAATCGTCTCTCAATATAGGTTTAACGACTAATAATAACAACAGGAATAAACTGCATTTCAGTTGTTCGTGATTAGTTGTATATACCATTTTTATGGAATTACATTAAGCAAATAGTTGTATCCTATTTATCTATATAGGATCTTTTATTTTTATCTATGATTCATTAATTTTTAAACTCATTACGAAGTCTAGTGGTTTAACTTTGTGTAAAGATGAACAGTTTAATAAAAAAGTTACATTACAAACATTATGCACATATACATATGCTCAAGTGCATCACGAAGCCATGGTGTGTCGGAGACGATGTGTTCCATCCCACTGGCAACTTGTCAGGAGGGATGAGGAACGGTCCCGTTTTGTCCAGCTGATTAATTGCCTCGGGAATAGATAGATAGCGTCCTGGTGTATCAATCCAGTGCCATAGGGAAATATGGAGGATGGAAAGGAACTGCCTGAATAATTCATCTATCTATCGATAGGAAGGGGATTCGATGTTTGGTGCAACCATGCGTATCAGGTTAACTGGGAGTGAACCTATAATGAGCTCTTTCTGCTATTCATGCAGAACACTGTTTTCATGGTATCTGTATCAAGGAACTGGATGCTTTCAAAAGTATATAGGTTTACAGGTTTCTAAGAGATTTTTGAAGTTAAAACTTGTTAGTCGCGCTTGGCAACTTATGGTAGCAGAAAAACATATGAGTTCATGTCAGTAACATGCTTGAGACTGGCGACGCCTAGTGGCCTGTGCATGAGTTATACAATTTCTTTTAATCAACTGTAGTTTAAAGGTTATAATTTCGTTGTTAAAGGAATAATTATATTTAACTAAAAAGTCGTTTAATAATTGTGCAATGCATACTAATAATAACTTAAGCCATCAAAACTTATAGTTTCCCCTGGAATGTTTTATTTATTATAGTTAAATGTCTTATTTTAGGAAATGATTAAAAGTACAAATTATCTATCTATTGCTGAATGTAACAGTGACAATAATTCTAAAAATGAAAACAAAATCTATGTAAATACAAATACAGGGTTTGTTTGTTTATTCATTTAACGTCACTTAATGCTTCTATGGCTAATCCGACGATGCTACAGTGGGACCTCTATATTTTGCCTATCCAGGTTTAATTATAATAGGGATTTTTAACGAGTACCTGACATCGTACAGGCTCGGGACCCGCGTTTACGTCCTTTTCGAAGGACGGCGTATCGAAGGATTTTTTCTCTCTTAAAAAAAGCCTAGGGCCACCTGCAGGGCTACGAACCCGCGATCTTGGGCTTAGTAATTTGCTACGTTAACCACTAGATCACAGGTGATCGTTACAAATACAAGGTATATATAATATAACAACATTCTAATCATTATTAAATTATTTATATTCCGTATTGAGCATTGCTAATGAAGGCTTCAATCAAAAATGCCAATTTTTCAATTATGTCGTTCTTCTTTTGAAGGAGCGATATAATTAACAAATGTATGAAAGGCAAAGTTCAAAATTAATTATCTCAGTAATTCTGAAAGGGTTAAAGTTAGTGAAGGACCTTTATAATGAATTTCGGCTCGATTTTGTAAAATTAATAAACAGCTTAGGTTTCGAAAAGTTGATTGAGGAGGGTTTGTCCTTTTTTTACATTATCGTTTACTTATTACATATTTCCATAATAATAATAACAACGCTATTTTAATGCCTCAATGTTTAATGTATTTTTTTAAATGATTTTTTTTCTTAGGGAACATAAATTATTTTTTGTAAGCTCAACTGGTTATTTCAAATAAATTGGTTGTTGCGTTGTATGAGCTATCTCTTACTGAAAGTAAACTCATTACCGAGTTGAAGACGACCTTATAGTAACCTAAAAGCCTAAAGGTCTCTCCTTTCCATTGTTGATATTAATGGGCTAGCCGCTCCTGTTGGGGCGCTTTTGATTGGTTGCTTATTGAGGGGGTGGGGGAATCTTATTGGGCCGAGAACGATTTATTCACTCCTGACAGTCTCTTTATTCCATGGCTTCGAGGATTGAAGATGGAATATTTCTTCACCATTGAAGAAGTCAATTGAATCAAATTAAAGTTTTCAAAAAAGGTGTTAATTGAGTTTTAATTAGGATAAGGGTGTCAAACTCATCCATTACTACTGAATTCGAATAATGAGGATGTTCCAAGCCGATAAGAATGTTTCAAAACTTTAATATCATCTGAATAACGTGGTTCATGAGTATTCTCTAACGCTGCTGAGTTTTTCTTTGTGTATTATTCACCTTCGTCTTATAACGTTACATAGACTTTGTATTCGTTAAGGTTGGTAACAATTTTCGCGTACATGAATCGGTTTTGTATAAGCTCGGAGCAATGTCTAGCTCGTACCTATAGGTCCCATCGCTGTTCTTATTCAACCATGAGTGTTGTCTTCGACCTGAAACTTTTTCTAAAACCTTGTTTTCCATCCGTTTTCCCTTCTATGATTAATTTTATCAAATCGTGATTAGGGAGCGGACGGAGTAGTTCAGTGGTAGTGCGCTGAGTTGCCGTGCCGATGGCTGATTTTATTTAATCTGTTAACAGCTGAGGATGGAGTCTTTGAGATGTGGCACCCTCCTGGAGCTCACCCTGCCAAAATTTGAGATTGAGCGGGATTTAAGACAAATCAACTCCCTTCAGTTTCCTATCTCTTCGCGTTTTTCTAACAAAATCTGTACCTGTATCCATGGAATTTTAAGCATTCTTCTAAACGTCCACATTTTGAATGCCTCAAGTCCATGATAACTAATTATAAGGTATATGTTTCTGCGACGTACTGAACGCACAGGTTTACACTCTTAGCCAACGTTATGTCACTTTCAGAAATAATAGCTCATATGGTTATAGTATTATTAATACTCTCTTATCTCATTTATTGAATAAAATTAAATCATCTTATTGTTCGTATTTCAAGAAGTTTTTTTTTTTCGTTTTAATGCCTTGAAACAGTTAAGTAATGTGCATAGAACCGTATTAATATGAATTTTTGGAGATCCAATGATTCAGCATCTACTAACGAAAATTATGGTAACACTTACGCAGCTGAGAAAAATATAATTTGAACTGTAAAATAAAATGGTCACAACATCACTTTGTGTTCATTAGTATTTAAATAAAATTGGTTTGAAATTGTATTCATGTAGTATGATAGAGCTAATTTTCTTTCTAATATATTATTAATTAGTTATTAATGTTAATTTAAATGTAATTAAGTATGTGCTTGATTTTTATTATATATAAATACATTTTAACTAAAACAAATAGTTTTTTTTTGTTGTTTTTTTATCCTCACATTTTTCATGATGACGATTCTATAATCGATACTGCTGATATTCGAATGTTTATATTGCTTATAAGCAAACATTTGAATATTTGGTTTTGCCTTCACCGTTCATTTCAGTATTTATGGACCCCAAATGGACATCGAATGAAAAGAAGAAATTAGAATTTTTCCTGTTTTCTTAACTTCACTTTCCCTATCGATAAAATATTATTCAGAAATTGAAGTTATACTGTGCGCTCTATCACTTGTTAAATAAAATAATAAATTTCTACAAAGCACGGGTTGATGAGACAATCGTAGTCGAACTAAATGTAGAATATCTCAACGCAGACGTAATTTGTTGAGAAATCTTACAGAGGGAATGAGTTTGAACATGTCGACAAGTTAAGTTACTTAAATTTCTATAATGATTAGATAAAAGTAAGTAAGTAGAGGAGCGGAGCGGCCCAGTGGTCGAGCACTGAGTTGCCTTGTCGGAAATCCTGGTTCAAATCCCGCTGCAAGGCAGTACTTTTATTTATGTAGTCTGTTTGCAGCCGGAGATGGATCATATAGGATGTAGGACCCTCCTGGGGCTCACCCAGCCTCTATAAAATACAAAAATGGGGTACCCAAAATAAGGGAGGAAAATCTGGCGGTTGAGCGAGACCCAGGACGAGTCACCTCCTTGCAGAACCGTTGTCCATGAAACAGTACAGTCTCTACCCTGTACTGAACCCCAGACCCTTCACGGGTTGTAGTAATACAGGTTTTTTTTTTTTAAATGAAAGTAGGAAATGCTTGTTGATTTCCGGTCTCCATCTCCACTCCAGTCTCGTAAAATTGTTAGGCTTAGTCAAGATCCGATTTCTAAATAATTAATAAGCGCTGAGCTGATTGGTAGACGTTTGATGGTTCAACCAAAGCGTAAAAAGGAAGATTATGTTTAGGATTTGGTAAGAAATACGTGGACAGAAAATTGTAAGCATCGCTGATGATATCGACAGCAAGCCTTTGAATTCGTTAAATCTTTTATTAATATTAATTTTAAATATCTTTCTCTACCTATCCTGTATATTTAGTCAATTGTGTGTGTGTGTTTTTTTTCTTTTTTTAATTGAAATACGAAGTACTCTGTCTTTTTTTTAATAAGAAATCCTACAATTGCATACGGTAACACCAAGTGAGAAAAGTCCCTGGTGGATTGGTTACTGATCCCTTTAATACCTCTCCCGTCGCGGGGCGATAACAGGGTTTCCTTCTCGCGACAGGCTAAGCCCATGCGATTATTTCTTTATAATTAACTGTCCGTCATTTATTAATTACAGGCATACAGTTATAAACTTTGTAAACGTAAAATAAACTGTTTATCCCATAACCCACCTATATCTTATATTTATTAATTTAAAGATATATAAAATTCAAAAATCGAATAATTAAAATTTACTCTACACGCTGTCGATGCTTTTCTCCAAGATAGTTAAACTCATTCATTATTATTATTTGATTTCTTAGTTACAGAAATACTACATTATTATTGTTATTATCTCTCTGCCCTTATGATGCCTGGATTTACACATTAGCCATCGCAATTTGATATAACCGTCCTTCAAGTTCACATTCATATTTCAGATGTTCATGAAGAATTTGAAATATTAAGAGTCATAAAATATTTGTTAAAAACATAACGAGGAAAACGCCAGTCAATATTTTGTTAACACAGACCTCATCAATATTACAGAACAATAAAATTATAGGTAAAGAAAAAGACTAGCAAATCCCTACCTCACATTTCTAAGACACCTGAGAAAGCATCCCACCACAAACCAATGACAATGCATATTGTAGTTAATTATCTGTTCTTTACAATAGCCTGTATTGATTGAGTTCATTTTAATGACCTTTCACTCTTTTACTTTTACTTTTCTTCATTATTCATTTCATGTATTTTGTAATATTCTGTTTATTATTATTATTATCTCTCTGCCCTTATGATGCCTGAATTTACAAAATGAGATTAATAGTTATTTATATGTTAGGGCATCGTACATATATATTTTTTTATTTTACAAGTCAGGGTTTTGGCCAAAACTTATGAAACATGAAATTACTTTGCAGGGATGCCAGACTCTATTTGAAGCATTGGACAAATTTTGCTCCAAAAATACATTTCAATTTAATATAAATTCAGTTTAATTTTAACATATAACAGTTTTATAACAATGAAAATGACATATTATATCTTAGACATAGAGGATTAGCAGGTAGTGATATGTTACTTTAAATTCTAAGTTGACTAGACACAGCTTTAACTAATATGAGATTAACTTAGTTCCAACTCCAGTAAACAGTTGAACTCAGTTACCTAGAAGCTGTTGCTGTGTGATGTTTAAGTTAAGATATATAAGTTAAGTGATGTTTAAGAAGAGATAGATTACGCCTAGGTTTATACCAAAATAAACAAATATTTTCATACTATCGCTGGCATTTATTTGTTTCAAGGTTTCTGGTAGTGTGTATTGCTTAGTTTTAAAACATTGTTCTATTTTGTAGGGATAAAAGCAAGCCATTGTGCTGACAAAAAATCATTAAAAAATGTAGCAAATTTCAAGGAAAATAAAATTGTCTTCATTATATTTTGTAAATAAATTGTTGATAATTACTGGTGTATTAATAAGAATATATTGTATTAATAAGAAAAAGGAATAATTTACTACTCGCGGGTTTCCGAAATAAGTCAATTTGATATTTATGTTACCTGAATGTGTTACCTGAATGTGTAATGTTATGAATGTCAATTTCATTCATAATAAGTTCAATGTTTAGTTAATGACTAGTCATTATAACAGTAAGCAACATAACTCAAAATTTGCATATAGCTTCAATTCTTCCTCTTGAACTTAATTTTTGTTTTTAGTTTAAATAGATAATTTTTTATTTAGCTATGTAATTATTATAGGTAGTGCTTATTTTACCACACCAAAGAATTATTGCTTGTAGCACGGTTGTTGTGTTTTTTATTGTATTGTTCACAGCTTTACTGTAGATCCCATTTTATATTCACCTCTATTTATTTTATTTTGTTTTGTTCCCAGGTGGGCCTGGTGCTTCTAACTACATGGACTATGATGACTCTGGTTACCAGAATGGCCCGCCTCCTCCTTCAGCATATGGAGACTATGTCAACGACAGATACCCTTCGGGCGTGGACAAGTTTGTTTCTTCTCCTATTTTATCTTGTGGCTTGGTTCTTGATTTATTGGCCTTTTCATATTAAATATATTCTCTACTTTTACTCTATGCTTTAAAAGTAGGCTAGTTAACAGTTTTTTTAGTTATGCAACATTACTTTTTTGCCAGTATGCAATTAATACTTTTTGGAGTCTTTTTTTTTTTTTGCTATTGAGATTTTTATAGGGAATCCATGGTTATTAGAATTTCTTCTTTTCTCAAGTGCAAAGTGTATGTTTCCACAGAACCTAATAATTTTTTATTGATATACCTAATAAATTGTAAAATAAATTTAATTATCCTATTCCTCTCTCCAAAGATACTCTTATGTCACAAGTTTTAGTTTTATATATTTCAGCCAATTTATTTATGTGTAGGATCATTTCCTCTTCTCATACTTGTATATTAAGTACACACATAAAGTACGATTTCTTGTGTAAATCACGTGAGAACTCTATTTACTAAACATTAAGTAATTATCCTTTCACCAACAGGATCTATACGCAAAATTAGGAAACCTGTTTAAACGACCTCATAAAATTATACAAGAAAGTTTATTTAACTCAAATTCAGTGAAGCTAGCTAACAAAGTTATCTTTATTATAACAACGTTTCAATAAAAGATAATTAAATATTAAATTAGCTGATCAGATTTAAAATATCCCTTTATAGCGATAATCCTTTTGGTTTATTATTTTCAATTATGAGAGTTTTTAATTGACCGAGAATTGAAAAAACAAATTCTAACTGCCTCAACATTTGAGATTCCCTACTAAAATGAAAAAAAAAAAATCCTAGAACTCAATTCCTGTTTTAAAACACAATATTTTTAACCAAAAAGAGCTTGTCATCTTTTATAATTCATTCTGGGGAATATCATCGAAACAACTTTTAAGAATTGCACTAGACTATTATTGAAAATTATTATTTTTATTATAATATTTTATTTTATTGATTTAAGTAATATAATTAATATTTTGTGTCTTAACGTTATTTTCCTTTCCTTTTACCCTTTCCTTTTTTCAGTAATCCTACACAAAATTCTAACCTGTACCATTTGAAGTGGATCTATTTTATTTTGTCTAATGCAATAGGGTAAGTGGCAGACCTCATAATTAATAAATTTATTTTTTGCCCTATTAGCATTAATGTATCTGTCTACATAAATAATACAATTTTTTTTAATATTTATATAAATTTGTGTTAGCTGAAATAATAGTTCTCTAGTAGTTAAAGTGTTAAAGGCTACTATTGTCTTCTGTTATGATTTATACAACAGCCAAAGTAGAGCAATGAAAAAGAATTAAATTATAAACAAATTAATTAAAAATCAAAAACTAATATTTTAACCTTTATTTGGTGAAACAAGTGTGTAAACTAACGAGGTACTTGTTGTATGACTAATACTTGGTTGGTTGTTCAGAAAATATGAAAATATTGAAGATATAATACTGTAAAAAATGTAAGTGACTTAAACATTCGTTTTAAAGTTTCTTGTTTCTAAATTCAGATATAATAGAGTGATTCTATGGAACTCTTTCTGTTGAGCTAAAGTAGATTCTTTTTTAATGTCATTTTAATTGTTGTATAAAGTTCTCATATAGAATTATGATCTTTACTACCCATTCTAGTTCTACTATAGTCTATCTAATAACTTAGGTGTCATTTATAAACGACTTTAATTGTTATAAGATTAGTTTCACCTATTTATAATTTGTCGATGCATCATACAACTTTTATTAATAGCCATTACATTTACATTTTTGTTATTAAACAAATTTAGGAATTGATCATTCGGTCTGCCACTTCCTCAGCTCATATATAAATTGTTTATTGTTAATTTATTTTGGGGCTACTCGGCAACAATAAACGTAGAAAAGCAATCATTTGAATTTTTATTGTATGTAGTTCATTGTTGAAATACATGCATGGACAAATTATTGTGATTAATAGGTTTTTTGTAAAGATACCTTCGCAAAGATACTTTATGCAAAGGTTTTTTCGAAGTCTGCGATTGCCGAAGGTAAGCCCCTCTTATTAAGAGTAGAATGCTAAGGTTTGGGTATTGATCTACAGTAGGTTCATGAAGGCTGTGCCCGGTAGGGAGCCGCTTGTACCGGGACCGAGAGCGTTCTCAGCTCCTGCCAATGGTGGGGCCCAGGGCGGCTCTGGCTGCGTTCTCATGGCCTATGGGCTCGATCCACAGCAAGCCAACCCAGAACGCCTCTTCAACCTCTTCTGTCTCTATGGAAATGTCATAAGGGTAAGTAAATCTACCTGTCCTTTATATTTGTCTTAGCCTTTGAGCACTGTAATTTTTAACACTATTTGAACTTCTATTTGAAAGATAAGATAAAAGGTAATTCAACAAATAACAAAATATATTTTTTTAACTTTTATTCTTTTATAATATACAGTGGGTTTTTATAAAATACTTATAAATCTATGGTTACAGTAAATTATTTTAAGTTTTTAGCACCAACCAAGGGCAGAGTGATCATGTTTTGGTGTGAGCAATCTATAGATTTTACTTTTTTTGTCTTCATCCAAGATTTGTTTGATTATTTGTTTAACATTACTTTATGTTACTATGACTAATTGGACGATGTCTGGGAGTCCTAAATTTTGCCTTTCCTGGTGCAATTAGGATAGGGATCTATGGCAAGTACCTGAAACAAACCGCATATGCTAAGGATTGCCATTTGACGTTCTTTCTGAAAGACTGCATAGCAAAGA
The DNA here is from genome assembly GCA_037127475.1 of Arma custos. Lineage (NCBI taxonomy): Eukaryota > Metazoa > Arthropoda > Insecta > Hemiptera > Pentatomidae > Arma > Arma custos. The sequence goes on along the minus strand of CM073764.1, from coordinate 50,903,897 downwards.
TTTCTTACTACCTTTAAAAAATCCTAAAGCCACCTGCCGGGCAGCAGGTGGCACCCATGACCTTGGGCGTTGAAGGTTGTTACGCTAAACATTACACCGTTGGTGACCCTATCACTTGAGTTTTTTTATTCTGAAATTCAATATATGACAAGTCATTTTATTGTGATGGATCAGATGTAAATATTTTGTTTTATGCTATTTTATTTTAAGTTGTATTACAGATGTCTAAATTCTTAATATTTTAAATATATTTTGATACCCTATTATTCTTAGCTTTTTTTTATGTATAAATATAATTCATTAATTTGTTTAGATCAAGTTTTTGAAGACTAAGGAAGGTTGTGCAATGATTCAAATGGGAGATAGTGTTTCCGTCGAGAGATGTGTTCAACATTTGAAGAATGTCCCTCTCTTTGGTGGAAATCTACAGCTTGGGTAATTATGTCTCTAACAATATTTATTCAATGAAGCTATACTGTAGTGTGGTTTGAAGGCAATATTCCATAGAATATTCTTGTTATAAAGATATTTTGCTTTGAAAATAGAGAATCTACAAGGTCATATTCGTCATATTTTGTTTTTTTACTTGCATCATTAGAAAGCATAATTTTTTTTAATGTTTTTTATTTCCTGGTAGTAAAAATTGTGGCTGCCTCCTTATTTGGAGGCTTAGAACCCCTTAATTCTGAAATAAATAATTAATTAAGTGAATGTTTTTTTCCATTTCAGATTTTCAAAACAGACATTCTTAAGCGAAGTTGCCCAACCTTATAATTTGCCCGATAACAGTCCTTCCTTCAAAGACTTCTCTGCGAGCAAAAACAATAGGTTCATAAATGCAGCGATGGCAAGCAAGAATAGGATTCAAGGTCCAGCAAAGGTAAATATTGTTTACTGTTAATAATATAAGAAACAGCCGATTGAGGTACTGATCATTTCTTGAAATATATTGTGTCATATGGTATATTTTATTTTTAAAAAACAACCTATAAATATGCATATAGGTATGTATATATGCAGCAATCTCACAAATGTTGGTACTTGAAATAAAGTCAGAAACTAAAGTAAGAGTTTCCATGTGAACATAATGGAAATATTAAGATCCCATTAAACAATATAACAATACCAATTATAAAATTGATCCAGTTTATCCTTTTTTTTCTCTGTCTATTACCTTATACGAATTTATATGTTTATAATATATTTTTTAATTCTTTAGTTTTCTGGCAGTATGTCATGTATATAAATATTGCTTCTGTTATTTCAGGAAATATCAATCAGGAAAATGTTTTTCCTTTAGTTAATTATATTTTCTTAGTTTAGATTTATCAATTTTATATTACTGCCAACAATGAGGTATAGATATTGCATTAGTACTCAACAATAGCCCCTTATTTCAGCAGTTTGCTTTCTATATTAATTAATTTACTGAAGTAGGCTTTCATGAAACATCTCAGTAATAGCTTAGGGGGTGATTATGGTCGGGCTGACAAAGCTATTTCCTTTCTTAGCTGAATAAACATACTGAAGCAATTATAAAATACTTCCCACTATAATTTGTATTTACCCTATTTTTTATTTATTGGATTTTATATTTGTTTAATCCTAACCATTAATTGTAGCAGGTCCCAATGACCTAGATAGATGCTTAGTGTCTCAAGATATACTATCTAGCCAACAACGAGGGACTGCTAGTTTTACAAATCAATAAAATTAAATTTGCTTTACTAGAAGAATTTTTTAAAAAGTCAAGAGAATGATGCTGATCCAGGGCCTATATTTTTGTAGCACTGTGTCCTTGCTGTGAGGAATCAGACTCTGGTTGATACAAATATAGTTGTTGCTCTTCATTTTCAGTAGCAACAAAAGTTTCATAGTCGCTCACACTTTTTGGCACATTGGCTCCTCAACAATAGTCACGAAGGCCAAGACCTCGCTTGCTCATTTTGCTAACAGACTCATATTATAAATTGTAGTTGAAATATTTATTTTCATTTATATATAATTTTATTCTGAATCTTATTTCTGCATTTTCTGATTATTGTGAAAGATTATCATTGTTGAATAATGATTTTATCAATAGATGTAATATTATTGTTTAATATTTTTATAGATACTTCACTTCTTCAACACTCCTCCCGATATAACTGAGGATCAGCTTTATCAAGTGTTTGAAGAGAAGGATGTCAAAAGACCGTCACAAATCAAGTTGTTTCCTAAAAAAGGTAACTAAGATTTCATTGCTACCATTATAATTAATTTTATTTTTGTAAATTTTTCTGAAATTTACAAATTATTTTTTAAATATTTTTGTAGTTATATAAATGAACACGTCAGATAAATTAAAGTCTTACTTTTATGAATTATTATTTGTTTTTTGTTCTTTTATTTTCCCATTTGTTGTTCAGCTGTCATTGTGTTTTAGACTTACGAAACTCATTGTGTTTTTTTTTTGTGTGTGTTTTTTTTATTCAGAACGAAGTTCATCAGGCCTGCTAGAATTTGAGGACTTAGCCGATGCTGTAAATGCACTCGTCTTCTGTAATCATGCACCAATTAAAAATCCAGGTACTGCATTAGTTTTTTTATCATTGATCTATTTATTTTTTATAATTCATAGCCTGAGCTTTATTTAAAAAAATATCAGCCACATGAACTTTTTTTAAGACCGTATGATTTATTTATTGATTCAATAATTGTTAATAAACCTTAAAACTTATTCATTCAGTTGTTTTTTGCACTGCCATTCACAAAATGCTGGAATTTAATATACAAATGACAATTGGTGAATGTTGGCAAAATGACGAATGTTCATCATGTGGATGACTTTGTGTCATACGAGTTTAGCAAGCAGATAGATGACTCAAATACTAGTAAATCCGTCAAATTAGCGATTAAAACAATACTACATATCCAAAAATAAATATATCTTGCTTAAATTTTTACAAAATATTTACATCTTAATCAAAACTGAGACTGCGTAGTAATAGCAAGGGTGCTAACAGGTGGTTACATTCCTTTAAAATTTAGTTCTTCCATTGTAAATTAGAATACATAATATTGATACAGGACCATCCAGGTACCAACCCATATGCCCCCATATACCAATAATCCCTTAATGTCAAAAATTTAAAATGTTCTAATTATTTAAATAAACATCTATTTATGTCATAAAAAAGAGATTGACAGTATGAGGTGTTATATGCATCAAATTGACTTGATTACCGAGTTAGGAGCTTAAATTTTGAATTTAGTCACATTAAGGAGATTTTTTTCCATGATCCATTTAAGATTGGAAGCAAAATGGGTCCTACCTCAATACTGGGTTTTACAGATTCTGACTTGAGACAGTAGATTCCAAGTAGAGCTACACGTTTTTGGAGAACAAATATTGACTCTCAGTGCCTCACTTGAAAGACAGCAGAAAATGTTAGGTTTTCAAGGAGAAACTGTTTTTTGCTTCCTTGATGAATAATTTTTCTTCTAATGGAAGAAGGAAGACTGTAGTGAACCAGGCAGATAAAAGGTGTTAGTATTTAAGATTACAGTGCAATGAAGGATTGACCAGTGAATGAGTAAACATTTTTTATTAAAGGATAACTTTTATTTTTACGATGAAGAGAATGATTTGAGTGGAAATCAGAAAAATTTCTCTTTGATTAAGAGAACTATTTATTTTAAATCCAAAGTTTCAACCCACATTGCAGGTCTTCTTCAGGGCTTATAATGAGGTCAAGGATTGACAGTTGACTACCACTTACTTATTTTTACCATTGACTTATTTTTTATATCAACAAAAAGCTTTCATGGTCTAAAGTAGTTTAGCTGTTATTTCAGAAATAAACCAATTTATCCAATGTTAATGTTTATATGTATTTTAATTTTTACAATCTAAAAATGTGTAGTTAGATAGTGGTTGTAATGTCAACATTTTAATGGAATTCATTTAGTTATTATAAAGAAAGTGGTCTAAGTCAAAAATTTAAATAAGTTATTAGTCAATTTTATGATATTCTGTTATGTTTTCAAATTAGCTAATTCAAACTTAAAAACAACATTTTTGCTTGAATTTACGCTTAACCCTCTGCCGCACGCACCTCTTTCCACAGTGTAAGTGCGCACAAGGCGACATTTAGACCACCCGCCGTTCTGTGCTGTTTGCTTCCCCATTTTATTCAGTTTTCGATCTGGGATGAAGGAATAAGAGACGACAACATTCAACAAACACGTTTTTATCAGCATTTCCAATAAATTGAGACAACATTTTTTTAAGACTTCTCAATGCTTGGTAGAAAATAATAAACTATTGGAAAAGAAAAACTGACTTCCAAGACTATCAGGAAGCACAATAGAAAAGATAACATAATTAGTATCACTTCGTAAAGCTATAGAATCTGTTTTGGGACTGGTAATAAAAACTCAAAATGTACTTCCTGCATGTGTCACAGGTAGTTTGAGTTCTGTTGTTTTTCTTTGCTCCATATGTATAGCAAAATTTCTTGGGGAGAGCAACTTGAGGGGCTTGGACAGGTGTCTTGTCTCGATAAACTTCCAAAAACTCATGGAACTCCTTGAAATGATTTTTCAATTTGGATCTTTCTTTCAAATGATCCCTCATCAAATTTTTGGCCAACCCTGTCAGAAAACCTGTTCATTCATATTTCTCTTCACTCTTGTTTGCCTGGCATATTTTGTAGGAGTTGATTTCTGCGAGATCAAGTTCAGGAAAAAAAATATTACAAGGGACCTTCAATGACTAAGAAGTGACTACAATGCAAGGAAAGCAGAAATGTATCGAGGAAAAGTCTCAACTTATCTTTCTAGCACAGGGCAGCATTCAGACAGCTCATGTTGGTGTGGGGCGTGTTCATGGCAGCTTACACTTCAGCACTGAATCCGCAGTACACCATGCGTGCTAAAAGTGGTCTATTGGTTGTATCTGGTAGGCACTGCTGTAAACTAGGAATACATGGTGGCCTCCACGACGGCCGACCGTTTTTGACAACCAGAACATCAAATTTCTTCTGAGGCGGTCCTAATGCCGCCCATGCGCGCGGCAGAGGGTTAATGTCATAATTCCTAATTAGTTTCCATTCATGAAGGCTAATCAAATTATGAGCACAAATATTGCTAATATTATAATGTCATTAAAAGGACTTATCATGTTCCTCTATATCTTATTACTAATTTTTGTTGCAGATAGTAAATTTCCATATATGATGAAGTTGTGCTTTTCTTCATCACGTTCCATCACAACAAATGGAGGGTCTGGATTCAAAGACGACACTCAGTAGAGATTCTATGCCTCTCAGTTTCTCTGTTTATGTCAATTACTATTCGTATAAGAAAAATAAAAATGTACCAAAAAACATTTTAAAGTAACATAATTTGTTGTCGGTAAAAAAAGTAAAAAAAAAATATAAAAAAAAAGAGAAAATAATAAATAAAGTATACAAAATTATAGAGAAACTGTTTACATTCGAAATATTATGAATGAGTATATGTTGTTAAGCTTAGGATGTTAATATGGAAGGAAGATTTAAATATTAGATTTCTACGATGACGCGATACACCAATTACTATGAGAAATGTAACTAATTAGGGTTTTTTAATTTATGTTTGTCATTATATTGTTTTGTTAATGTATGGCTTTTATATAAGCTGTATAATTAAATTTGTCAACGCACTATTTTATTTCAATTTTATTTTATTTATAAAGAAATATGGTTGAACAAGACAAGGCATTATAGCATTGACTTTCTGTTTTGTATGTATTATGTTTTTTTAAAACAGCATGATTCATGAATTGAGGTAAAAGTGACTGTGTGATCGTTATGTAAAAGACAGGACAGTACACGTAGGTTAAATTTTAGTGCGTGCAAAGTCCAATTGTAGAAATATTGTGAAAATAGATTAGTGTAGAAGTTTTATTTTCATTTTTTTTCTTTGTGTAAATTGTTTTATAATTATTTACAAAATACAGAAGTGTATTATGAATGAATTTACCTTCAGGATTTAATCCCATTATTATTTGTTAGTGATAATTATTTATATCAATCTTAGTTGTATTTTGCCTATATTTTAAATTGTATTGAAGATATAATACGATCAATTATTAATTTTATTTCCTATAATTTAGAGTTTATTGGTTTGTTTTTTTCCTCAATTGTTCAGCTTAATTTCTTTGAATTAGGAACAGGAAGTTTGCTTTGTTAGCTTTTAGAAATTAGTCGTGAAAATTGATGTTTATATAATAATAAAATTGTGGTTTATTATTACCCAAATTAACAAGTAAAGAAAATTGTGAACACCATTTTAGACAAGTAGATTAACAGACATCAAGAAAAACGGCAGTGACAGAGCGCACATGTTCAACTTTGATCTGCTTCATTAACGTATGTCTCTAGTGCTTAGCTTGCTTTAATGGCATTTAAAGCCTAAAACGGAAATATAAAGATGCACGTTTTATTTCAGTAAAGTATTTTTGAGTAATCATACTTTAGTCCAGTCAATAGATAAAAAGGGAGGTAGCTGTGGAAATGAGGGGTTAGCTGGAGTTGACTTGAGGATTTTGTTTGGTCTAGTTCAGAGGTTTAATATAACTAAGACATTTAATACCTGTACTCACTAGTTCAGAGGTTTTAATATAGCTAAGACATTTAATACCTGTACTCCTAAGCTAGTTCAGAAAAATCCTGAAGTCAATTTTGGAAGCTGACCACTAATCTCTCATTGGCATCTCAATTTTAAAATTATGATTTTTAAAAGTTGTTTTAATTTCTATCACAGATTTTTTTAAATTTATATTCTGAGAACTGAAATTTTATTTATTTTGCATTTGCGCTAAGCTTGTTGATGTCACCCATCAGATCATTTAACAAAATGCTTTAGATGCCTGGACACAATCATATTATGAGGCAGTCTTTATGATCTGTCATGTATTTTTTTATCTATTAAATTTTTTAATCTAAAGTCATTTTCTTATTTATTTCTATTTGATTTGTGGGGTGTTTTATAAAAATTTAGTATTAGTAGATTTTTGGGGTTAAGTTAAACCGAGATTTGTAGTTGATGTCTTCTCACTTGTATGTTTATAGTAATAATGCTCTCCTTGTTATGTATTAAAACTGTAGACACTAGAAAATTACATTTTAAGAATAGATATATTTAAATATATATATACACATTGTCACACTATAAACTTGTGAAAACACAAAATAAAATAACTTACTTCATTCAAAACAGTTTAAAAGCTCAACACCTCATTTACCACTTATCTGCCAAATATACACCAGAGCAAGTTAAGCTTGAAAACAACATAACAATACATACAGGTACGTTATAAGATATTTTTACTATAACACTGTTGCCAAATGATTTACTTTTTTTTTAATTTATTTAGTTTTAAATTTTGTTTTGATAATGTGCTGTACACAGTGCCAGAAAGTTGGGACCAAAACAAATATATCCCAAAATACAGATTTATTATATATACTATATTTTAACATCCAAAAAAAGTATTTATTTTATTTTTTCATGGGGTATTTTATATCAGAGATTTATTAACCAATAATTTTTCATATCTCCTTTGAAAAAAATATAAAATAATAATATAAAAAAAAGTTTAAAAACACTTAACACATAACGAGTGATGCATTTGTGGTTGTTTAAACTTAGTGTATGGTAGACTCTTGATAGTTTTTAGGTTGCAGGCCATAAATGTATGAACTTGTGTGGATAACTGGAATGAGTATTATGTCCAAATCAAATTATAAAAGATTGAATCATTATAAAAGGTTCATACAGGGCCGGCTTTGCCTTTTGTACATGGTGTGCGGGGCTCACAAGCGCCAGGTCTCAAGGGTCTTGCGAAAACTCCAGAGAAATTTATTTACAACTAGAGGGCGCCTAGGTCATGATTGCACATAGGCATGACATATCGTTTATTTCCATTCGAATGAACTTGTTTTTCGTTAAGACTTCAATTTAAAAGTTTTAAATTATATTGGTTACAATTGATATCGACTCAGAAAGTTTTAAACATATAGAAAACAAAATGTTTCCAGCATGCTTAAAAAAGAATTATCAAATTAGTGTTAATGTTATGTTTTAATTTTAACTACAAACTCCTAGAACCAAATTAAAAATTACTATGATCAAGATGTTACAACAAGTGATATTATATCCAGTTAAAATTGCGTGTAATAGGTGATTAAGTCTCTTGACTTCAATATGTACATGCTAACATAACCTTATTTATTAAAAGGATAATAAATTATAAATAAATAACCTTATTTATTAGAGGGATAATTTTCAAAGTGAACCTGTATTATCTTGAATACGTAGTCTTTCAAATATGCTAAGTTTAAAATCAGCAAGCAATAGATAAGTTACATTTTAATTATAGTGGAAGTGAAATAATAGCTCTTTTTTTTTAAGAAATTAATTTTCTTAAAAAATATTTATCAATACAAACTATGAATTTAAGTTTATTCTTTTATTTTTTTATTTATCTGATGTTCTATTTAACGTACCCTATTTTGTGATATCAATAACTAGATGAAGACTTATTTTCTGTCATGCTGAAATTATTTCTGTTAGTTTTATCTAATCCATAACTGTAACAGTGAATCAAAAGGGCTTGCTCTATGCAACAGTAAATAATCGTTAAGCTAAATAATTATAAAAAAATACTGAATATTCAAGGATGTCTGGAATACATATGAATAATTAGTAATAGTAAATGGATATTTGGAAAAGTCAGAGAATTTTTATCAATACTGTAAACAATTGATATTGTTCATTTTAAATTAAAATTAACAATATTTTATTTGAAAAGAAAAGATATGACCAGGACCGGGACTCGAACCTGGATCTCCCACTTCTCCGTAATGGTGCCTTAACCATGTCGGCCATCCTGGCTCGTTTTCAGGCCAGTCATATCTCTACTTTCACTGATCCTATTTTTCCGTGTTCTCGCAATTTGCGATGTATACATGGGGAGAATGTTAATTGAACATTAATTTTATTTTTGGATCTAGTTGACTTTAAGTCATTAATATTATTATAATTTATTTTATTTTTATTTGATATAATTTTTTAAAGTTAAAGTCAGCTAGATCCAAAAATAAAATTAATGTTCAATTAACATTCTCCCCATGTATACATCGCAAATTGCGAGAACACGGAAATATAGGATCAGTGAAAGTAGAGATATGACTGGCCTGAAAACGAGCCAGGATGGCCGACATGGTTAAGACACCATTACGGAGAAGTGGGAGATCCGGGTTTGAGTCCCGGTCCTGGTGATATCTTTTCTTTTCAAATAAAATATTTAAAAATTATATCATATGAAAATAAAACAATTATAATAAAATTAATAATGTTACAAGTGTTTACAGAACTTTATTCCTCTAATTTTTTTTGCTATTAAAACATTCATTGAACCATATTGATTTCTCAAAAACGTTATATGTTTTTGAATAATCCTAGTAGTTAGGACAATAGCATCCTATACCCGAGTTTGTGGATTCGCAGCCCATCAGGTGGTTTAGAATTTTTTATAAAATCCTTGATAATGTCGTCCTTCAGAGGTAGTGAAATTCAGGACTCCCACTGTAGCATTATTCGATTAGCCATATTAGCATAAAGTGATGTTAAATATATAAACAGCAATCAATATTCTTCCAATCGTTGTACATTTGAGAACCACAACACGACTCCTGATAGAACTACAGACAAACAATTTCGATGACCAAGAAAAGTGAAATTTTGCTAGGCACTCCATTCAAAACATAATATGAATGTATTTTAAAAAAATTATGTGGTTATCAAAAGTCTACCGTACGATTCATTAATAGAAGAGCGGAATGTGACTAGTTGGCTTCTAGGTTTTTTTTTCAATACTACGCTAGTTCTTGCATTATTCATACACATTTTGCTTGAACATAATCATCATAGCTATCTTATTTATTATAATTTTTATTTATCTTTTATTTTCAAATATCTAAAAGCTTGCATGATTTTTTTTTATATTCTGCCGTCCAATATTTATTTATTTTTTTGTTAACTAACACATATAACATGATTTATACTACTATTTCCTGTAATTTGACTTGGCAACAAATTAGAATTATTTGAAGCGACTTTGCTTCGATCATATTGTTCTATTACTATGTGTGTATTTTCATTATGTAGAAAAGTGTACATATAGGGAGGTGTACATACATAAATGTTAGATACAGAACATAAGGTTCTTATTTCGCTTATGTAGATAGTAAGTGTTTATATCAGGCGTTGTGATTGAAATTTTAAATGTATATTTAGTATATATATATATATATATATAAAAGATATTTATTGGTCACTGAAATACTTAAACCTGTTTGCATATTCCAGTGGAAAGTCAATTAAATAGAAATGATGGTAATTAACGAAATAAAGTTAACTTTTAAGTAAAGATTTGTGCGTGCGTGTGTGTGTGTGTGTGTGTGTGCGAAAATTTGTTTGTGTGTGTACACATGCGTTAATACACTGTTAATCATTCCATCTGTAATGATAAGAAATCTAAATAGATTCCCTTGTAAAGGCTTTCAAGTTAGCAATTCCCCCCATTTTTAATTTATAACTAATCTTATGTAAAATAATTTCAAATAACTAATTGTTTGTTGAGCTATGTGCCTAGAAGTTAGAATAAAAAAACATTTCCGTTCAGATTTTAATTGATTTTTTTTTTAAGAAAAATGTATATTAGAACAATAGAATAAAGAGATGAGTAAATCATCTTGTCTAATGCACTGTTTTATGCCTGAGATATCCTTCTGTGACCATTGTGAGGTATATATTCGGAACTATTGGTTTTATTCTCAGTTTGCGTGTACTTGAAGAGACTACAATTCTTAAATTTGGCCAGTGGAATGGGACTAGGATTTGGCCTCGAACTTCCAAAGGAGACCAAGTGCATGTTGATTTGCCTCCTCAAACAGCGAATGGGTAAAACATTAAAACAGTTTGGAGATTTACCTGAAATGTACAATAGAATTTACTTAGGACAACTCTGTAGAAATAAAAAGTCATTTCGAGCAGCCAAAGAACGTTTTCTTAGGCTGAAGATTAAGGATAAATAGGATGAGATCTTCCAGATGCTAATTTACCAAGGAACTATTATAATTCCTTGGGCTGATGTGACTCAGGAAGCATGATGAATATCTAGTACTCATAATGAGAAATCAAACTAAATATCGTCTACTATAAAGTATTATTCAAGGGAAAGTTGATGGAGAGAGAGGACCAGAAAGAAGATTAGCTTGACTAACACACGTGCACTACAGGCTATCGGGTAACTACCCTCCCGTCTAACTGTTACGAAGCTCTGTAAAGTCAATATAGCCATAATGGTCATTAATTTTCACAATAAGACTGAAGAAGAATGTATAACTTCCTGTTTTTTTAAAATTAAATTCAAAAGGAACAGCCATATGATGAATGTTTGTATTATGAGATTTTATCAGAGCCCAGACGCTTAAATCCTGTCGCTATCTGCTATTTAAGGCACCCTTCCCAAAGATAACCTTTGGGTTTTGAGATGAAATTTAAAGCTAAAGCAGAGAAAAATGGAGTCTTTATTAGTTTTATGATCTAAAATACTACTAATTAAGAAACAACTCATTGAGTTTAAAGAAACCAGTTCTAGCATCGGTTAAGATCCGTAGCAGCTCAATAGGTAAAGCACACAATATTTGTAAATTTAAGAATTGACTGTATTATAACAATGACTGATAAATACTGAATTTCAAACCATTTAATTATTTTTATTACGTTTTACAAAAAAAAAAGAAAAATATTTAAAAAACTGAAAGATGAGGAAATGTAAATCCTATTCTGCATATAACTGAAGAGTAATTTATTTCAAAAGTCCCAGATTGAGTTTTTTTTAATAATATGACATCACTTCGGCCATTAAGGCATTTTAAGATGATCATCTATTGGCAGTAGAGGTTTGTGTTAGTTACTATATATGATGAGGACACTTTTTGTATTGATATAATAATATATATGTATGTACATTATGTTAATCATGCTATTAAAGCCTTTGTGCAGTTGTCTTCAATAATATCAATGAAAATTTCTTAAAATAAATAAAGGCTGGATTGTTGTAGTGTTTTGAATGAAGTATCAAGAGAAAATAAATATAGATCTGTGGACTACAAACAAATAAGAGTTTATAATTTTTGGGGAGGAGGCTATTCAACCTTAAAACTAATATTACAAAAAAATATTGAGTTCTTTCTTCATCAATTTACAAAAAAATATATTTTTTACCTGATCGAGAACTTTGTTTGCTGATAAATATTCATAGGAATCTTTTTATTCAGCATTAAATTTGCTATTTTTTAGGAAGCAGGGCTGTTCAGTGAGTAAGGGCAAAGTGCTAGAAATTTGGAGGGCTTGAATTCTAAACTGGCTGTGGCAGATAAATTATTTATTCCATTAATAGCTGTGGATTGGTTCCACCCAGCTTTTTAAAGTTAGTAACCTTAACTGAAGGAAAAGCCATATGGTTGAGTGTGATCTCGGCCGAATCGAGATCAAAAAGCTTCCCGACAAAACCATTGGCTAAGGAATAGTTTCTTTAGTGAACTAAAGACACTTTTCTTTATTCAAGAAAGATAATTTTCTTTTTTCATAAATGTGATATAAAACTCGCAAGGCTTCTCCTTTTGTTTGGGACATCCCGTAAATTTTAGGGCAGTTTTCATCAATAAATTCAGAAACCTCAGAATGATGGAATGGTATGTGTATGGCTTACCGGAAAAGTGGAAAGCTCGTCGTTAATGACACATTTATCATTGATTAGTGATTTGAATTTGAATAAATTAAGTAATTGTTTTGTTTTTTTCAACTAAATTAATTTTCCCCTTACTTATAAAGTATTCAAACTTCAGTTACAATAAATAAAATAATTTTATATGTTGCCATAAATTGAAAGAGGTTATAACGACTACTACAAAGGCACACAATTACATTTATTGAAGGACACAATGTTTGGAAAGTGCATTGATGGACTTCGCTGATTACAATATATATATATATATTTATTCAAGATGCTTAAATTATCCTTTATAAAAAAAAATTACACTTCACTGCGATTCAACAGATGTTATAAAAGAAAAAAATAATATTTATTATAAAAATTCAGTGCTGATAACATGTCAGTAGCTCAAGCAATAGTAATATTAAATAATGCTCTTTATAGTTTATTATGAACAATTGTTCCTGCTACTTGTAGTGGTGAAGACAAAAATTAAATTAGATTTAATTGAGTCAGTCTTTAACTTTTAAAAAAATCAATCTTAAATATTATTTAGATAATTTCTTAATTTTAATTTTAGAAAATCAGATAGGCTATTTATTGTTTTGGTATAGGAGGATTTAAAGCCAAGAATTTAGTTTTAAACCTCCTCTGGATTTAAATATTCTCTCAAGAATCTTACAGTTTACGATGCCATAATGAATGCTATTGAATAAACAACATTCCAGTCTAGATGAATATGGAAGTGCCTCATGAGCCAATAGCTAGGTCTACCAAACAAAAATAATTATGATGATCAAGAATACATCATTACACAGGAATTTAAGAATTTTAATAAAGGATCCTTATACATAAACTCAACTTTATTAAAAGCTTAACACTTTCAACCAACTTCTATCTTTCATTAATAATATTCACAATTAATTAAAATCATTAAGTAAAATTAATTTATATTATATCTATAGCCTCAGTGAATATGGTCAAGTCAAATTTTGTCGAGTAGATATATCATTTGAGTAGTTATTATATTATATTAGAAATTACTGAAAAATTAAATATTACAATGTGCTAGGTATAAAGACAATAAATATTTATTACGTAAGTTAGAATACAATCATACCATATCAACACAATAAAGAAGAAGAAAAAATAAAGATGAAGAAAAGAACAAATAGATAATATTACGATTTAATTATGAAATAAAACATCTCACTAAACTATTTTATAATATTTTTAAAAGAAAACTTGAATTACTAAAATCTATGAAGGGTATTGAGTTTGGTACAGCTTAAAGGCTCCATCTGTTAATATAATAAATAATTTATCTTCCACAGCAAGTCTCGAAATTGAGACTTTAAAATCAGTCATGCAGCAACCTATGGACTGAGCTACCTCCTCCCTTTTGAATTTTATTTATCAGTTTAAGTCACCATTCTAAAATCTCACTCACATAATTTTATACCCCTCAAATTTATTTTTGAACACCCCGTGTCATTGGTCATAAGCCGATGAATATCTCCGTGTTTTACTACTGATAGAGGACCCATTATACGCGCTGATGTTCCAGCATTATTGACATTTTTTTTTTCTTGAACAGGCTTTTGGAAAAGTGAGATTTGGTTGGCAACTGTAAGCAAGGGAAGGTTACAAGTAAAGACATTGTGGGATTACAAAAAGAGGAATGAATGTGTTGTGCTATGGATAAACAAGAAAATATTGGGTACTTTTCCAATTTAACGACGACCTACCCCAGCACGCTCCTCTGGCACTTATCTCAACTATTTGCAGCCTGTCAGGTTATGATGCCTGAAATATATTTGAAATAGTAAACAGACAAGAGGATTCTTAGGAAATGAAATAGGAGATGATATACAGCTAAAATATGATTTTTTTTTTGTATTTCTTTTATTTCTCTTTAAAAGAAAAATAAAAGAAATACAAAAAAAAAATCATATTTTAGCTGTATATCACAATTTCTCTTTAAATTTAAAATATATAAACTACTGAATAAATAAGAAGATAAAATATAACATTTATTATAAACAAAATTCATTAAAAATAACAATATCACATCAAAACCGTGTCGTATATACAGAACAATCAAAACAATTAACCAAAAAACATCACATTGTAGTTAAATATAATTATTTATGTTTCAAATTGAAATATTTAAAATAGAAAATAAATAATAAGATATAATAAAACATTTACTATAAACAATATTGATTAAACACAACGATATCTAACAACAATTATAAACAATATTAATTAAAAAGAACAATATGTTGCAAAAATTATAAACAATGTTCATTAAAAAGAACAATATTCAGTAGCAGTTTCATATTATGTCCCTTTCTACAACACATTTTCCGGGGAATGACGTTCCGCTCCTGTAGAAATACCACAGCTGACTTTTCATCAATCACCTCGCGAAAAATCTTCATCAAATTCCAACTCATATTGTATAATTAACATGAACACAAATAAACGTCCACTAGACACAAACGATAACAAAGGACTAAGGAAGGTTTCGCTAACCGTAGCAGGTAGTTAACGAAAGTGACACTTGGGGCGCTGGGGTAGGTCGTCGTTAAATTGGAAAAGTACCAAATATTGTTCTTATAGTTTTTGTTATAAAGGTATTTCCATATAAATATATTATAAAATATTATTTTTTGCACATTGTTCTCTTCCAGAGATATACAGTCTTCTTTATTATATCATTAGAGATCAAGGTCGGATCCAGGATTTTTTTCTGGGGGGGGGCAGGACGGGCTGACGGAAAAAAATCAACAATAACATAGAATCTAGAGAAAGATAGATCTTGTAGTATCTATAGAAAGATTTCAAAGGTTTATTAAAATATCAAAACAATTGTTTCATTCATCTTCTTTCTGTTATTTTAACAACTATGGTCATGTGATTTGCCTATAACTATGTACTAAAATGGATTCTCCATAGTACACAATAAACTGTCTGGGGGAGCACGTGCCTCTGAATCCGCTATTGTTAGAGATACGTCCTTTGTTTGTCTATTCAACTTCTCTTTTTTCTTTTATTATGTAAAACTGTTTTATGTTAAGTTTAGCTTTATGAAAAAGTAGAAAAAATGCTCATGAATATGAGCATATGTATTTGAATACCATGCATTTGAAGCAATCACATATGATACTTTTCATATTTTATTTTCTCGTTGGATTTGCACATATCTACGGTAAGACTTTTTATTACATCATTTCAATTGATTCTAGCAGTATTGATAAAAAAAATAATTATATTTATTTTTTAATGAATCCTTTCTAATCTGTCGCGATTTCGAGTCCCTTTTGGATCTTTTTTCAATTGGCGTGGCACAACTTTTAATGCAGATCCTATGATGTTTGTTTGAAGTTCAATGAATCAGATCCTATGATGTTTGTTTGAAGTTCAATTCCAGGATCATTGAGGAAGATTCAAGGTTGAGGTTTAATAAAGATAATGGGTAATTTATTGTCACGATAGCACCTCCGAGAATCTTAAATACCTATACCTCCCAGAGGTACACTGCTTTGACGAGGGTACCTATCCCAAAACTATTAGGGATAGTGAAAACGGATGCTGAGACAACACAATGGCGTAACAAAACTCTTTATAACACAACCGACCAACTTTCCAGTTCCAGAAGATCTTTACCATTCCCGGCCATGGCAATCTCCTCTTTAGTCTTGCAGCGCCCAAACTAGGTGAGACAACTGGCTCCTGCAAACCGTCGACAAAAGAAGCCTCGACAACGATCGCCTGAATAACCATAATAATAAAAGGCTTAACAAACCCGAAGGTTCGATGCCGATAACATCAATCGCTGTTTACAGGCTTCCGTCCACGGATTGTTACAATAACTGGTAAATTCACCCTTGATTAGGGGTAGGTAATGCTTCCACCTCCGATTCGGATAACCCCTCGGATGTTAGCCAATCAGTATAGTCCAAAATATATTTTTTTATGCTCAATTACAATTTTTTTTAAATTTTTCTAAGTACAGATATATAAATTAATAATGGATAAAATCATGTGTTGGTAGCTGGCTGTTACAATGTCATCTGCTAGTCAATGAAATCACAAGTCTTCTTTTATTGATAAGCTGGTTAAATACAACTGTTCTGAATCGATTTTGTGTTATATCTAGTTTTCTTCAGTTGTTTATAAACTGAAGCGTAATGAGGAATTTTAGTGCACCTCATAATTTTACTTTGTTGTAAAATTGTTTATTCTACTTGTGCTTATTTGTACCACGAGCCAAATGGCCCCTGTGTTGAATGGTTGGATGGAGCCAAATGGAGGCGAATGGATCCATTTGCAGTAGATGCCTATATTATCCTTCGCGACTATATTTCTGTGGTTGAATTTTTCTTTTTGAGCAGGTACATACATACATTAATAAGTACATATATTAATAAAACGTTTACTGATTTTCAAAGTATATATTTAAATTTCAATGGTTTCAGGAAATGCCATTTATAATAAGAATGAAGAATCGAAAGAAACTCTTGTTCTGGGAACGGAAAATCCATCAGAAATAAGTAATCATTCAGATAAGTTTGTCTCATTCAGCCACGTATACGTATTTAAATACGACATTAAACCGCCAGTAGAGGAGATAAACAATGCCGATGTGCCTGTGGACCACCGCAAACCAGATGTTGCCATAGAGGACGGAATTGGTTTTGATCCAGACCAAAGATATTCTCCTTTCATCGCTGCAAAACAATTATCCAGTCGGAGGAAAGTAGATGTAAAATATTTAGAAAATCTTATGGCGCATCCGACCTGGTTTACGGTATTCACAATGGAAGCTCCAAAGGATTTTCGTTCATTTCATGTGAAGCATTCCATACTCAGAAATATAGAGAGGATACAACAGTTTTACAAAAAATCCTTGACCGAAGCTATTTGCATGTCTGCCAAACGATCTGAATATCCCGAAGAGTCCTTTGCGTCGAATTCTTTCCCTCCTAATACGTCTATCTATTCAGATAACCCATATTTTCGACTGAACGAATCTAACTACAATATATTGAACCGAGAGAACAACAGAAAGAAATTTCAACAGAGCAGTGGAGCATACAGACCTTACGATAACCCGTGGTTCAACGAATACAAAAGATTTCTCGGTTCTGCCTCCAGAAACCTTTCCGCACCCTCGCAATGGGTTCCACAACCATCTTATAACACTGAAGAAATATACGAGGCTCATATGAATGATGAGGCGAAAGTCTGTACAACCCAAGATAATAATACTGGAAATAATTATCACTGCAATAATTATTCAGAAAACTTCCCTTCGTTGTTTGAAAATCCAGGTGGCATTAGTAGCAACATTAATGCCATTTTCAGAAAACCAAATAGCGTAGATGTTGACAATCTACCTACCCATGGTGTGACTGAATACATAGATCATTCGGAAGAAACTTTGAATTAATTAAAAATTTGAAGAACTATAGAAAGATTCCCATTAAGAACACAAATAACAAAAGAAAACACGCATAATTACTTATAATTGTAAAGAGAAGTACACTTTTTTAACATAATAAAATTAAAATGACTTGCAATTTAATAATTTAAAGAAATCATTTTAAATATTGAATATGTCACATTTCTTTATTACAAACAAAAGCCCATTTATAACCTCCTAACACTCTCAAATAAATTTAAATTTTTTTCCTTTGGTTAGAAAATTATCTTCCATATGAATGTCTTGGAAATACTATTACTCTAGGGCCTCTGCGTTTCTCTTTGAAATAAAGTTAACTTTTTGCGTTCTGATGCAGACTGAGACAGTATTAAAGTTTTTGCGATTATTGTCCATATTTTCCTAAGCCGCCGCATTCCATATTCTCATATTGTTCCTTAAGGCTACTATACACTATTAGGTACGTTGTGAAACTCTGGTCTCTGCTACATGTATATGCATGTCTATAAACCAAATGACGTCTACGAGTACTATCAGATAAAAAAATCGCTTGTTTATGGCCTTTCTCCTAGACAAAAAAAAGACTTACATGGAATCCTCATACCAGACTCAAAAGACAAGAACTTAACAGATGATTCAGCCAACTATACAGATTATAATGTAGGACCTCCCATCTTTCAATGGACAATAAACTACTAATATACAAGACCATCATCAAACCTATTTGGACCTATGGACTGGAACTGTGGAGGACCGCGAAAAAATCGAATATCAGACGCATTCAATCCTTTCAATCTAAAGTCCTGAGAACTATTGTCAATGCTCCTTATTATGTCTCCAACAAAACCCTCCATAATGACTCAACATTCCTTTCGTCCTCGATCTCATCCCTACTAAATTTTTAAACTTTCACCAAAACCTTGCCTGTCATCCCAACCCCCTGGCTCAGTCATTATCCAGTTCCACACATCCATATAACCCACCCCACCGCCTAAACCGGCAATGGCCACGAGACCTGATATAATAATGTTATTTGGAGTACTGGCACGGGCCAGATTCTCCACTCACGACCTGTGGGTGTGTGTGAAGCGCCCTTAACCAGCTTCCATTGGCGTTTAATGCCAATGACGCGGTTGGGAAAGGGGGCTGGGGCCTCCCGGACTTCTGCTTTGCCCTCATTCATGAGGAAGAAGCTCAGTTCGTGGACCCCAGGCAAATTGTAAATAGAGTATGAATGTGTACAGTATATTTCTTTTATGTTTTATTTATTATTATTATACTTTTTTATTATATATATATATTTTTGTTCACTTTTTTTTTGTATATATTTTTTCGCTTGTATATATTTATTTATACATTTATTTCGTATATGTCATTGATTTTTTATGGAATAATTGTAAGCTACATAGCAACATTACTTATTGCCCACGAGGCAGATTGTAATGCTTCAATAAAGTGTTGACTTCTCTCTCTCTGTTTATGGCCTTCCGATCGGAATGGGAATGTGAAGTACACTCGGTAGCTGTAGACCCGGACCGTGGCTTGTTCACATCCCGATCGGACGACCATAAACCAGCGAAAGCTGAAATCTGAGCCGATCTGTTAAATAATTTGCCTCCAATGTGTTTACCTGAGCCTCTAATGGCACACAACAGGTTAATATTAAAAAAAGAGACTGGCAAGAGTATTTCTCTGGCTGAAGCCTTTATGCATTTCAAACCCTCTAGAGAGATTTCCGCCTATCCCCAGAAGGTCTTCTGATGTGAAGAAAGGTGCTAACCGGAGACTAAACTCAAAGTTAGGAATTCATCTAACAGTATGGACTCCAAACTCGACAAAGAATGGTACTCAAAGACCATCTACTAGACTATAGACCACTTCTCTAGATGAAACGAGCAACATGTCTAACAGTGTGTACTAGGCTTTAGAATCCTTCTTTCAAACCAGTCCAGTAGATGACTATTCTATCCATGATCTAGATCTCGCTGGCATAGGCAGCACAGGAATTATTGCTTTGTATATTGTGAATTTTATAGAATTACTTCTAAAAGAAACATGAATCATGAAAAATGTATTTACCTTGCATTGATAGTGTTTTCAGCCAATAAAAGAAATTTAAAGAAGCATGTTTTATTTAAATGAAGTATAAGCATCTGCAATCGGACTTTTCTCTAGTCAATAATTACTCTCAAAAGAGAGATGTAGGTGGAAATGAAGGGCTCACTAAAATTTTCTTAAGAGTAGGTATCATTTGGACTAGTTCATAGGTTTTAATAGAACAAAGTGATTTATGGTCCAAACCATTATACACTTCAATGCATGATTTATTTATTTGTATCACTTCTAAACAATAAACAATTGCGACAATAAATTGCGAAATGATTATTATTATGAACAAACACCAAAAAAACTGGCGCACCTGGAATTTTTTCGTTTTTTTCTTCCTAGTGAAATTAATTTAATTTTTTCTGTATGTGCCAAGTAAAGTATACATCATATAAGATAACAGATGGAAAAACAAGAAATATCTGAATAGAAAAACAATTTTATTCACAAAAACTCTAAACTCATATAAAATATTTGTCGGCAATTTTTCTTCATTAAATTTCTGTTATTATGTTTATTTTATTTTTTTAAAAGCGGTTAATTCCTCCCCTTGCTTATATCACAGCCTGGATTCTCCTTGGCATGCTGATGATTAAGCTGGCAACTCTTTCCTCTTCGATGCCGTTCCATTCTTCCACTATCGCGGTTCTGAGGTGTTGAAGGTCCATTGGAAGGACTCGATCGGCCTTCGGACGCACCTCCCTACCTCATCCCATAGGTGTTCTATGGGATTAAGGTTGAGGCTGCGGGCTGGCCACTGTAGGGTGAGTATACCGACTTCATTAACATAGTCGGTAACCACATTTGGAACATGTGGCCGTGCGTTGTCATGCATTAACACGAAATCATCGCCTATGAAAGGGGCGAATGGCACTACATACTCTTCCAGAATTTCGGATATGTATCTATGTGGTTAGATTCCCTCTCTGGAACACATGGAGATCAGTCTTCGCCACTAAAGTGATCCCTCCTCAAACCATTACAGACCCACCACCGTAAGGCGCCCTTTCGGAGATATTGCTTGGCGCAAATCGTTGTCCTGGCCTTCTCCACACTCTAATCCGATGATCTGAAGCAAATAGTGAAAATCTCGATTCATTCGTCTCAATACAGTACTTGAGCCCAGTCGTTTACTGTCCACGCTGAGTGTTCCCGAGCAAACATAAGACGAGATGACCTGTGTGCTGGGATGAGCTGAACTCCTCCCGTAGCTAGGGCCCTTGATTGAAGGTGAACTTCATGAAGCTGCCTCTACACCGTATCTACACTGATATTCACATTTCGGGGTATTCGAAGTCTTTGATTGGTCTCCACGGCTGTCTGAAAGTGATTTCTTAACGTCTGCATCACAATAAATCTATCGTCAGCGGGAAGAGTCGCTCTGGGCCGACCTGAACCTGGTCTCCTGTTTAAGTTACTGGTCTCCCTGTACATCTGGAATGCCCTGCGAACGTTGGTTTCTGGTAGCCCAGTTGCGCTCCGGCAGTCGATGAGAGCGGACACACTGCAAATTGGCTCCTGAGGATTATCCCCACCTTCACAGTCAGTTGCAGCTCTCAGTAGTCGCCCATACGTCGCCAAGGTGAGACATGTTTTTACTGGGTTCTGCGTTTGAGTGCTGGTGGGTGTGTTAGTGATTGGTTGAAGCCCCGATGGACACAAGTGCAAGTCGGGGCTCCCAATAGGACAGGAGAACCCTCGGGTTCGAATAAATAAATTAATTAATTAATTTAAAAGTTAAAAAAATAGACAAAAGCTTAAAATTTTTTATTTTATTTTACGTAACATTACGTAAAATAAATAAAATTAAAAATGAGTTCCCCTCAGAAGGGTAAAGTGACTAGCAGGGAAAAAGGAGCCTCAAATGAGGAAGAGGAGAGGATGGAGGAGTGCGACCAGGAGCTTGCGAAGGACGGAGCGCATGTATAAGCGGTCGCGTCAGGATTACCTGCTCAAGAAGAAGGAAAAGAAGCGAAAGTGAGCGCACAGAAGTCATAAGGGCCCACCCGCTCGGGGTTCATTGATAGGCTTCTTAATCCTGTCAGGAGAGGCGCAGAAGTAAGTGAGAGCGAAACTAATGAGCCAAAGAAGTCAGAAGGGGACCAGAAGTCAAGTCCTCACCGTAAGAAAAGGAGGATAGGGAGGAGAGGGAGTACCCTCCCCCTCACGCATACACTGAGGGCAGCCCAGGGGACCAGGCGCGGGTTACCCAAAGAGGCATAACCGAATATATGGAGAGATATAGGAACACCGTCTCCAAGGAGAAGCGGAACTATATTAACAATAATGTAGGAAGGCTTTGTGATATAGTCCTCAGGATGGAGGGGGAGAGGAGGCTGATCCCCCAGGTGGTGAAGGACGTCGTGAGGGAGATCCTTCACACTGAGGAACTTCACCAGTTAGTAGCGGAGAAGGTGGTGGAATATGTGGGCCCGATGGTGGCAAGTGGGCTGCCCAAGCCACAGAGAGAGGAAAGGAGGACCCGTAAGCAGCAGGGTCCAGGGCCGTCTGTAACCACCCAGGATCGCCCCGCCGACGATGGAGGGAAGAAGGTAAGAACCCCGAAGGAACCTGTGAAGGCGGTGGCCGGAACTTCCGTATAATAAGTATACCGGCCTCCCGCCGGCGGAAATGCCCCAGAGGTGAAGCACTACGGAAATATGCCGAGGAAGGAACATGGAGGACGAGTCGAGTGAGGGGGAGCCCTCACCCTGGGAGGAGGTGAGAAAGAAGAAGAAGAAGAAAGGAAACCCACCTCCCAGGATGAGGGGAAGAAGAAGAAGACCATAACCTTCGCCGGGGTCCTGGCCAGCGTCCCCGGCGAAGGTTATGGTCTTCTTCTTCTTCCCCTCATCCTGGGAGGTGGGTTTTCCTTTCTTCATCTTGGTTTTACCCACCGAAACGGTCGCGAGGATCGTCGCGTTGGTAGAGTCGCTGGTCCTTAGAGCTACCAGAAACCTTTTTTTTTTTCCCTCCCCCTTCCTGCTATCACTGGTATACGGGGTTTCGGCAGTGGTGGGTTAATACGTTGGGTTTACGCACGCCCACCACTGCCAAAAAGCAACTCTTTATTCAAAAAATTTCTTATTATACAGTCTCGGGGGGGACGTGTATAATTTCTCTGGGAACATAATTAAAAATAAAAATAATAATCTGTTGTGCTGCCCAGTGCACGGATGTGCACCCTACTGATGGGGCAGCACCTTTTAAGCCTCGTGGCCTCGACTCTGTATCCGTCCGGGTGCCGTCCAGCCCTCCTGGTCCGCCGCATCCGTCCGGTCCGCGTCCGGCCAGTCTGCATCAGTCCGGTCCTCCATCTCCTGGCTCTCTTATCCGGTGGCTCATCTGGTGGCTCACAGAGGGGCCGGGTCCTGCCAAGGGTGAAGTGTGCAGGCCCGACCACGTCCTTCCACCCGTAGACGAACTCTCTGAAGAAGGGAAGGGAGGGTGTATATCCCGGTCTTTGGTGGGGAAAAACTTCCTCAAGGTAGAGCCCTTCTAGGTTTCCACCCACCTTTTTTTTTTCCCAAAGGCTTCCCACCCACCGTCCATTCCACTCTCCTTTTGTATCCTCCCTCACCATCTTCTTCCATCTATTGGGGGTCCCGCCGATTCTCTCTCGGAGTCCCTCCGGGAGCGCCGCCAGCCCCTGCCTCTTGACCTCATATATCAATGTATCTTCTTTGAGGATGAGGTCCAGGGGCATCGCTCCCGCCAGCACCTGCACCGCCTCGTGTGACACCGTTACACCGTTACATCGCCTCGTGTACGCCTTCGTGACTCGTAGCAGGGCCAGTCTCTGGCTGGTCGCCAGTCTCCTCTTCTGCAGCTGCGTGAGGTTTTGGCTCCACGCCGGGGATGCATGCCTCAGAATACCCAAGACCACGCCTTTGTAAATGGTCATCGTTGCCGGGTACCTGAGGCCCCAGAATGCAACCCCTATTCTTGATAATCCATTGAGTGACAGGGTCACCCTATCTTTCAGGTATCCCAGATGAGGAGTGGTATCGAAGTTCCTTCTGAACTTCACGCCGAGGTACTTCACCTCCTCACCCAGTCTTACCCTCTCACCTTCTATGTCCATTATGATAGGGTGAGCCCTGTCAGTGGAGCCTCTGAGGAGCATGGCCTGGGTCTTGGCAGCGGCCATGCTCAGTTTCCGCCACACGCACCATTCTGCAACGAGCCTGGCGCACCTTTCCGCTTCCGTCTTCAGTCTGGCCCTGCTGTTTTCAGCCACGACGACTGCCAGGTCGTCGACGTAGGCCGTGGCAAGGAACCCTTCACCTTTTAGCTCCCCCAGCAACTCATCGAACACCAACTTCCACAGGGCCGGCCCAAGCACCGACCCTTGTGGGCATCCTCTCTCGATCTTCTCCTCGACCTCGTAGTAGTTCCCTCTGATCCTCACACTCCTGTCGCTAAGATAACTACTTACGAGGGAGTACAGGTTACTGGGGGTGTCGAGCAGCTGCAGCCGCTGGAGTACGCAGGGCCACCACACACTTTCGAAGGCGAAGGATATGTCGAACAGTACGAGCATGACATACTTCTCCGCCCTGTCTTCAACGTCCCTGCGCACTCTCAGCAGTGCGTCTGTGGTTCCCTTGCCACGGGTCGACCACTCGCCTTCGGCCCATGTTGACCTGCAGAATCCGCAGCCTACACATACCGGGTTCTTTTCACCTGTCCGGCCATCATCTCCAAGTGCTGCGGGCACACCCTGCTGCCCGCGCAGTGTCGGAGCTCTTCCCCCTCTCTGCCTTTGGCCTTGCAGTTAGCGCATGTCGGTGCCTGCTTGCTCTTCTTTGCCGGGCAATCCTTGACCTTATGCCCGGTCTCTCCGCACCACAAGCTCGCTATCCCGGTCGCTTGGCATGTTTTCGCCGGGTTGCCATACTGCATGCATTTCGGACAAAGCAGGGGTTCGAGGTTATCCTTAATGGCCAGACACCACCATCCTCCACTTCATCCGCCTCCGTCAGGTTCATCAGGGCGAGCCTCATCAGTGATGACCTTCGATGATCCACTCCGCCCCTCGCAGGACTGGCAAAGCAGGATCTAAGCCACTCCCTCCTGACGAAGTCCTCCTCCGGCCTTTCGATGGGCACACCTTGCTCCAGATAAACCTCTGGAGTACCTCCCCATCCCAGTGGTTGGGGACGCCTCTGACTTCCAGGCGGGGCCTTCTCGCCATCGCCATCTTGGCGTCGAGCCCCTTACCATTTAGGGCATCCCAATTTAACAGCTTCTGGGTCTGGTCAGGCCCTCCAATCTTGACCAAGACGCCGCCAGCTTTGGTCACTCTGACAACACTGGCGTTGGCGCCGACTTCCCTGAGCTCCTCCCGGGTCGGGAGTTGCTCCAGGATCTTGCCGGCCTCCCATCCTGCTACATTCCCCTTCAGAAGAGCAGAGGAGGCCTCCACCTACATTACCCTGAAGGGGAATGTAGCAGGAAGGGAGGCCGAGCTAGAAGGTGAAGGGTTCCTTGCCACGGCCTACGTCGACGACCTGGCAGTCGTCGTGGCTGAAAACAGCAGGGCCAGACTGAAGACGGAAGCGGAAAGGTGCGCCAGGCTCGTTGCAGAATGGTGCGTGTGGCGGAAACTGAGCATGGCCGCTGCCAAGACCCAGGCCATGCTCCTCAGAGGCTCCACTGACAGGGCTCACCCTATCATAATGGACATAGAAGGTGAGAGGGTAAGACTGGGTGAGGAGGTGAAGTACCTCGGCGTGAAGTTCAGAAGGAACTTCGATACCACTCCTCATCTGGGATACCTGAAAGATAGGGTGACCCTGTCACTCAATGGATTATCAAGAATAGGGGTTGCATTCTGGGGCCTCAGGTACCCGGCAACGATGACCATTTACAAAGGCCTGGTCTTGGGTATTCTGAGGTATGCATCCCCGGCGTGGAGCCAAAACCTCACGCAGCTGCAGAAGAGGAGACTGGCGACCAGCCAGAGACTGGCCCTGCTACGAGTCACGAAGGCGTACACGAGGCGATGTAACGGTGTAACGGTGTCACACGAGGCGGTGCAGGTGCTGGCGGGAGCGATGCCCCTGGACCTCATCCTCAAGGAAGATACATTGATATATGAGGTGAAGAGGCAGGGGCTGGCGGCGCTCCCGGAGGGACTCCGAGAGAGAATCGGCGGGACCCCCAATAGATGGAAGAAGATGGTGAGGGAGGATACAAAAGGAGAGTGGAATGGACGGTGGGTGGGAAGCCTTTGGGAAAAAAAAAAGGTGGGTGGAAACCTAGAAGGGCTCTACCTTGAGGAAGTTTTTCCCCACCAAAGACCGGGATATACACCCTCCCTTCCCTTCTTCAGAGAGTTCGTCTACGGGTGGAAGGACGTGGTCGGGCCTGCACACTTCACCCTTGGCAGGACCCGGCCCCTCTGTGAGCCACCAGATGAGCCACCGGATAAGGAGCCAGACAAGGAGGGCCCCCAGGAGGAGATGGAGGACCGGACTGATGCAGACTGGCCGGACGCGGACCGGACGGATGCGGCGGACCAGGAGGGCTGGACGGCACCCGGACGGATACAGAGTCGAGGCCACGAGGCTTAAAAGGTGCTGCCCCATCAGTAAGGTGCACATCCGTGCACTGGGCAGCACAACAGATTATTGTTTTTTGTTAGAGAAGAATTGGTCGACTGTATCTTCTAATTTAAGGAAGAAATAGTTGGGGGTGCAGTCAAAGAAAACACCAAAATAAGAAAAACTTATTTATTATGTGCCGACGTTTCGGCCTACAATGTAGGCCATCTTCAGGGCTAAGAGAGAGAAACAAACAAAAATATATAAAAACGTAGCAGTAACAAGAATATATAAAAAGTGGTACAGGAGTGAAAAAATAAAAATAGTGACTAGATATGATGAAATAGTGAAAAGATAAAATAGTGAATAGATAAAAATAGTGACTAGATATGATGAAATGGTGAATATATATATGATAAATAAGAAAGAATATAAGACTGGTTACAGAATATAAGAAAGAATAAAGAATAAATAAGAAAGAATATAAGACTGGTTACAGAATATAATAAACTTAAAAAAGTGATAGATAAAAAAAAATAATAAAATTGTAGATGATGAAAAGAAATTATAATGGTGACAGATATAAAAAACAAGAATACAAATATAAAATATAAAAAATACATGTCAAGAAAGGATAAAATGTAAACAATAATATAAAGGGAAAGAAAAATGAGGAGGTAAACGGAAAGATACAAGAAGAGAAGATTAAAATTATAGAAAAAGGGGGTTACATAGGTATGAGGGGTTACATAGGTAAAGTGTAATAATATAAGCATATATAGAAATAAAAGCTTGATAAATTTCAAAAATGAAACATTGAACATAGTGGTATTTATAACTATGCACTATGAGGAATTAAAAGAAAAAGAAAATATAAGTAAGGGAAGTTAATATGTAACTGTATACAGTAGGAAGCAGTGGCATTAATGCAAAATAAGATGTGAATATAACAGAACCATGTAGAAAATAGGTAAAGAAATACAGAGGATGAAAAATATGAGGCTAAATAATAATGAACTCTATACATTAACAAATGATGGATGCCAAAAGAAGGTGTGAGAACAGGTGAGAAGAAAGGTGAATGTGAAAAGGATGGAGCTAAGATAAATACCAAGGTATGTACTAACCGAATAAAACACGAGGCAGCTAGGAGAGCTCAGAAAGAAGTGAGAGCAAAAATACGTTATAAAAATACGTTAGGCCGGCTGGAGGAAGCGATACAGGCGATCTCTGACGGCCAAAAAAATAATGACAAAGAAGGGGGAAGGAGATATGCAGATGTAGAGGCAATAAGAGACCGTAAATAATGTAAATAGCGTGAAAAATTAAAAATAAATAAAATTAAAAAGGAGAAATGCAGATGCCTGGATATAAGAGACCGTAAATAATGTAAAATGCGTGAAAAATTAAAAGTCAATGCTCAACATGTAATTAATAAAAGAATGGTATAAAAAATTAAGAATGTAAGGTTATTTTAGTAAATTAAAAATTTGGGAGTAGGTTAGGGATAGGTGATGGGAGTCGGTCTTGGCATTAACGGTAGAGGAATCTAAATTGATGTGAATGGTTTCTGAGAGGATGCGTTTATTATAATTAGGAACGGAGGCCAGGATCGACGTATTTTCGAAGTCAAAAATGTGGTTAAAGGATAGGGCGTGTTCGGAGAGTTTAGAAGCGGTTGGGTTGTGGGAGGAGATGGAATATTTGTGTTGGATAATGCGGTCTTTAAGTAGGTTTTTGGTTTCGCCGATGTAGGAAGAGTTGCAGTTGGGAGTAGAGCACGGAATGCGATAGACGACCTGAGAGCGATGTTTTAGAGGAATGGGATCTTTGACTCGGGTATAAATATTGGAGAGTTTGTTGTGGGATTTAAAGGCGATGCGTAAATTGGGGATCGCGGAACGTAGGGATTTTTGAATGTTATTAGAGAGGGAGGGTATATATGGCAAGGATCTGTATATAGGGATAGAAGGCGGATGTGGAGATCGGGTGCGGGTGGGTGGGTTATGATGGTGATGGATGAGTTTATTGATAACATAGGGAGGAAAATTGTTTTTTAATAGGATTTCTTTGATGCGTTGGGTGTTGGTGTTGTGGAAGCAAGCGTCGGAGAGGGATAGACCACGGTGGATGATATTTTTGGCGACATTGATTTTTTGGTGGTGCGGATGTTGGGAGTAATAATTGAGGAGTCTGCCAGAATAGGTGGGTTTAGTTCTGGCAGACTCGTTGTATCTATAAGCAGACTTGTTTTTTATATCTGTCACCATTATAATTTCTTTTCATCATCTACAATTTTATTATTTTTTTTTATCTATCACTTTTTTAAGTTTATTATATTCTGTAACCAGTCTTATATTCTTTCTTATTTATTCTTTATTCTTTCTTATATTCTGTAACCAGTCTTATATTCTTTCTTATTTATCATATATATATTCACCATTTCATCATATCTAGTCACTATTTTTATCTATTCACTATTTTATCTTTTCACTATTTCATCATATCTAGTCACTATTTTTATTTTTTCACTCCTGTACCACTTTTTATATATTCTTGTTACTGCTACGTTTTTATATATTTTTGTTTGTTTCTCTCTCTTAGCCCTGAAGATGGCCTACATTGTAGGCCGAAACGTCGGCACATAATAAATAAGTTTTTCTTATTTTGGTGTTTTCTTTGACTGCACCCCCAACTATTTCTTCCTTAGATTATTGTTTTTATTTTTAATTATGTTCCCAGAGAAATTATACACGTCCCCCCCGAGACTGTATAATAAGAAATTTTTTGAATAAAGAGTTGCTTTTTGGCAGTGGTGGGCGTGCGTAAACCCAACATATTAACCCACCACTGCCGAAACCCCGTATGCCAGTGATAGCAGGAAGGGGGAGGGAAAAAAAAAAAAAGGTTTCTGGTAGCCCTAAGGACCAGTGACTCTACCAACGCGACGATCCTCGCGACCATTTCGGTGGGTAAAACCATTCTGAACAGCAAACAGGATAAGAAAAAAAAGGCTTTAAAAAAAACAGTGCTAAAATGAACGTGAATGTAAAAATGTAGAAAAAACGTAACTAAAGAATAGCAGAAGATGAACGAATGTGGACATCATTATTATTCCTAGGGAAATAAAGAACTTTTGTACGGGATTATTGATATGAAAGCCTTTCTAGCCGTTATGTAACCAGAACAAAACAATCAATACGCTCAGAATGTAATTTAAATACACATTTATCGAAAAAAATAGGGTGCGCCGTTTTTTTTAGTTTTTATATATATATATATATATATATATATATATATATATATATATATATAGAATAGAATAGAATAGAAAATAAACTTTATTCTGGGACAAAGTCCCTTTAGGATAACAATAATGAACAAATAAAAAAAAAACATAAAATTCATCTGGCCAGAAGGCTACACAATAACACAAATCATGAAATAATCAAGTGTGACAAAGCATTGTAAAAATAGAAATAGATAAGAAAATAAATAAATAAAATACAAAGAACTTGACTGCTTTTTAACTAATTGTCGAAAATAAATATATTTATATTAACAAAATAATGATTAATAATATTAATACAGTAGCTGATGACGAAATTGCTAACTAAAATAATTGATTAGCATAGCATGCGATAATGTATTTAAAAAGTCGGTATCATTATTGTTGTTGGAAAAATAAACAAAACAAAGGGTAGCGGGATCGAGTTTACAATACTGATATATTCAAGCAAACATTTGACCTGCTTGGAGAGCGACTTTTTGAGATGCCAAGAGATGATGGGAAAGCAGGGATTTAAATGAAGCTAGTGAAGAGGAATGGCGAATGAAAGGAGGGATTGAATTCCACACAGTGGAGGAGCGGGCGAGGAAGGAGCGCTCAAATGTCTTAGTTCTGTGGGAAGGAATGTAGAAATCGGAAAGGCGAGATCTTGTTTTGTGGTGCTGGACAGAGGATTTGAATGGGAGGAGACTATAGATATATGAAGGGTGTTGCGAGTTGATGGATTGGTATAGAAAAACGCTAAGGATATATTGTCTACGGATGGGAGGGAAGAGCCACTTTAACTCATCATATATATATATATATATATATATATATATATATATATATATATATATAAAGAAAGAAAAAGAAAATTGGGGAAGAATAAAAACTCTCACTAGGTTGTGACATTTTTTTTTTCTAAACCCTATTTATTTTCAAATAATATAATGTTACAATACAATAATACAAATATATACTACAAATAATACAGCCTACTATTGCCCAAAGGTAGGTTACGAGATGTGGTTATCAAATAACGAGACTGACGTTGCAAAAAAAATTTATTTTTATTTTATACACAATTACTTAGTATCGCAGTAGATATAAACGACGGTTTGTAGAATTGTGAAGTGTGGACTTGACCTTACTAGGGTGAGGGGGGTATTTATGTAGGGCGGGAGGGGAAGTCCTTGGCGGTCTGAATGCCACATTTGGCAACGTCGCAAGGAATGTGGTAAATTTGGCAACATCGCTTTGTTTACATTTGCGCTGCAGTGGGAGTGTAAATGACCTTGTGACTTCACGGGGGCATTGACCTTGTGACGTCAGAGCATGACCCATCGCGGGACCCGGTATTATGCATTGCTCAGCATAACTTCATACTTTATCTCACGGGTGATAAAGCGCTGCAGTAGGAGTGTAAATGACCTTACGACGTCACGGGGACATTGACCTTGAGACGTCACGGAGGCATTGACCTTGTGACGTCACGGGGAATTGACCTTGCGACGTCAGAGTCATCACGGGGCCAGCTTCTCGGTATTATGCTTTGTTCAGCATAACTTCATACTTTAACTCACGGATGATAAGGTGCTGTAGTAGTGCGTAACAATGACCTTGTGACGTCCAGAGCATGAGTCATCGCGGGGCCGTCTCCTATGCTTGCTCAGGATGATAATGTTGACATTGAACTTGATGATAAACGGCATACCTTAGATAACACAAGAGATACTCTTCCTTACGGCCATTATTATTTTATTGATTGTTTATTTTACGAACTAATTATATTTGAGGTTAAAAAACAAAACATGAACAGTAGTAAACAAAAATTTTTTATTTGAAACAACAAGTAATAAAAACTTAATGTCTAATTTCATCAATGTTATGTATAAATGCGTGTGTAATAAAGTTACAAATAAATGTTCATTATAAGAGTGCATTATTCTTTTTACACCACTATGCTATATCCTTCCTATCAATCCAGCTGCTTTCTTTTAGCCCCCACCATTTCACATACAACTTATTTCCTTTCCTTTTCAAAATCTTTTCGATAAGATAAACATCTGGATGTTTTACTTTTTGAAGCTCTTCAGCATAAAAGGAGCCACTGATAGGTTGACCTTTTAGATCTTCAAGTAAATATGTATATGGATCAGTTTTCTGAATCTTGATTACTTTAAATATTTCGCTTGACCAATTTAGCTTGTAACCTTTTGAAAATGCTGTTTTTGTTTAGATATTCGCACAAAATCTTCCTCTTCAAACTTCTGCTTTCGCACTGTTGATTTGGAACGAACAGAAGAATACACATTGTTTAGCAAGTATTTTTCTGATTTTTTATTATGGGCATCAATTGGTTTCACACATATTGTTGTATGGAATGATGAGTTATAATCATGTCGAGTCTGAGGTAAAATATCTAAAAACTTGTAATTTTCACGCAAGCTAAATGCTTTCCACATTTTCTCTTTTAATGTCCTATTAAACCATTCTACAATGGAAGCTTTCATATTAGAAAAGGTGGAATAATGACTAATACAGTATTGTTTTATTAGAGATTTAAACTTGGAATTATAAAATTCCTTTCCTTGATCGCTTTGAATATTTCTGGGTGTTTGTTCGCTCGAACGAAACACGCTCTCCATCGCATTAGTTGCGAGCAGGCTTATGCAATTCATTTACAACAGTTCTTTTTATTATTCATGAATCCATCTATAATGATTTCTTTTCGAGTAATTTGTTAAGATAACCGAGCGTGACCGCATCAGCTCCCTCTATAGGCTCACCTACGTTTGTTATTTTCTTGCCTGCGTAGTCATACATATATGCAACCAAAGTTAAAGCAACGCTGTTTAAATATTTTTTGGTAACAATATCGGATCCATCTTTAGGTTGTGCGAAGTTAACGAGTCTTTTTCCTTTTCCATCTATATAATTACCAGGCCAATTTTTTAAATCGGTGCTGGTCACTGCTAGTGTATCTCAATATACTTTATTTGCAGCGTCGTGAGTAGTGACTGGATTTGCAATATTGATTATCCTTAAATGATGCGCATCATTGTCCTTTTCAGCCTTTAACAAGCTAAAGGTAAAATAATGTTTCTTTTTGTACTTTGAATGCTTTTTCGCTATGTGGGTTCCGAACTTGTTAATCGTCATGATTATACTGAATCTCTAAATGTAGATGTTAATATATTATATTTTCTTCTCGTAGCTCTTCAATTATCGATTCTATTTCGTTTTGGTGTCCTTCGTGTCCTGCATAGGTTGAAGACATTATGGTAACAGCCTAAGACGATCGACTACTTCGTTTGGGTCATTCCAATACTCATACAGAGATTTATTTGCTCTCATAAGTCCAGTGACCTGTTTGTAAGAGTGGGAACGGAGTGAAGTTAGCCTGCCCGGAACTGCTGATGCTGAGGAAGGAGGGCGGGGTTTTAAAGATTGTGTTCGGAATAACTTCAATATTATATTTCTATATTTATCAGATCTATTTCCGGACACCCTTTGTTCCTCACTATAGCCTCTCTTGTGAGCATTGGTCGAGAGTAAAATATTCTTATAATTATTCAAGTCGGACTCGGTATAATATTTAGGAATTTTCAAGTAGAGTAGCTGCAACAATCCCGGAGTTCCTTCATACACTATGTTGTTTATAGACATATCATCACTGTTCTCAAAAAGCTGAACATCGGTCGAGTCACCAATAACCAATCCTCCAGAAGGCATTACTCGAATGCCGTAACGAGAGTCATGTGCCTTATCACCTTTCAACATTTTATCCAAGTATTCCCATTCCTCCATAACTTCGGCTTCTCCCTTTGGCGTTTTAGCACATTCTTTGACTTGTTCTGAAATTGGATCATCTGTCACATACTCATCCATTTCTACTTCTGGAGACATGAAATCATGAAGGGATTTGTTAAGTGAAATAATGGTGTTAACACAGTACTTGGATCATCAGATGAAATTTGTGTAACTTTTTTGTGATGAGGTGTTGTTTTCGGCATTAATGTTGATTTTTTGTAAATACTAGCAGACTCTAACTCGCTTTTATCAGGCGATTCGTCCCAAACATTAGTAGTGTCAATTCTTTTTACTTTTCTAGACGTCAATGCGGGTTCCGATTTGGTCTCTTTATTATTTAATTGTACAGATTGTTTAATGTCCTCGAGAGATTTTAGCATGGATGTAAAAAACGCTTTTGACCTTCCTCAATATCCTGGAGACCACGCTTCAAATGAGCGAAATTTGTTTTTCAAAATCTCACTAGTTTTTATGATCTCGCGAGTGACTTTTGGGTTCATGATCGTTAATGCTCAATTATTGTCAGGACTGTTCTTTATATATCTACAATGAATGTATCAATTCATTTTCTAAAACGTCCATTATTCAGGTCTCTACTTTTGTCAATGACGAGGTAACTAAATGGTTCTTTCCAACATAAAGAACACATCTCTTTAAAAAGTGCAAAACTTAAATTTGGAGTGCTTACACGTTCCTCGTAAATATGTTTCAAATTTAATTCATCTTGAGGAAATACTATTAAAAAGTTGAAGTTACATCTGATAAGATGGCTCGGGATACAAACATAACTGTGTTAAATAGAAACAATCAAGATTCTTATGACGACCATAACTACAGTATTGTTTAATTATGTCCTGGTCTTCCATAGTGACGTCATCAAATATACAGACCTAATTGGATTCAAATTGGATTCAATTCTTTCGCATCTTCAAATTCATATACACATAACTCTATTTCAGGAACAAGATTTACGATACTTTTTAAATACTGGTATTTCCGTTGATGCAACGTTTTTCCGAAAAGATACACATTTTTTAATTTTAAACCATTCGGCTTTAATAAAAGACCAATCATAATATTAGTCTTTCCACATCCGCTTGGTCCACAAATGGTGATCTGAGAGTTGAAAAAGATGCCCTAATGGTGCCTTCTCTCTGAATCACACTTGACAGGTAAAACGTCTGTGGTAGAAAAACGTTGTCCTTGTTTAATTAATTTCATTCTGAATGCAAACAACATTATTATTCCTCCGTATACACACACACACACACACACACACACACACACACACATATATATATATATATATATTCTCAGTTCTTTATTTTCCAAGTACAGGATGACTCGCAGGGTTCGAAAAGGAAGAGGTTTGGTGAACATTCTTATAAAAAAGTTACCAATAGAATTACACATACCAGGATATCAGTATTGCGGACCTGGCACGAAATTAGAAAAACGATTAATTGCGGGTGATAGAGGAATAAACCAGCTTGACAGAGCTTGTAAGGTACACGATATAGCTTATAGTCAAAATACGGACATGGATAGTCGTAAACAAGCGGACAAGATCCTAGCTGATAATGCTTGGAAACGAGTTAAAGCTTCAGATTCAACATGGGGAGAAAAGCCGCTGCTTGGTTAGTTACAAATGTCATGAAAGCGAAAGGAAAAATTGGTTCGGGTATCAATAATAAGAAAAAAAAGAAAAAGAAGATTAGTTTTATTGACTTGGTTAAATCGTCAAAGGTAGACGATGTATCATCAATTCTGAACGCATCGAAAGTGGCATATAAGAAGGCTAAAATGCATTTGCGCGGTAAGACGAAACCTTCACCAAAGAAGGGAGGCTTCCTCCAATTTCTTGTACCGTTGATGGAAGGACTTTCCGCTGTGGGATCTTTGGCAGGAGGAGCCGCAAGTGTGGCGAAAGCGATCAACGAGGTGAAAGAGCCCAAACTAAAATTAGAAGAGCAAAAGAGACACAACATGGCTATGGAAGGACAGAAAGTTGGTGATGGACTTTATTTGAAGCCCCACAGGGATGGTTGCGATTTTTTTATAAACCGACAAAAAAGACCTTGAAAAATATGACTGCCGAATAAACCGTTGACCGATCTTGAATTAAATTATACAGCTAAAGTTTTGAATATTGGAAATTTTCGTGGAGTATTTATAATTGATAGTCTCCATAAATATCAAAAAAAGCATGAGACAGCTATTGTAAATTTGCATAAAAGTTCAGAACCTTGTTCTCATTGGGTGCGTTATATGAAAAAAGATTGTCAAATACTTTGATTCCTTTGGAAATTTAAAACCACCCCTACAGTTACTTGAGTACTTTAAGGGTTCAAAAATAATTTACAACAGACGTCGTTATCAAAAGTGGAATAGACCGATATGTGGACATCTCTGCTTAGCGCATTTTGCAGATGTTTCTCGCAAATTTTGATCATTCATAATCATGAGCTACACAGTAACGTTTATGGGCAATTCTAGTGTTCTCCATGCGATTTTTTTACCTCCGCTGGAATTAGGCTCAAGTTATACCATTGGGTTATTATCTTTTGACTCATATAATACTATTCCTAATATCAGGAAAGATGTTAACGATAAGTTTTATTTAGGAAATTCGACGATTCAGATACCTGAAGGATCGTATGATATCGATGCACTAAATTCTTTTCTTCGTGAAGAAATTGCTCATCAGGAACCTGGTGGGGGGTTTATACTGCGAGGAAATGAGAGTACTTTAAAGGCCGAACTTAGAACAACAAAGCCGGTCTACTTCAACTTCCCCGATAAGCCCCATTCTATTGGTCCACTGTTGGGTTTTTATCGCCCCAATCAAGTCATTAACCCATTGCATCAGTACAGCGAATCTGATGGCATTGTGAAAATTCTTTCTGTAAACATTATTTCGATTCATTGTAACATCGCATCAGGGTCTTATGTGAATGGGGATCCGGATCATAGCCTACATCATTTCTTTCCGGCTGTAGAACCAGGATATAAAATAATAGAAACCCCGAATCCTGTCATTTACTTTCCTTCTAACGTGAGGACTGTTGACAATATTGCCGTTCGGTTAGTGGATCAAGACGGAGAACTTATTGACTTTAGGGGGGAAACTGTTACATTGAGAATACATTTGAAGAAAAACGGGGATTGATTTTACTTTGGATGGTGTGCAGCATAATAGTGTAGCTCGTTATAAAAGAAGAGAGCAAGCCATGTTAAGAATTAGCAATTCCTAAATTGACGAGACAGTTAACAACTGCAAACGCTAACTTTTTGAAACACTGCGGTTTTCGATTAAAAAAATGAATAGCATACTAAACGTTACGTCAGATATAAAATTTGATAATTCCCTTACGCAATTCCAGTATCATTCGCATCAGCCGTATGCGGGGAACACCTTTAACACGTCCGACGAAATCAGAATACCAATCCATCATCAAGATGTTTACACGTTTCCTTCATTAAGTTATGTTTATCTTGAAGGATGAATTTCAAAAAAGCATGGGAATGATGGAACAACTTCAAAATTCACTAATAACGCGTTTGCGTTTTTGTTTGATGAGATAAGATATAAATTGAATGGTATTGAAGTCGATAGAGTGAGAAATCCTGGAATAACTACAACGCTTAAAGGTCATACATCGTTTTCACCCAATCAAGTCAAAGGACTAGAAAATGCGTAAAACAGTTTCAATAGATAAAAATGTTTTTTTAGCGTGTGTCTGCCATTGCACAACAATAACAACAGCTCAATAAATTACCCCAATAGTAGGCAAAGACCATCTAATAAGGGCATGAAAACTTATTTACTTGCCGACAAACATGGAGCCTGCCACACACCCCATACTGTTACTCATGCTCTCGGCGAAAATTCAAATTCCCAAATCAACCGATGTCATGTGTGTGGATATCGTCATGCCTTGTGGAAATGTGAAAGATTTCGCAAAGCCTCCCCAGCAGAAAGACCTGTACTTGTGAAAGGATGGACGGGCTGCACTAATTGCTTGTCAGATAGTCACACGAAAAATAAATGCACCTCCCACAGAAGATGCAAATTCTGTGGCAAATTTCACCATTGTTGGCTACATGTCGGGCAACGATAGGAAGAAACAAGTACATCTGCTTCCCCTGCACCCATCAGTACAAGTGGTGTAGTACTGGGCAGCCAAAGGTTTTGCTAGGGACAGCGGTGGTTGAAATTCAGGACGCTAACGGTATTTTTCAAAAGATCCGTGCCGTCACCGGATTGATTGATAGTGGTAGCCAGCACACCTTCATATTGGAAAGCTGCACGAGGAGATTAGGTCTAAGGTTAGAAGCATCTACGCAAGATATTTCCGGTATAGGCCATGCACCGCTCACGGGTGTGAGAGGAAAATTGAGTTGCAACCTCCGTTCAAGATTGGCACCTGAAGCTATATCCCACCTTTGCACTGAAGCAATAGTCGTCTCTCGTATTACTGGAAATCTTCCTCATAGCGTAATTCCTACTTCTACTCGAAGTCTGTACAAATCATATGTTCTGGCCGACGAGGAATTTTGGAAACCTAATTCTGTAGAATTCCTGCTAGGGGCAGATCTTTATTATGAAATGATAACCGGTCGTCCGATCACCATATCCCAGGATGCTCCCAAACTGTTACCAACGATTTTCGGATTTATAGTTGGAGGCCCTTCTAAAAGCCATTCTGTACCCAAGGGCACATCCAGCCTCATAGCGGAGTCAACGGAAATAGATGCAAGAGGTCATGTTAGAAGATGAAATGGCGTGTAAGAACCATTTTTTACCCACTCACTACAGGCTAACCTCAGGTCGTTATGCCGTATCTCTATCTTTGAAAAAATCAGTCTACATTGTAAAGAATCCTTAACAACAAGTTCTAAGTCGTCTTAGGAATTTGGAGTTCAAGCTCGAAAAGAACCCGCTGCTAAAGGTCGAGTACTACAATTTCATGCAAGAATACATATCACTGGAACACATAAAACTCGCCCCCGCTAGCGTCTTAACATATACTATACCATACCATGCCGTGGTAAAAACTGTAAACGACGTATTAGCCTATCTGACGATGAAGACTCTCGTACCAAGCTGCTAGGCATCCATTACAACCCCAAGGTGGACGTATTTTCTCATGAGATTCAGACGCCACCAAGAAATCCCACGAAAAGAGCAATATTGTCGGCCATCGCGAGTGCTTATGATCCCCTAGGATATCTTGCACCCGTAATTACGGGTGCAAGATAGAAAATTTAGTGCGTAGAAAATTTTCTACGCTAAGATAATACTGCAAGAGATGTGGAAATCCAAGGTAGATTGGGATGACATCGGCCCTAAATAAAATTTGTAACAAATGGAATATGCTCCTTGGTCAGCTCCACCTGCTAAGTCAAGTCAAGATTTCTCGTCACGTCGCTACAGGAATTCCGTTGTTATTAACAATAGTTGGTTATAGCGATGCATCCGTACGAGGTTATTCTTACGCGCGGTCACTTCAAATGGCTGCCAAATATCGTTACTTAAGGCTAAGACACAACTAGTCCCAGTCAAGCCAATGACTATACCTCGTCTAGAACTCTCCAGGGCACTATTACTGAGTTGCCTCTCTCAAACGTGCAAGCCTCTCATGAGCAAATTAGATATCAATACAGCCAAGTTCTTCACAGACTCTCAAGTTGTATTGGCTTTCTCTTCCACCTGAAAAACTCAACACTTTTGTAGCCCACAGAGTTATCGAGATATTGGAACTGACAGAAAGGAATCAGTGGAATTATGTCCGCTCCGAAGAAAATCCGGCAGATTGCAGCTGCCGCGTAATTTTACCTTCAGAGCTCATCCAATATCCATTATGGTGGGCGGGCCCCGTATGGCTCTCAACAAAAGAAGACAACTGGCCCTACTTTAGCACAGTAGTCTCCGAGAACCTGCCTGAAATAAAGAAAAGATGCAGTACAACGTTGACTACCACAGATAGCTCAAACCTCATTGTTTGGATGGAGCGCTTCAGTTCTCATCCTAAGCTTGTACGCGCCACAGCCTATACACTACGCTTTGTGGATAGACTTTGGCACCGAACTACTTCAAATGGTACGATTTCGGTACCTGAATACAACCGATCCGCTAAACTACTTCTGAAATTGACACAGGACCAGTTTTTAAAAGATCATGGTGAAATATCCAATAATAACGCCATCCGCTCCCTGCTGCGGTTCATTGACGGAGAGGGCTTGGTCAGGATGGGCGGTCGCCTTCAGAATTCACAACTACCTTATGATGCCAAGCATTCATACCTTCTACCAGCGAGTTGCCACCTCGCAAAATTACTCGTTGATCACTACCACATAATATATCTGCATTTAGGGCCAACCTCACTTCAAAATATATTGCAGCAAAAATACTGGATTATAGGAGCCTGAGGATTGATTCGTCGAAGGGGTTTTTAATTGCATTACATGCTATAAGGCCACTCATTCACCTCAAGTTCCCATTATGGGCAATCTGCCATCATGTCGGCTTGAAAAAGGTCAAGTATTTGCTCATGTGGGAGTTGATTTTGGCGGACCATTATTCATCAAGGAATCACAGCGAAGAAAAGCATCTCTAGGAAAGGCATATCTCTGCCTCTTCGTATGTATGAGCACAAAGGCCGTGCATTTAGAAGTGATCTCAAAATGCTCTACTGACGCCTTCTTAGCAGCATTTCAGCGCTTCGTAGCCAGAAGAGAAAAACCATCTCATATGCACTCTGACTGTGGTACTAATTTTGTCGGAACAGCCATTCGACTCAGGGACCTTATGCTCTTGTTACGATCCTCTGAGGCCATTTTGGTGGTCTATGGGAGGCCGGCATAAAATCTTGCAAGACGATATTATATAAAGTTATAGGAGAAACCCCCCTTACTTTCGAAGAGCTTGCAACATTATTCTGTCGCATAGAGGGAGTCTTAAACTCTAGACCTTTAGCCCCTCAAGGATCTGATCCAACTAGTTTGGATTGCTTGACACCAGGTCATTTTTTGATTGGGAGACCACTCATCGCTATCCCAGAGAACAACTCCCGGACAAGGAAGGCATCCTGCAACGTTGGAAGCTCATCAGCAAAAGGCTCAACACTTTTCGTCAAAAGGGCGGATGGAATAACTAAATCTATTGCAGCGAAGGAAAAAATGGACGAAGGATCGTCCAAATCTCAAAATCGGTGATCTGGTTATCGTCAACGAGCCAGGCTCACCCCTGAACTCATGGCCATTAGCTCGAGTGGCTGAAACTCACCTTGGCAAGGATGGAATCGTGCGAGTAGCCACTATCCGCACCTCCACAGGTCTCTACAAAAGGCCAGTAGCCAAACTCGTCGCACTAGCTCCCATCAACGACGCAGATTCAAAATAAAATGTAACTAAATTTTGGTGGGCGGGATGTTGAGGCCACAAAACTAGAATGTTATTATTGGTTTAAAGTGTATAAATTATTTCTGAATCATTCATTCAAGCGAGTAAAAAACCTTTTACCAGTCAATTTTTTTTTTCTTTATTTCAAAATACGTTTCGACTTATTTAATCATTTTCGATTTTCTTAATTTTCGATAAGTCTATTTTTATTTTTATTTAAATATTTTTACTCATAAATTTGTACATAGTGTATAAATTAATATGTATAAAGTGTAACAAGTTCGTTTATGTACGAGCTGAGTGGCCGACGCGTAAACAAATTTGCTTATATATAACGGCAACACCCACCGCCTGACGGGATTAACGCACAGTGCAGAGTCCCCAGTTCTGCAGTTTCGTTCGCAGCGTCCACACTGGCTTATTGGGACCGTGTCCTCACTTCATCACTGAAGCATCTTTCCGCGTAGGAACACTCGATGCGATCCTGGTCGTGATGTGATTTTGTCTGGACTCAAAATAATGCTAAGTTTTTTTCTTTTCTTTTTTTTGATGATAATTTATTATTTATTTTAAAGTAAAACCTTATTTTGCAAAGAATTTTTTCATAAACTACTGTAAACGTTTTCATCATTATTATTTTCACAATACATTTTATCTTTATTAACACGTTTTTGAATGGAATATCATTATTTGGTTATGTTTTTTTCTATTTATTGCAATTATTATGTTTTTTTTTGCAATTTATTGTCATTAGTAGTATTTTTTTTTGTGTGTGTGAAATATTATTATTGTTTTCATTCCGTTATTGCATTCCAGACTGATCGAACGAGAAACGCTACCAAAGACAGCAGTCAGTTAGATAGTTGCGAATTGAAAA
This sequence comes from Arma custos, assembly GCA_037127475.1. Taxonomy (NCBI): domain Eukaryota; kingdom Metazoa; phylum Arthropoda; class Insecta; order Hemiptera; family Pentatomidae; genus Arma; species Arma custos. The sequence continues at coordinate 50,861,618 of CM073764.1, read as the reverse complement.
ACTTGAAACTCTATCTGAATAGCGAACAATATCCTTAAGACGATTTGAATCTAGATTTTGCACAAGGAAAAGTGGCTCTTCTCTATGAAATGTAAAGGAGTCACGATCCGATTTTGAGACCTTCGCGCCTATAGCCGTCATAGATTGTTCTAAACAATCCGAGGCAATAAAAAGTACGAATATTGATATTGGTGTATTACTAGAGGCGAGTGAGAACTTTCCGCCAAATACTAAGGCACACTGCCTTATTCTTCACGATAAAATTGTCGAAAATGAGATGGGAACCGGTTTGCTCCGTAAAATGTACTGAAACAGCATATACATCTATATATAGATTAAGTCGACTGCATAAATATCAGTTCACCGTAGGACATTGACTCAAGCATATAATGCGTTCGGTGGTCATTGATTTTCAGGGCTATCGCTCGGCTTCTAACTCATTGATCGTTAAAGAACTATCTGTAATCTCCATCAGCCATGGTTCATCGTGGCATTGGTTTTTCAAACCATCTCGAGATGTTGGAGAGTCGAAAACAAATCTTTGGGTAAAGAAACATATTCACGGACTGGAATGGAACTATGGTGATGTACCATATGAGGATTTGAAATATTTCTTACTATCCATCACGAAAAACTTGGACACATTATGAAAACTGTCATTTCATAGAAGAACTTATCGATAAACCAGTCTACGATCTTCGTGATTTCGACTGTCCAAACTTGAAAATTTTAGAAAATGATAAGACTGCATGTGATTTTCATTTGAAGACTTCCTTTGTTTGCTCATTAAATCAAGCCCATCGATTGGCTACATGGATCAGAAAAAATTCTGAGGCTATAAATTTTAAAAAGAAGAGGTACGTAAGCAATCATTTAGAAACATCGACTCGCCAAATCATCTGCTGTCGTTTGCAGGATTAATACGCGGAGTCAAAGATAATGTCAAATGTGTATATACCGGACTGGTCTATGACTCCAAATCACTAATCAACCCGCTCAAGTACAAAAAGAAGAGTCATCCTCAGTGCTTGTGGTTTGAGGAGGAGTATTATTTATAAAAGGAATGGAAGGATCTGACATAATCACTTTGATAATGAACAGAATGGAGGTGATAATCTGTGGCTTGGGATAGGAAGGCATAGAAACTTCAACTACTGAAGAATTGAGAATTTTACCTCGCTCGTTGCTTTTGTACATTGGATTATATCTGGGACAACTTACCTGAGGAATGGCAAAATGATGAGGAATTTATCCAGAAACGTAGACTTTCCTACATTGATGAATACTCTACTTATAATAAATTGTACTATATGTATTTTTGAAATTTGTTTTGCTATTTTTACATTATTTTATTGTTAAATATAAAACAATGCATATTTAAAAAATAATTTATTATTCCTTTTTTTATTTTATTTGAATTATAGGGATGGTGTTGGGATAAAAGTAAATGCAACGAAATATAGAAAACAATTACATATTTTTTCATATTAGTACAATGACAACTGGTTTTAATTATTATTACATATACCATTGAGTTCTTTAAGGTTATAAAAGAGGGTATTAGTATTTATGCCGAAATCAATCGGAACACAATCCACATGTTTGATGAGTTGACATTCTTCATTTTTCTTATAGAGTTCAGCCATCTTGGTTATCAAGTCCAATGAGTCGTTGATTTTCTTAATGTCTCTACAAAGCTTTGTCACATCATTTTTGTTAAAACATGCCGAAGGTGTATTCAGCTGAAGGGTTGATGGACTCCGGTTAAACATTGTGAAACAAAGAACAACCTGTTCTATTTTCATGATTCTGTTCCTCAATCTCTTGGAAAATATGCAATATACATTTTTACATCCTACTCGGTCTTCAACCTCCACTTTCTTGGGCCTCCTTAGCAAAAGAGACAACATCCTTGGAACTTGGTCGACGATGAATTTTCATTCTTTTGTATCCATATACACTGTATTTTTCTTATCGATGATAGCGACAGTGGGGACAAAATCATAAAGACCGACTCGGACTAGTTTGCTATTAGTGATGGGGTAATCAGTCACTAGTTCCAATCGTCGTAGTTCTTTAACGTTGAGACTAAAAGATTTAACAGAGAGGTGGTGATAGATGAAGTTTTTCTATTTTTTTTACTAGTTGATTTAATTAGTTTCTTTTTATTTCATATATAACCATTTGGTTTTTTAAATGAGAAAGTTGTTGAATAAAACATTTAAACCTTTTACGCATGATAGCAGCATCCACAGCTGTTTTCCTGTTCTTTTTTATTATCAACTTCATCTATTATTATTAATGGTAGCTTCTCTATTTGTTCCAAGTACTCAATAAATGAACAATATTTAGACCATTTCTTGTGATCTACAAAATATAGGGGTCATTATGTACCATCCATTCGTGTAATATTACTCCACAAAAAGGACACCTTGTTCGGTCTGATTTTTTCAAATAATAAAATCCTGCTGATGCCAGCTTAACGGCACTCACTGGTGAAGACCATCCAACAGATGTAGGTAGATGATCATCCTCATACCTCAGACTCCAACCTGTTCGCTTCTCCACATTGAACTAATTGAAAGAACGAGAGTGGTGTCCTCATGACATGACATGATTAAAGACAGAGACCTGCTCTGACGGAACAGATGTCATAAGGTCATTTTTACTCACTACTACAGTGCCTTATCATCCGTGAGATAAAGGAAACTGCTGACCAAGGCATAGAAGGAGGTGGCCCTGCGATGACTCATGCTCTGACGTCACAAGGTCATTTACACTCCTAATAAATGAAAAATGTAAACAAAACGATCAAATGTAAAACCTGCTGACAAAAGTATACTCGAAGATGGCCCCGCGATGACTCTGACACCACAAGGTCAATGCCCCCATGACGTCACAAGGTCATTTTTACACTCACTACAGCTCAAATGTAAACATAGCGATCAAATGTAAAAACTGATGACAAAAGCAAGATAGCCCCGCGATGACTCTGACGCGGGTCAACAAGGTCAATGTCCCCGTGACATCACAAGGTCATTTACACTACTACTGCAGTGCCTTATCATCCGTGAGATAAATTATGAAGTTATGCTGAGCAAAGCATAATACCGGGAAGCTGGCCCCGCGATGAGTCATGCTCTGACGTCATAAGGTTATTTACACTCCTACTGTAGCTCAAATGTAAACAAAGCGATGTTGCCAAATCTACCACATTCCTTGCGACGTTGCCAAATGAGGCATTCAGACTGCCAAGGACTTCCCCTCCCGCCCTACATAAATATCCCCCTTACTCTCGTAAGATCAAGTCCACACTTCTCAATTCTACAACCCGTCGTTTCTATCTACTTATCACCTTCAATGTACACCCGTTCTCTATCCCTACAACACTCCGTGCGAATTTTCCATCATTGGAAACAGTGCTGGAAGTCATCTTCTGTCAGCTCAATTGAAACAAATATTTTTAAAGACCTGCAATGTGGGTTGAAACATTAATAGTCATAATAAATCAATAGTTATAACTATTTTTTAATTCACTATATCTGAATTCCCACTGTCTTACTTTTCATTGGTTACAATGAAGAAATATGTTTCAAATCTTTAATTTGATTTATATTTCCAGCTCCAACGCATGATTAATACTCCTCACTAATGAGGCTTCTCACCTGGATGACGAGCTATTATATGACTTTTTAAATTATGAGGTTTAACAGATTTATATTGGCAATGAGGACATTGATAAGGCTTCTCGCCAGTATGGCGGGCCATAATATGATTTTTCATACTTCCAGATTGTACTGATTTATAATCACAAAAAGGACAGTGATGAGGTTTCTCACCAGTATGACGAGCCATCAGATGTCTTTTTAATTCTTGTACAGTGACAGATTTATGATCACAATGAGGGCACTGGTGAGGCTTCTCACCCGTATGACGAGCCATAATATGAATTCTTAAATCATGTTGTGAAATAGATTTAAAATCACAATGAGGACAATGGTGAGGTTTTTCACCTGTATGATTGGCCATCATATGTCTTTTCATACTTCCAGATTGTACTGATTTATAATCACAATGGGGGCATTGACGAGGCTTCTCCCCTGTATGATGAACCATTATATGACATTTCACACTAGCTGATTCTACTGATTTATAATCACAATAAGGACAGTGATGAGGCTTCTCTCCTGTATGGTGGACCATTATATGGCTTTTCATACTCACAGCTTGAACTGATTTATATTCGCAATGAGGACATTGATGAGGCTTCTCTCCTGTATGATGGACCATTATATGATTTTTCAAATTTCCTGATTGAACAGACTTAAAATCACAATGCGGGCATTGATGAGGTTTCTCACCCGTATGACGGGCCATTACATGTTTTTTCAAATCTTGAAGTGTAATGGATTTATGGTCACAATGAGGACATTTATGAGGTTTCTCATCAACATCGTAAGTTGTCATTTTCAATTCCTGTGGTGTAATAGAATTATAATTACCATGGGGAGGATTCTCACTTGGATGATGGAGCATTATGTGATTTTTAATATTTTTAGATTCCACTGATCTGTAATCACAATAAGGACATTGATTAGGTTTCTCGCCTATATGCCGAGATATTACATGTCTTTTTAAATCTCTTATCCTAATGGATTGATAATCACAGTGAGGACATTGATGAGGTTTTTTATCTGAATGATGAGCCAATACATGGCTTTTCATGTTTCCAGATGTAACTGTTTTATAGTCACAGTGAGGACATTGATGGGGTTTCTCACCAGTATGACGGGCCATTACATGTCGCTTTAAATCATTTTGTGTAATTGATTTATGATCACAGTGAGGGCAGTGATAAGGCTTCTCACCTGTATGGCGAGCCATTATATGTCTTTTCAATTCTTGAGGTGTGATAGATTTATGTTCACATTGAGGGCACTGATGAGGCTTATCACCCGTATGCCGAACAATTATATGTCTTTTCATTTCTTTTGGTGTAATAGATTTATGTTCACAGTGAGGACAGTGATGAGGTTTCTCACCCGTATGACGAGCCATTACATGTCTTTTCAATTCTTGTACAGTGACAGATTTATGGTCACAATGAGTGCAATGATGAGGCTTCTCACCTGTATGAATGGACATCACATGTCTTTTTATACTTCTAAATAGTACTGCTTTGTAATCACAATGTGGACATTGATGAAACTTCTTTTTAAGGGAACTATCCTTGGCACCTATAAACAACAAATTATTATTTCAAAATATGAAAGTAATAAATAAATCATCTAAAAGTTCTTAAATTTTACAACTTATGCATTTTATAACAAAAATGCCGTGAATATAATAAGTATGTACAGGTAAATTCATAAGTCAAAATGAAAACTATAGCCAAATTTAAAAATTCAGAAACCTGTAGTTATAGGAAGAATAATTGAGACTTAAAAATCATCATATATGCAAAATAAAGTTTTAATACCAAAATAGCTACTCAATAAATATCTAAATGTTGATCTATGATCTGTAGGTCAACATTTTAATATTTTAAAAACATTATGGAACAGAGGAGAAACCAATAATGCCAATGAAGAAGAGAAAATTATAATGCATTAGTAAATAATGAAGTAAGGAATACTATTAATATTATTAGGAAGAAAAATCATATAAAAACGACTGTAATGTGCTAATTGGTTAAAAGTATAACAATATTCAACACAATAATTTTCACTTCTCATCATTCTAATCAGTTAGTATGATATATTACTTTCTCCTTCTACAATCATTTAAGTCCTATTGTTTATATATATTGTTATTTTGCAAATAAAAACCTACAACAATCCATAAAGGTTCTCGGGCTTTCCTTGCATGATAAGGGCCATACATTTTGTGGAATAAAATTTGTGCAAAGAGGTAATGTGCTTTGGGCTGTTCCAACTTCTAAGGATTCAGGCACATCTCAATGTTTTTCTTCCAGTTAATATTACACACATTGACTATCCTCGAAGAGTACGCCAAGAGTGATGCCAAGAAGTTGAAATCACATAAACTTTTATAGCAGAAAATATCGTGAATTAACACCTTACAAAGGCCATGAATTCTGAAGTTACTTAAATGTTAAAACCTACATAACAGTCAGATCTCTTTCCAGCCATATTTGGGAAGATACATTATTGAAACAATATTATGGCACTTTACAATTACCTTTTTTAGTTTTCTTCTCATTTTTATTTCTATCACTCTGTGCATCATCGTCTGAAGATATCTCATATGTTTCTAAATCTTGCTTATCCACTACAAAATATAAATCTGGACTAGAATCAGCAGGCTGGAGAATTGAGGGTCCAGGGCTTGAATCTACAAAACAAAAGTTAATATTCCAAAATAATTAGGCATCCAAAGTAATGGTAAATTTCAAAAATAACATGATATAATTATTTTAACCTAAACTCCTATATACACACATAAAAAAACAACAAAAGAAGCCTGTATCACTACAGCCTGTGAACGGGTCTGGGGTTCATACATGATAGAGACTGTACTATTTCATGGACAATGGTTCTGCAAGGAGGTGACTTGTCCTAGGTCACGCTCAACCGCCAGATTTTTCTCCCTTATTTTTTTAATAATATTTTATAGAGATTGGGTGAGCCCCCTGAGGGTCCAAGATCCTATATGATCCATCTCCAGCTGCAAATAGACTAAATAAAAGTCTTTCCCGCAGCGGGATTTGAACCAGGATAATGAAAAATAATCAATAAAAAAATAATTATCAGAAACACTATATAAATAGACCATCAAGCAATGGAATAGACTCAATTTAAGTCATAGCATCGCCCAGGAACTAAAGATCGACTATAAAAAAAGTTTTAAACCATTTGGGAAAAGCTGGATTCAAAAAGAAGCTCGATGTTCGGGTGCCACACCAATTAACACCAAAAAACATGATGGATCGAATTTCCATCTGCGAAGCTTTGGCCAAACGGAATGAAATCAACCCATTTCTTAAACGGATGGTGACTGGGGATGATAATGGGGTCATATACCAAACCAGGATTCATGGCCAGGAAGGTTCTACTGTGTGTTTGGTCGGAAGGAATCATTTATTATGAATTGCTTCTGTATGGCCAAACACTAAATTCAGATTTCTACTGTTAACAACTGGACCGTTTGAAGTTAGCGATTGACCAGAAACGGCCAACAGAAGAGGTGTTGTGTTCCATCAGGACAACGCAAGGCCACACACGTCTGTAGTGACTCCCCAGAAATTTCGGGAGCTTGGTTGGGAAGTTGTAATGCATCCGCCCTTTAGTCCGGATTTAACACCAAGCAATTACCACCTTTTTCCATGTTTCAAAACTTTCTGAGTGATAAGAAATTGGGTCAAGAGAAGATTGTGAAAATCGATTACTAGAGTTTTTCGCACATTAAGGACCAATACTTCTATGAGAGAGGCATTATGAAGCTATCTTTAAAATGGCAGCAAATTAAACAACAAAACGGTGCATATTTAACCCTAATCGGACAATCCGAAACATCTTTAATAAAGTTTGGAATTTCACGGAAAAATAATGGATTTCTTTTCTCCCAACATTTTGTTAAGGTTCAATATGTGTTAAATAATAAATCAAAGTAATATCGACATTTGGTGTATCAATAGCGGACCACTATTAAGTTGACGCGAATTTATGAGGAAGTTAATTAAATAAAAATTATTCTAAATTTTATTAATTACTTATTTAGTTATATAATGTACTGGTTGTTGAATAAACACAATTTTTATACATGTACAACTGATTTTGAAATTATACAAATGGCATTGCCACCAACTGCCATATTTTAACCACTCTCTGTAGGAACATGGGCGGTCGATGCTGGAGCAGGCCAAGACTCGACTACAAGGGTCGTAGCGCCGAATAGTAATAATAATCTATAGGAACATCCAGGGAAGAGAACATCACGAGTTATTCACTCTCAGTGTGCAGTTCCCTGACTGAGGACTTCTAAGTTATTATACTTGACTATTGGAAGTACTGAAGATAGGAACTCTCCAAGTTATTCTACTATACCATTGGCAGTCTGGTGTAAGGATTTTTAAGTCTTCAAGAGAAGTTGGATGTTTTGTGAAGGAGTTTTAGGACACATATTGGATGAGATACATGTGAGTGTTTATTTTATTCAGTTAACTATAAAAATTGTGTATAAATTTAAATTGTTTAATTTATCCTAAATTGTAATTAATTATCATCGATCCACGGAGATAAAAGATTTCATGTTCAGTAAAAACTGTAAGATAACAAACTGTTATTTGTGATTACTTAAAATTTTGTAATAAAATAAAAATATAATTAATGTCAACTTTTAATTAACTATCCATTATTATTAATATATATAAAATAAAAAATTCATAACATTCCCCCCTCATAATTTTTAAGTTTTCTTTATATTTTTAGTTCTGATATCCGAACATTCTCATAAGTGGAGGCGGACAGAGATTTTATCAATAGTTTGACGTAAAAACTTCCGATATGCGAACAGTAGGGCCAAATTTCCGCAAACGGACCCCGCCAGTTGTATTTAATTTTTCTAATTTGATGAATTGTTTGTGCTCGCTTCGCTATGAATTGTTTTTCAACTCAGTCTACTCTCCTCCTTGAAACTGGAAAATTGCTAACTTTTTTTTTTAGCATTACCGGACAAAATTATGGCGCTGAAAGCAGAGACTTGTAAAGAAGGAAAATCTCGAAGGAATGTGTCACAATTCTTTTGTCCACAAACATGGGGGGAGTTTGAAATTCCACTTTTGATGGGAAAAGCCAAAAAGCCAAGATACTTTAAGGGTATCGATTTAAACATTTTTAAGGTGGAATGGCAAGCAAATAAAAGAGCGAGTATGACCAAAATTATGTCAGAATGGCTGATTAATTTTAATAACAGAATACATCTAGTGAATCCTATGTATCTATTGATGAACACACATCAACAGAAGAAACATCACTTCCAATTGATGAAGTTATTACGAATTGGAACACACTTTTGATAGGAAAAGGCAAAAAGGCAAGATGCTTTAAAGGTATCGATTTAAACATTTTTAAGATCAATCAAATAAAAGAGCGTGGATGACCAGAAAAATAAGCGGACAAAATTGAGTTCCCCTCCTGTGTCCGCAGGTGAGATGTTTTACTGTATATTGTTACGGTCACAGAGAGAAGGGCGGAAGGAAGGGATTAACGTCTTAAGGTTGTCAGCGGGTGAAGTTAAGATTGGATTAGAACCTTCTCAAAGATACTAGAACCTCCTCCCCTACTTCCGTTCTTTCTAGAATGTTCGGCCTTGTTGCCTATTTAAATACCTCCTCGGTGACGAGGCAGTCAGTCGAAGAGCAAACCAGGCACTGTGATGAACTAGTGATAAGTGTATCAGTGAACTGTGACAGTTTGTGAGTGTAATAAACTGTGTGTCAGTTTGTTATATTTGGAGATTCTTACGGTCGGTGGACTTTAATTAGTGAACTATAAGTGTTAATTTGTAGTTATAAGCTCTAGCGTAATTTTATAGTATTCGTACAAATTTCTGTAAACAGTTAAGTCATTTAGAATTAGTAATATCTTATATTATTTTAGTAATTAAATAGGCCTAGGTTATAATAAATATTTAGAATATTGTTATTGTATATTTATATTAGTTTAATAATTTAATTGTTTGTAACTTCATTTGTCACTTTGTTAATAAATATTAGTATCTTCAATTAAGGAGTAGTTTAATTCATTTTAACACCCAGTAGCCCGTAACAAATTGGTGTCAGAAGTGGGATATTGTGTAATTGCTATTATTTTGCTTGCCTTGCATTTTGTAATTATTGGACTACTGTATGGAAAATGGCTTCTAAAAGTGTTAAATTAATTGATTTAAAAGTTGCGGATTTTTTTTTTTAAATTTAGTTATTGATATCCACAACTGTATTACAATAATACAACAAGTAAATAGGCTAAGTGATATATAATGACATGATAATGACAAGTAGAGAAACTACCAACTGGTAGTACTCAAATCAAAGTTCAACTAAGAAGGTCACGTGGCCATCTTCTTTTCAGACGCCTCGGAGGATTATCGGGAATTGATGAGGAATCTAGGTTTGAAACTAGAGGGTTTGAGTGGAAATGAAGTTTGTTATGAAAGGATAGATACCGGGTTCGGGCCAAATCAGCAACAAAAGGGACATTAAGGTCATTATGGATGACTTTATTCTTTACAAAATAAGGAGCATCGAGGATTTTATAAAGGATTTTGGATGGTAAGGATTGGATACAAGAGGAATTAGAGGAACCCTTAGGCTTAGTGGAACCCCAAAGCTCTACTCCGTAAGTCCAAATAGGTCGTATGATGTAGATGAGTCTTTTGCAGTTAATTGGGAGCTTAGAGCGTTTGTCTAGTAAGTGTTAAAGTAGCCTGAAACGTTGTGTGGTTTCTTGTCTTTTCAGTCTTGTATGAGGATTCCAGGTTAATCGTTTGTCAAGGTGCAACCCTAAGTATCGGATCTGTTCTACAGGCACCATAGGGATATCATTAAAGGATACTGAAGGGCAGGAAGCCAATGGTTTACGACGTAAGGTAAAAGTGATTTGATGCGATTTTTGAGAATTTATTTTAATTCTCTAGTTTTGACACTATTCTTCAAGATCAGTAATATGGGATTGGAGGCTTTGGGATGCAATAACTGGATTGGTGTTGACTGATAATACACATGTATCATCAGCATATGTGGTAAGGATAGTATTAGGATGAGTTGGGATATCAGCTGTATAAACTGTATAAAGGATTGGGCCAAGGATACTACCTTGAGGAACACCAGCAGATTGGGAAATGAGGGAGGAATAGACATTGTTATGGTTTAATTGGAAAGTTCTATTTGTGAGATAGGATTGGAGGATGAGAAAGTATGTAGGAGGTAGGAATTTACAGAGTTTGTAGAGCAAGCTCAGAAACCAGACTCGGTCAAAAGCCTGTTCCACGTCAAGAAAGACTCCCGAACAATATGATCCAGGTTCTAATGCAGTGGAGACTACATCCACCACACGATGGCATTGCTGAATGGTGGAGTGGGATGCTCGGAATCCAAACTTATGATCTGGTATTATGTGATTTGCATCAAGAATGGGGTACAATCGTTTAAGGATGAGTTTTTCTAGGATTTTATCCATGCAAGGTAAAAGAGAGATAGGACGGTAAGAATAATGGGTATTCTGTGTTTTTTTTAGGTTTGGGTATCATTTTTACGATGGATAATTTCCAGAGGTCAGGAAAATATGTGGAGCGGAGTACAGCATTATATTATAGGTTATAGGTTATATTAACATTATTATAGGTAAGTAATAGAATGGCTTTTCTAGAAAGGTGTTTTAAGATATGAATTGTGATGAGGTCGTGCCAAGGAGCTTTGCAGGAAGGTAATCTGTGAATAATGTTGGATATTTCAGAAGGATGGAACGCTTTGGGTGGAAGGGACATTTGGAGAGGGACATCTAACTCTTCTTTTATATATTCAATGTGAGTTGGGTTAATGATATCAGGAGGTGAATGAAAGATTTTGGAAAGGTATTGACCAAATAACTGTGATTTTTCTCCGTCAGATCTTGTCCAGTTATTTGATTCAGTAAGGAGTGGATGATTAAATTCTTTGAACTTAAGGAGTTTTTTTGGTAGTTATCCATAATGTTTTGTCGGTAGTTGTAAGATTTTCAGTCCATGTAATTAAATTTTGAATTTTGAGACTTCTTGATTTCTGCTTTTAGTTTGTTAGTTAATTTTGTATAGATAGTTTTATCTGCTGGATATCGAGTTCTATGCCACTTTGATCTTGCTCTGCGTTTTTCTCTTAATAAGATACAAATATGCTGTGGTAAATCAGTCAAGTTACGGATTTGAAACAGGAGTTAGAAGAACGAGATCTGGATTCTTCGGCAACTAAAAGTGTACTGCTACAGCGCTTGCGTCAATTTTTTGTAGATTTAGGGAAAATCCAGATGACGTTCTGATTGAAACCGATTTAAGCAAGTTGTCTGCAACTTTAAGCAATGTAGATAATAAGCTAGGTAATTTACAGAATGAGTTAAGCAATGTAGAAAATAAGCTAGGCAATGAATTAGGTACTGTTAAAAATGAGCTAGTTATTGTAAAAAGTGATTTATTGGATACATTAGAGTCTTAGAGTAGGAGCAGAGCCTAACGTTGTCCCTAGCGTCGAAGATATTGTGACAAAGGTTTTGGAGGCTCTCAGTACCCATAAGAAAGAGATACGCTGTTGGAGCTGCAGCCAACTTGGACATCCTAGTAGCAAGAGTCCATCCAAGAAACAAGAAAAGCCACAGGAAAACTAAGTAGGGTTGATGGGAAGGGGCAACTGTCAACCCGTAACGTCAAAGGCCCCGGGAAGACCATCAGAGTTGCATCAATAGGGAGCAGAACAAACAGTTTCTACGTTGATGGGATGCTGTGAAGCCTGCCACGGGAGAGCCAGCCTAGGTCTACGGGGAGACAGTTGCCACCTTCATCATCGGAGGTCAACATCTGAATAGGGTTCTACCGATATTACCGATATGGTACAGTATCGATACTTTTCCTTTCGATACTGATATTTTGGTATCGATACTTTTCTTCCGATATTTTATCGATATCGGTATGGAAAACTGAATATCGAAACAGTTGAAAACTTTTTTTTTTTTTTTTTGCTCATCCAAACGAAATCTGAATAAGAAGTTGTATATATCCTACGGCACATTCTTTCCATATTCTCAAAAAAATAGAATGATATGTTCCCTTTCCCTATATGTTTAATTGTCAGTAAAAGTAATTAAAAGAAGAATAAATATATATGCATAACCAAGGAGAACTCTTTCGATATTCTCAAAATATCGAATGATCATTCTTATATTTCACAGATACCTAATTAAAACTCTAAATTCTATTTTTTTTTTATTATGAACCCTATTATTTTATTATTATGAACCCTATCTGTACACATCAGTGAAATAAATTAAAAGAAAAAAATAATATATATGCATAGCAAAGGAAACTCTTTCGATACTAGAAGAACATAGTTCTCTTTAGATATTCTCAAAATATCGAATGATCATTCCGATATTTCAAAGATACCCAATATCTAAATTATTATGTTAGGAACACTATCTGTACACATCAGGGAAATAAGTTAAAAGAAAAAAATAAAATACATGCATAGCAATGGAGATTCGTTCGATACTAGAAGAACAGGGTACTCTTTCGAGATTCTAAAAATATTTTCCGATACTTCACAGATGGCTGATATCTAAATTTTTTATTATGTTATGAACCCTATCTGTACATATCCGGGAAATAAATTAAACGAAAAAAATAATATATATGCATAGCAAAGGAAACTCTTTCGATACTAGAAGAACAGAGTTCTCTTTCGATATTCTCAAAATATCGAATGATCATTCCGATATTTCAAAGATACCCAATATCTAAATTATTATGTCAGGAACACTATCAGTACACATCAGGGAAATAAGTTAAAAGAAAAAATAAAATACATGCATAGCAATGGAGATTCGTTCGATAATAGAAGAACAGGGTACTCTTTCGAGATTCTAAAAATATTTTCCGATACTTCACAAATGGCTGATATCTAAATTTTTTATTATGTCATGAACCCTATCTGTACATATCCGGGAAATTAATTAAAAGAAAAAAAATAATATATATGCATAGCAAAGAAAATTGTATCGATACTAGAAGAACAGGGTACTCTTCCGATATTCTGAAAATATTTTCCGATATTTCACAGATGGCTAATATCTAAATTTATTATTATGCTATGAACACTATCTGCACACATCAGGGAAATAAGTAAAAAGAAAAAAATAATATATATGCATAGCATTGGAAATTCTTTCGATACTAGAAGAACAGAGTTCTCTTTCGATATTCTCAAAATATCGAATGATCATTCCGATATTTCAAAGATAGCCAATATCTAAATTATTATGTTAAGAACACTATCTGTACACATCAGGGAAATAAGTTAAAAGAAAAAAATAATATATATGCATAGCATTGGAAATTCTTTCGATACTAGAAGAACAGAGTTCTCTTTCGATATTCTCAAAATATCGAATGATCAATCCGATATTTCATTGATAGCCAATATCTAAATTATTATGTTAAGAACACTATCTGTACACATCAGGGAAATAAGTTAAAAGAAAAAAATAATATACATGCATAGCAATGGAAATTCGTTCGTAATTCTTAATTTTTCTCTTATTTGATAATTTTTCATTTTTTACTTTGTTCTAATTTTGAATTCTTCATTTGTTACTATGTTGGATTTAAACATTACCTCTTTGTACACTTTCACATAATTTAATATTATATTATACTACAAATACTGTTATGGCACATAAATATAAGTCTAGAACTTATTTAGTGTTTTTTATGACTGCACCCCCCAGTTATCTCCGTTCTCTACATATACTGTTATTCACTACCATGTATTATTTTAATGCATTTGTATCTTGTATATTGCAATGTGGGTCGAAACGTTGGCGTACTAATAAAAAATTCTCCCCATATAAGAGAATTTTCTTGACCTCTACCCACAGCATTTTCTTCCTCATATTTTGTTTTCTCTTTATTTACTTGTAAGGCGATTTGGTCTGCTTCTTTCATTAGCATCTTAGTGAGTCTCTTGAAACCCACCTCATTACATCTGAGGACTGGTATATCATCGGCATATGCAAGAATTTTATGCTGCATTCTGACCTGCAGCTCGCCATTTTCTTTTGATGTTCTTATTACCTTCTCAAGGGCAACGGTGAGAGCCCACCTCCCTGCCTTAGGCATGTTTAAACTTCAAAAGGCTTCAGACACATCTCTTGTATCCATGAATTATTATATATCCAAACTCCTTAATCCACTTCAATCAGGGTTCCGTCCTGGCCTCTCCACACAATCTGCTCTCGTGAAAATCACCACGGACTTACATACCGCCATGGACGAAAAACAACTAACTGTAATAATTCTTCTCGACTTCTCAAAAGCTTTCGACTCGCTTAACCATTCCATCCTTTTTTCTAAATTAAAAGCTCTTTCCTTTTCCAACAGTTCCATACTCTGGCTCCAAAATTTCCTCTCGGATAGGACACAAGCAGTCTCCATCCCAAATCAACCCCTATTCTCTTTCCTTCCCCTGAACAAAGGAGTGGCTCAGGGTTCTAGTATTTCCCCAATCCTTTTCAATTGTTACATTAATGACCTTCCTAAATCAATCCACCATTGTTCCCACCATCTAGATGCTTACGATTCCCAGATTTATTTCTCCTTTCCTTTATATTTTTCCTCCCTCTTGAGATAACTGCATTTGCTAAAATTCAGGATGACCTGGATAGACTGATGTTAAATGCTGCTAAAACTCAGGCCATTCTAATTGGTTTCAACACCTTTTTTTTTTTTTCTTTCGCTATGAAAACATATGTTTTAGTTCATATTTAATTGTATTATAATGTAGCCGTTTGGCCAGAAATATTTCTATTAATTTCTGTACAATATTGTTATTTTTAAGGGACCTGGTCCCAGAATAAAATTATTTTTCTATTCTATTCCATATTTAGTATTATTTACGCTTCAAAAAGCATAGACAATGGAAAAATAAAAAAACTTTTGGCCAGATATACAATAGTTGTTTAAAGGGGGCTTCTTGATTAACTATGTGCTAAAACAGATGTTGCTGTTTTGACCCATTGTAAAATTTTTAAGCCCTTTATTAGTCCTATTGATAACAGGACCTGCTGACGGCTGACACAGCCAGAGACCCCTCCTCTAGTAAGTAGTGGAATCACCCAACAATGGCCAGTCCCCTAGGGTGAGGAAGCGAAGGTGTAGGCAAGGGTTGTTAGGTGGCTCCCCATGCCGCAGGTGGGAAATGCTTCTTCGGTAGGCCTGGTAGACCGATGAGGTAGACTAGAGCCTGACAACTCGCTACGAGCCGGTCAGGAGGCTCCGAGGAGGCAGCCCCTCCACCTGACTCGGGGGCATTGGGCTAATAACCTATTCCCCTTAAACACTTATTATTATGAAACCTCTACAAGCAGAAAGGCGAAGGCTTTTGGAGGAGGCCCAGTCTCGGTGACGGGATGTAGGGCCAGCCATGTATGTATGTATGTATGTATTGATAACAGGTGATCACTGTTTCAAGATAATTGGTCATTCTCTAATTATATTATAATCTTGTAGGATGGGTATCTTTGCTTACTTGAAGATACCCATCACTGCTTATTCAACCTGTTTTTTTTATCATGCTTCTAGTTTATTTGTGTTATCATATGAATATCATATTTATAAATAAATATAAATGCATGTTTATGAACTCTAAAATGACTTGAAAATAATAAACATAATTTATATAAAATTATTTAAGGTTTGCTTATTCTGTAATGATATGTTAGTTTTTTATTCTCATAATAAATATTTGTGAAATAGCAATGTGAAAAGATTTAAAGAAACAAAATAGGTTAATAAGCCATGATTTAAACAGGTTGACTGCCAATGAGCAACTCTGAGGGTTTCTTACCCAAACAGGGCTGATAACGTATTTTACAATGGAAAAATTAACTTTCACTTATTAAACAAAGAAGTTTGGCAAAATAACACTAAGTCGAGTGATTGATTAAACACTTAAGTGTACATCGGCCATTAAAGATATTATTTTAAACTGTTCCATTATCAGTCAACTACATCATTCATATGTTATGCTATGCTACAAAAGAGCCAAGGAGTTTAAGCTTGAATTATTGTATATGAACAAAGGAGATCATAAACCTTGCACTTCAATGATAGATTGGAAGTTCTTGCTATTACTATTTAATATTTGGTCAAATTGGTAATTTTTGGAGGAAAACTTTACATTTTCTCAAAACATTGAGTCTAGATTATGGTTCTCCTATGGAAGAATATTCATGAAGTTTATCGAGATTAAAAAACAAATTATGGTGATTATACTTTTGATGAAGCTGTGACATCATATGGAACTTGTTGTAGAGTGACTAGAAAAATAGGGTATGAACAGATTAAATAGTGAATATAGAAAATTTGATAAACAAATCCTTTGTACACCATCAATACTACTCACAATATAATACAATAAAAATTCCTTACCTTCTTCCGGAAGAATAAGTTCTTCATGTTTCACGTGAGTAGGCATATCTGCGACATGAGAATAATAATTATTAAACCAGACAAGGAATCTAAATATAACTGCTTTTTAAAATTTGAAACTACTAATTTTAGAAATTAAATTACAAAAAAAAATTGTTTTCAGATTTAGATGTTAGATGTTATTTAAATAATTACATACTCATTAGATAATTTCCTCACCATAGTCAATCTTCAGTCCCTCCTCTTCTTTGATGACCATTGTGGATACTGAAACATATTCCAATAGGTTTATTATAAAAGATCATCGGTAATATAAAGTGAACAGAATTGGTAAATGACATGTTATTAATAATTCAATTAAGGCAATCAATATGGTATTTTGATAAATTAAAAGGAAAAATAAATTATTCATGATTATAAGTGAATTGGGACAAATAGACCAAATCAAATATAAATGAATCCTAAGAAATCATAAAAGATAATTAATTTTTGTATGATCGCAAACTTATTTATAGGTTTAAAAGATCAGATCTCTCACCTTCGTCTGGGATGATCAGTTCTTCTTTCACATGAACATGTTCATCTAAAAAAAGGAATTGACTTCTTTTAATGTTATGCCAATTTTTTCTAATAGAAAATTTTAATACTGATTATAAGTACATATTGATATATATCATTCTAATCCTACCAATAGAATGGTTATTTACCTAAAGTCAAGTCAACCACGTCATGGATTAGCCAAGTAAAAATAGATTTAGGGTCAATCCATATGAAGTGGTCCAATGATAGTTGCTTGAATGTTTTAAAAAAGATTGATATTTGAAATATGTTTTTACCAAACATAACAGAAGTTCAAAACAGTAAAAAAAATTTTTTTATCTCACATCGTTTATGTGTGGCGGCCATTTTTGTTCTGGAGCGCGCAACGTTTTTTGGCTTTGAAAGCATTAGCGATAAATTGATTATCTCAGGCTGGGTTAGTGCTACAACATTGCAAATTGTACCATTTTTTTCAGAATTTTCTGCTCTACATTATTGGTTCCTACACATATATTCATTATTTACACCTTAAAATATTCTTCAAAGTATAGTGATTAGAATTCAGAAATTCCAATTTTTAAGACTACAAAAAACCATGAAGGAATGATTTATCAGAGTTACAATTTTTTTTGTAGCTAGATAACATAAAGTACTTACTGAGAATTGAGTTTGAGCTTCAGCAATGTTGTCCTTATTTTTTTATGAATTTTTAAAATTTCATTTTTTTGAATTTTGAGGTTCAATATCTTTGGTGGGACTGGATGAAAAGTCCCCATTTTTGCACATTATGTAGACCTATGTGATGCCAAAGTGGGGTAAAAATTTTAACTTTGATATCTTACTATTAAGCAAGTTATGAATTTTTATATTTAAGGAAAAATGGCGCGAATTATACTGAAATGTTTGGTACAATAGGTGATCTAGAATGTGTTTTTACCCATTAAAATGTTGGTTTTTTTTTATTTTAAAGGGCATATTGGCAATTTTACAAATCACCCACACTATATATGTTCAATAATTTCTTCTTTCTTAATGAGAAAATAGGTAATACCTTTAATGTTGTCTTTGCAAAAAGTGTACATATCCTCTACTGTAAGAATTTGGTTTGTAATTGTTCTTTGTAGACTAGCTTTGCTTACTTCACGCTTTGTAGTGCCACCTACTCCATCACATGCATTTTTGCCATGACAAGAGGCAAAAAAATGCCATTCAGCTTCTAAATCAAAATCTGTTTTGTGGTTACAAAGGTTTGAGAAAGTTTTTCTATTCTTGTATTGACTTCCACTTCCATCTGAAAAGTACATGATCTTCTCAACTTTTGGCATTGTTTCTTTAATATATCCTGTTACAAGTTTTTGGAATGCATGAACAACTGCAGTGTTGTGCTCTAAGTAGTCACTGAGGATGCAAAGTGAGCGGCTGCAAAGTTTATCGTCTTCATTTTTGAAATACAACACAAATGGATGCACAGTTGCTTGATCATTCACCCAGTGGTAGCCTTGTATTTCATCTTGGACCATAAATGTAAAATTTTCTGCAAAATCAGCCAGAACTATGCATTTAGTATCAGTAAGTATTTCTTTTTGTTCCTTTAGAAACTTGCTTTGAATTTTAGAGACATAGTGATGACTTTTGAGATTTTCTAGCTTCTCTATTAATGTCTCAAAATACTCCTCCTGAGGCATTACCAATGTTAACATTTCAGCTCTGTCAGTAGTAACCCACTGCTTGAATGTCACATTGTCTGGCATTTCCTCCTCAGATTCTTTTAACATTTCAAGGGCGGTTTCTTTCCCAGGACATTCTTTGCACAAACTCATCATACAATTATAGTTATTGATGTCACATACTAACAAATCAAGCAATTCTTTATAATCAATGTTGAGCTTAGCACCACCAATCATCATTTTTATATTTTGAGCAAACGCACACAGAATGTGTTCCAGATGATCCAGCTAAAACACACCATTTAGACCGCAATTCACAAAACTTAGACCTCCCAACTTTACATTCAGGGTGAGCATTTTTGAAAGCTACATACAGCTCATTCAGGTTTGACAGGACTAAACATTTTTGCTTAACTATTTTATTACCATTTACAATTACTTTTGTACAATCTTTTTTGCCTGGGCACATCCTACTGTTTGCATCATTCTCAAAAAACTGCTGGACTTTTTGTATAGTTTCCTCGCTAACACCTACGCCTTTCTTTTTTCCTAGTACAGGTAAGATACCCTGTTCTCTAACCAAATTTCGGGTTAGCCTAACCAAACGCTCGGAAACGTTGAACTCTTTTACTATTTTTTCTCTTGACCATGACTCTGGGAGTAAGCTTATTATTTTTACTTTTTGCTCTCTTGAAGCTGTTGAACATTTGTATTTAAGTTTTTCAATCAAATCACAATATTCTGTGCTTGACGTTTCTGCCTGTCCTTTTTCTGAAGATGTACTACTATCTTCATTAGTAGCAAAGTAAAATTATAAGTTTCTTCTAAGTCTTTCTGATATTTTTTTCACTTTTCCCTCAATGGCTGCTTGCCTTTTTCCACTACTCAATTTTCTAATTTTAGAAGCAGGAGACACTTCTAAATTGCTACAGGTTGAATCTAATTTCTGTATTACTTCTTCAATTGGAACATAAAGCTCATGAGCAGGACTTGTACATGTGTGTGATTCCGTAGTAGTAACAAACACTTTGAGTAGCAATTAGAGCATAGGGATTTACCAGGAATTACATTCTGTCTTATTTGAGAATCACTGCTACTTAACAAGGACAAATGGTCAAGTTTAATTTCTCTTAAACCCTTGGCAATAGGTTTTTTATGAACTTTCAATGGGTCAGAGCAATGTTTCCCAAAGATATGGTTGTACTTAAGGATGTATTTTTTTTCATGGTACTCACAGATTGTTGAAACTGAAGAACTTACTCTAAGTTTGAATAACTTTTGTCCATCTCCTTCAAAGTCATTTAAATGTTTTAAGTTTTTACAAACTGATCCATAAAAAGTTTTGTGGCATACTTCACTTATTGTCTGGCCAATAGAACACTGTTCATCCATTACAAAAACAAACACTAAACTAGTCTTAAATAAAATAAAAATTAATTTTCACATGTACCGCACTTGCTATAATAACTTGATAAAAGACACTAAATAAAGTAAATGTATCTACAATTCACCATCCTCACTACTACAAGTCTGTGGACACACTGAGCCAGAGCTTTCAGTGCAGTAGTGGGAGTGGCCCAGCTACAACTCCAGTACTGACTTGTCTGCCAAGCGCCTGTACAGCCCTGTCTGCCAAGCGCCTGTTCAGACCTGTCTTGTTGCTTGGACTCATGTCCACAGCTGTTACTGTATACATATAGAGCTTGTGAAATAGGCCAAGAATATGTTATAAAAATAATGTTTTAGTTAATTAAAACTAATTGATTATTAAATGATAAAATTTTAGTACTGAATCTACATGTACTTTTAATTATTGTTTTTATTTCTCAGGTTTATATATAAATATATATATATATATATATATATATATATATATATATATATATATATATATATATATATATATAGGGCATGTTAATAGTGGAGGTGTTTTGAAAATGTACATTATACATTTTAAAATTAAAGAAACCATCATTTTAATAGGTAAAAACACATTCTATTGTACCAAACATTTCAGTATAATTCGCGTCATTTTTCCTTAAATATAAAAATTCATAACTTGCTTAATAGTAAGATATCAAAGTTAAAATTTTTACCCCACTTTGGCATCACATAGGTCTACATAATGTGCAAAAATGGGGACTTTTCATCCAGTCCCACCAAAGATATTGAACCTCAAAATTCAAAAAAATGAAATTTTAAAAATTCATAAAAAAATAAGGACAACATTGCTGAAGCTCAAACTCAATTCTCAGTAAGTACTTTATGTTATCTAGCTACAAAAAAATTGTAACTCTGATAAATCATTCCTTCATGGTTTTTTGTAGTCTTAAAAATTGGAATTTCTGAATTCTAATCACTATACTTTAAAGAATATTTTGAGGTGTAAATAATGAATATATGGTTTAATGTGTAGGAACCAATGTTGTAGAGCAGAAAATTCTGAAAAAAATGGTACAATTTGCAATGTTGTAGCACTAACCCAGCCTGAGATAATCAATTTATCGCTAATGCTTTCAAAGCCAAAAACGTCGCGCGCTGCAGAACAAAAATGGCCGCCACACATAAACGATGTGAGATAAAAATTTTTTTTACTGTTTTGAACTTCTGTTATGTTTGGTAAAAACATATAAAAATGTTAATCTTTTTTAAAACATTCAAGCAACCATTTTATTTTTTTTTGGATCACTTCATATGGATTGACCCTTTAGAAAAAACAAAAATAGAATAAATTGATGTTACAAAAAAAAAAAGAATGTTTGGAAATAAGGAGGAAAAGTGGATAGTGATGTCAGAGAAGGAAGCATTGAAGAAACCAGGAATGAAATGAAGGAAGCAGAGAGAAAGAATGCATGGAGAAAATAGGAAGGAAATTTGGAAAAAAATGACATCGAAGTACTCTTTGTGATCCTCCTGAGTCCTTTACCAATAATTAAATTGTGTATATTGTAACGAGTATTCTTTTGTTTGCTAAATTCGTCCGTCAGGTGTCTCTACCAATCTGACCTCACTTAACTGAGGACCGTCATTCCATACGGATGTGTATAAGTGGGTTATATGGCCAAGTATTTGCCAAATTTAATTGTTTTTACCTTATCGTATCTTTGCAGCTCAGCGGTAAGCATCCTATTAATATTTGTAAATAAAAGTGTATATATTCTTTGTTTTTATTAATTATGTATCTATGATTTTTAGTTGGTGGTGTTACGTTGATGTTACAATATATATTATGGTTATGTTTTTGGAGTTGGCATTATGTTACCGTTGATGTATAATATAAGAATACAACATTTTTCTTTGGACAATAGTTTTTTAAATCAATTTGGACCTTGGACCGGAAAACCCCGCAACCTGGTCACAATATATATATATATATATATATATATATATATATATATATATATATATATATATTATTTTTATTTATATTAAATTGAAAAATGTAGTTTTCTATTCCCTTTACAATGATGAAAATGCTATTACATACTACTTTAAAATGTTACATAATTAATTAAGGATAAAAATACAGCTACTTCAATTAAAGAATTAGTTACTTTGGTACAAGGATCTTATGTACTTTAAAACAAGATTACATAAATTTAAAAGTTCACTCACCATAATATATTTCCTCCACTTTCTCTATTTTGATAGTAACAGTAGGCACTGTAATCAAATTAAATAATAATTTAATTTGGAATTGTAATTCGTTTTTCATTTAATTTATTTTCTTACTTTCTAAAACAATGAGTAAATGGTACTCGATAAAAAGTCTATTCTTTTTTTATAGGAGAAAGAGATAGTTAAATAATTAAAATAATCATATTGTATAAAGCTTAGTAGGAGCAGAGTGGCTCAGTGGTAGAGTACTGAGCTGCCGTGCCGAAGTCATAAATTCAAATCCTGCTTCTTGGCAGACTTTTATTTAATTTGATAGCAGCTGAGATAGATCCTATTCAATCTAGGCCCTTCCTGGAGCTCACTCAGCCACTATCAAGTGGTTGCCCAAAATATTTTGGAAAATCTAGAGTGTAAATGTGATCTAGGACAAGTCACCTTCATGCACAACCATCCAAGAAACAGCACAGTTTCTACAACATGCGGAACCTAAGATCCTTTATGGGTTTTAATGGTACAGGTAAACCAAACTATAAAGTTTAGAATTTCAGTGGTAAAATATCCATGTTTTTGGTTAGCAAATGACTCGGTGTTATTGGGTGATTACTCAGAAACTATTAAACTAAATACAATAACATTGTGATGTAGGGCTCAAATTACATTCAGATAAGTCAAAATATATGGTAAATAGCAGAAATGGTGCTACTTTTGGTAATATTGATATAAGAGTGAAGAAGTTTGAACTCAATGGGAAATTTAATTATTTAGGAATATATTTTAAAATTAAAATTAAAAAAAAAAGTCAAAAACAAATAAAGGCGTGGTTGAAGGCAGGAAATGCTTGTTATTTTTTGGACTCGATATTGCTAGATCATGTCATTTGTCCTGAAAATTAAAGGATAAATCCATAAAACTAGATAAACAATGAGGCACAGAGGGATAGTCCAAAACTTGAGTAGGAGAATGAAGTTAATTAAGGTTTACGGAGGTTCTTTGAACTATAAGGAGGACTGACTAAATGAATTGCTCTTTATAAACTATTGTTGTTGAAGTAAGGACACCTTACACCTAACTGTATTAAAAAATGAGATATTGAATAGAAATTTGAATGTAAGAAGGAAGTGTACTCTGAAAAATTCAATGGTGAGTGTAATGCTAAATTTAATTTTATGAACATATACAAGTTACTCAAAATATAAAATAAATTAATCATAAATCAACAATGATATTAACACTAAATTAAACAGTTGAGGTAAACATATAAACCTATTAAGAACGGCAAGTTTTTTCATTTTATACTATTGTTAAATATATAACATTTTATTTGAGATACTGAAACCTTTCTAATTTAAGAAATAAGATGCAAATAAAATAATAGAACAGCTAAACAGAATTTTTTCCCCTGATAACAAAAAAGGATATCTTTTCCACAGGTTGTCACTTCAAGTTGAGTTAGAGTATTACAGATTAAACTGTTTATTCGTTTCATTATTAATATTTTCTAAAAATACAAGCTATGGTGAGCTTAAGTATGGAAAAAAGAATGAAATTATGGGTAAAGAGTAAATTTTAGTTATCATTTCATCAAGAAACAAAAGTTTCAACTAACATTTCTAAGTATTGATGATATGAGTTTCTTGAAACGTTCATTTCTAGATGAAATGATTACTGAAGTATAAACGCTTCCTATACTTACATTCTTTTTTCCTAACTACAGCTCATGATGACTTATACTTTTGGCAAATATTAAAAGGGAAACAAATGATAAGTTAAAACTAGTTGTGACTCAACTTGAAGCAACAACCAGCAGAGTAATTACCCAAACTAGTATCATTGGCATCTAACACATAATATAGCATCTGGCATAGGGTTAAATAATAAAACTGAACTCTAAATCAATTCCCAATATCTCGTGAAGGGTTGGTTACAGCACCACGCTCATTCTAGCCTATGAAAAATTATTTAAAACCTTTGAAGAATAATAATTCAAATTAGAATAAGTATTTCAAATATGGTCACAAAATCCCTAAATAACATCTTAAAAAGACATTGAAAGTCATAAGGATTCCACAACACTTAGTAACATTCAGAGATTTGTATAAAAACCTTACCTAAAGGATTAGTTTCATCAGCCATTTTTTTCGTTAAAAATATTAAAATTGTTTGTACCTGTAAGAATAAATAAATTCAAGGTGAATTTGTGATTTATGACTTGTGTGCAATGTATATAAACTTGACAAATTCAGGAACTTAATCATAGTATTAACTAGACCAAATGGAAAAAAAAGTGTATTTCAGATATTAGAAGGAAAGACATAATTACACAAAAGATAGTAACATGCATAAATAACAAAAATGAAAAATACAAAAATCAATAGATTAAAAAAATTCAAAAACAATGTTTTTAATACGTTTAGGCCCAACTTACAACAAATCAGAATAAAACAATCAATAATCTTGCGGGGAAATAAAACAAATGGAATAAATCAGACTTTTATCCTGCTTAGGGTGGCCTATAGTCAATATATGGGCTTTAAGATGGTAGCAAGATCGAAATAACGACGCAGGCCAAAATAACCTGTTAGTTTACGTTATCACTCTCTGTGATAACGTGTAACCAGAAAGATCCCGTGATTGGAGTCGCTCCTTAACTTGTTATTTCCTCAACTTTATCAGTATGTTTTTTTTAATTAGAAATCTGTTCATTCAGAACTGCTCTTACCATTAAAGCCTTACAGTAAATTGTTTTTTAAAGACTAGAAATATACAGAAGCAGGCCAGCGGACAGGGATGAGCAAGGGTTGATCCAGGATTTTTTTCTGGAGGGGGGCACAAAGGGCAGACGGGAAAATAAATCAACAATAATTTACAAATTAACTTGTAGTAACTATAGAAAGAGTTCAAAGGTTTATTAAGATATCAAACTAATAGTTTCACTCATGTTTATTCTTTTACTTTAACAACTATGATCATGTGATTCGCCTAAAATTATGTACTATAATGGATTTTCCACAGTACACAAAAAACTGTCTGGGAGGGCACATGCCCCCCCCCCGGATCCACCCTTGGGGATGAGACCAGTAGCAACAGGTAAGCACGAAACGAAGCTGTAAATGTCGTTACATAGTGTACTCCTGAAACAACTTTGATAGTAGTGCTCATTTAGTAACGTATTACCGAAAGGAGCCAGTATTTGGAATAACCCTTCACTTCTTCACTCTCAGCTATCGTTAATGCAATAACGATAGGACCAACTGATGCGAGGTGAAGAAAAGCATATTTATTATCAGTATTGATTGAATCTTTCTTCGCTAACAATCGTGATAACGATCTCTAATAACGTTCGTTGTTACGAAACACTCGTTTTTGTGCTGTGAATCTTAAATACACCAGAGGAGTGATTGGCCCAGAGCTGGCGGTTCCGTCACCTAGGGACAACTGGTCTCCTGAAGTCCCCAAGTTCAGAAGGCCATATGAAAAAATAGAATATATTAAAACAAAATAATATATTAACAGACACTATAGAATTAGAAAACAACGTTAAGGTCACGTTCAAGCATAGAAAGAACAGATTGTATGAATGGATTGACAGGAATAAAACAATACAATAACTAAGTCTTGACTGACATGGTAGTCGTTTTGGATGTTTTCTTGGTCTATTTAACGTAATTTTATTTCACGGTGGTTTGTGGGATGAAGCTGAATTAGCTCATCTATTTATAATTAGGATAGGGATCGTCAACGAGTACTTGCCAGCAACAGGCTCGGGAACACCATTTTACGCCCCTTCCGAAGGACGCCATAACCAAAGATTTTTACTCCCTTTAAAAAATCCTACAGCCAGTTGCTGGGCTGCAAAACCACGGGTAAAAGTTCGTTTTAGCGTACCCTCGCGAGGTGGCAACCATATATCTCAATCGAAAGCTCTTTCGATTTGTAGTCAGTTAAGGTGCATAATCCTACATTCCTGAGTCAGCACTCTCCCCTTCCCTCACTATTGTATATAAGCCTTGCTCTAAGACATAGATGATAGTCAGATAGTCCGATATAGTTAGTCGTAGTCATTATCCTAGTTTATAGTGTAGCTTGTGTAAATTGTTTGTTTTGTTTGTTTACCAATAAAGTTTTTTTTAAGTTCTTTGTGCGGCAACGTTCTTTATCTGGCGCCCGAACAGGGACCCTATTAGCCTCAGGTCAGTAAAGGTGAAGAAATTTTCCTGGAGATCAAGAAAATCGAAGAAATATTCCAACAGATTTTGGATCAGTCCAGTGAAGACAGCCTTGAACGGAAACTCAATAAGGATCGAAGAAATAGTTATTGGACAACAGGTTCTGGAGTAAACCACCTGAAGTTTGTGTTTCTACACTTCAATAGGGTCAACTTTGATAAGGACTTCGCAGAACTTAAAAATATAACTTGAGGTACATTTTATGAGGTATGCCTAAGGATAAGAAAAGTAGAGTTAGATTAGATATAGGTGAAATTACCGAACAATTAAGCAATTTATTAATAAATAATAATAGTAATAGTGATTTTTTAACGAACAAAATGAGTGTTTCATATTCTATGGTGAAAGAAGATTACGATCATATTCCATATTATGATGGTAATCCTGAAGATTTAATTTTTTTTGTAAAAACTGTAAAAGCAGTCTAAGACACAGTATGCGGTGACAACAATACCCTAAAGATTCAAAAGCACGCCCGACTCTTATCTAAAGTAACATCTAGATTAGTAGGCAACGCCAGACATTGTCTTCTCACAAATACATTCATAAATATATCCGAATTACTAGACCATTTAAAGAAAAATTTTAAAGACTCACGTACAGTAGAACAACTTAAACTTGAATTACTAAACGTTAGATCGGGACCTAGAGATCCATGGTCATTTCTATGGAGTACACTATAACTCTAAGCTTTGTTTTAAATTATATGACAATCAACCAAAAAGGTTGAAAATGTACAAAATTATATAAAAAAATTTTTAGAGAATATTTTTAAAATTAAATAGTGTTGAAGGACTTAAAAATGATGTAAATTGAAAATGACATGGAATTGTTGAAACGTTTTTAGAATAAAGAAAAATAATATATGACTGGAAAAGGTTTTAATTTACTCACGTGAATGATTGACTATAATTTTAATCAAAATCGTGAAAACAGAGATTTGAGTATGAATAGGAGAATTAACCATCAACCCGCTAATAATTTCCAGGGTTTTAACTGGGAACAACAGAGGCAGAAGACGCCTTTCCCTACGGGACCCTTTAAACCTGACTCATCAAATACCGTGTCTATGAGAACCGTAAGGTCAAACAACTCGCCTATGAATCACTTAGTACAAGGAGATAACGAGATAGGTGATATAAAACAACAACTAGAGACACTAATTACCAGATTTGATAATTTTTTAGGACCAAGTCAGCCGTAACCATCCCCGAATATCCCCTAAATTTCACTGATCAATTACCACAATTCATGGATTTTAAAAAAACGGACCTGGCTCATTGATACTGGCGCTCTAAAAAATTATATCAACCCACGTTCCTTACCCGAGGGAACTGAAATTAAATCGGAAGAATTTATGGTTAAAACACCTACCAGACGCGAAAAAGGAACTACATCAGCATGTATTGACCTTGCTCCAAATTTAGGTCTTGACAGTAAATTATTAGTTAAGTTTTATATTTTTCCTTTTAGCGATACTTATGATTTATTATTAGGATTTGAAAGTATGAAGCAACTAGACATTAATATATTTAGTAAACATAATGAAATTTCTCTACTTGGAAGAAAAGTTAAAATTAATAATGGATTAATTGAAAATAATATACACCAATTAGATACTATAAGTAATAATAATAATAACATTAAAGATTTAATTAGACATGAACATATGAATGAAAATAATTTAAATAAATTATTACAACTATTAAATAAATATCCCGAAATGATCAAGGGTGAAAACGACCCACTCAGATCTACAAAACTACTTAAACACTCAATTAAACTAAAAACTGACAAACCCATTTACAGTAGGAACTATAGATATCCTCACCAATTTCGAGAAGACATTTCACAAGAAATACAAAGACTCTTAGATTCTAATATTATTAAGGAAAGCAACTCTCCATATAATTCACCAATTTGGGTAGTACCAAAAAAGGCCGATGCTAGTGGAAAAAAGAAAATTAGAATGGTTATTGACTATCGAAAACTGAATCAGGAAACCATTCCAGATAAATTCCGCTACCAAACATAGAAGACCTGCTTAACCAACTAAATAAAGCACAAATTTTTTCTACAATTGACTTAGCGTCTGGTTTTCACCAAATTGAAATGGCTGAGGGCTCAATTGAAAAAACAGCCTTTTCTACAGAATCGGGTCATTATGAATTCCTCCGTATGCCTTTTGGGTTATGTAATTCTCCCCCGACCTTTCAAAGGGCCATCAATATGATGTTAAGCAATGTACCAAATTGTTTAGTATATATGGATGTTATAATAATTTTTTCTAATAATATTGATGACCATTTTTATCATCTAGAAACAGTCTTTCAAAAACTTACTCAACATTCACTCACAATACAGCTAGACAAAACAGAATTTTTAAAATATGAACTCCCATTTTTAGGATACATTGTTTCAAAAGACGGACTAAAAACCAATCCATCTAAACTCGAGGCTATTGAAAACTTTCCTTTACCAAAAACTTATAAAGGAATTAAACAATTTCTAGGCATGACCGGATATTACAGGAAATGTATTCATAATTATGCTCACCTGGCTAAACCTTTAACCCAAGCTTTACGAGCTGATGAAAAATGTATTTGTCCCTCTTCCTACCAAGAAGCCTTTATCCTTTTGAAGAAACATCTCCTCAATGCTCCTATCCTTCAATTTCCAGATTGGGATCTACCTTTTATTTTAACAACAGATGCAAGCTCTGTAGCACTTGGTGCTGTTTTATCCCAAATTTCAGATGGAATAGATCATCCAATAGCTTTTGCCTCACGCACCCTCTCGGATACAGAACAAAGGTACTCTACCATCGAAAAAGAGTTATTGGCCATAGTCTATGCATGTAACCATTTTAAGCCATATCTTTACGGTAAAAAGTTTATAATACACACAGATCACAAGCCATTAACTTGGCTATTTACAATGAAGAACACCAATGCTCGGCTCATGAAATGGATATTTCAACTATCGGACTTTGAATTCGAAATTAAGCATATAGAAGGGAAAACCAACTATGTTGCGGATGCATTGTCCAGAAACCATCAGGAATTACATGCCATCGAAGAAATTGACTATGACGAATTAGACAGAATTCTAGAAGAAACCTCAAATATGCCTTTAGCTTCATCAGATGAACTTGATGAATTTCTTGAAGAATTTGATTAAATCGGTAATATTCATCCTGTACCTCATAACAATAACGATCATGAAGTTGAAACCAGCAGTCTTGCCACAGTTCACTCTCAAGAGTCATCCAACCAACAAATTTGGATAATTGATCAAGATATTAAGATAATAAATATTGAGAAATTTCAAATCTTTATTCAACGAGGAAAGAAATCAGTTCGGGTAGAAAAACCTTTTAATAAAACTAGATTTTATATTGATACCGCATATCCTTGGAATAATGATTTGAATGAACTTTTATTAGAAATTTTCAAGCCAAATACAACCTATGGTGTATTTTGTGAACCAAACATAGAAACAGTTCGTGACGAATTCGAAGGCATCTTTTTAAAAATATCACAAATTATCCAGGACAACTATCCTTCGGTAAAAATAAAAAGGTATAAGAAAAAATGTTTAGATATCACCAATACCAACGAACAACTGGACATAATCAATTCTTATCACCTCGGTAAGACATGTCACAGGGGAAGCCTTGAAACTTTGAAACTCAAAAGGGATTATTATTAGCCTAGAATGAAAGATACCATAACTGATTATTGTAATAAGTGTGAAATATGCAGAAAGACTAAATATGATCGGAAGCCAATTAAAACAAAATTTTGCATTACACTGACTCCAGACAAACCCTTTGAAGAAATCATGATTGATACTTTACATTATGAACAAAAATTTATAATCACCATAGTTGATACATTTTCCAAACGTCTTTTCGCAAAACTGACTGATGCTTGTAACTCTAGCCAAGTTTCAGATGTGATAATTGAATATTTGGAACTATATCCCTCTCCTGACAGAATTAAGATGGATAATGGCAGGGAATATAAAAATAATTTAGTTGAAAACTTACTCAGATCCCAAGGAATTGGACCCTATCATGTTACTCCCAATCATCCTAATTCCTTAGGGCTCCTTAATAGAACCCATTCCACGCTAATTGAAATTCTTCGAAATTTGAAAGCAACAGAACCTACAATAAAATTAAAGAAGCAATTATGTCTTGCAGTAATTGCATTTAAAAACACTTTAAATCAAAAATTAAAATTAACTCCTAACGAAATAACATTCGGGACACAAAAAGATAAAACAGACAAAGCCCCAGTAACTGAACAACTAGTAGAACGGTATCACAATGATCTAAAACTGGTACATGAACAAATAAAATCAAGAATAATGGACGAAAAAACATCCAGAACTAACTCACTTAATCACAATAGAGAAGATGCTGACATTCCTGACAAAACCTATGCTAGAGTTAGGACTAGAAATAAGAATGAAAATCCTTTTAAACCAGTTTATAAGTTACAAGATAAAAATAAAGAAATCATTGCACATTCTGATAACATTCAAAGAAAACGTAAAAATTATAAAACTAAAAGAAAACCTGCAACACTATCTGTTTCAGATAATGAAGACAATGACAATGATTCTTCTCCTATGGACATTACAGAATATTCCTGCATATGAAATTACAGACTTAACTAATGCACCGGGTATAACAGCAATAAACATGCCACCTGCATTTACTATAGACAGATATCATACTTTGTTACATTACATTAATTTCACTCACATAAAAGAGGAATTAATATTCGCAGAACAAAATTTGAACTCATTCAAAACTAGTACCACTTATGACACAGTACATAGGCAACTACAATTTGTAAAATCAAAGATAGATTCACTAATAAGTACACCTCAAACAAACAGACCAAAAAGAGGACTTATTAACGGTATAGGTTCTGCTATTAAATGGATCACTGGCAATCTCGATGCTTCTGATAAAGATCATTATGATCAAATTATTTCAAAATTAGAGAAAAACTCGTATCACCTCGAACATAACGTAGAACAGGAAATCTTATACAATAAAAAATTAATAGAGGCCTTTCGAAATGATATTTTAATATTAAATAAGAATAATGAACGAACTTCGAAGCTAGCAAATTCATTAGACATGACAACTATAACAACCCATTTAAATGAACTCTACTCTATAAATAATTACATAACCTTAAGAACTTTAGATATAGAAAATTCCCTTGAATTTTGTGAATTAGGCATATTACACTCTAGTATGTTAACTCATAATGATATTTCATATTTATTAAAACGAAACATATCCTTAATATCAACAGATTTAGAAACATTATGGCAAATCAGCAAAACTAGATGTTTCATCAAAAATAATATAATTCATTACTTCATATCAATTCCATTAAAACAAAAAATGTACAGTACCATGTATCTCCTTCCAATTCCTGTTTCACACAATAATACTCATGTAACAACACTAACTCCTTATAAACTTGTTTTATTAGATAAGAATCAAACCCTCACGGGAAATTGCACCTTTATTAACACATATTATTATTGTATAAATGTCAAAGAAATCGACAACCATTGTATCCAGAATTTACTTAAAAATAACTTTAAACATTGTATTACATCTAGTATTAATGTAAAGTATTTTATTAAATACATTGATGACATAGATTATTACCTTAGTTTTAACATTAGCTATGTAACATTAGAAGAAGAAGCTTTGTATCCTATTTTCCTACCTTAAACTGCCTTGATCAAACTTAAGCATAATGAAACATTACTGCAATGTCCTAGACCCAGTACTGTAATGATTGATTCAAAAATAATTAAGTTAGAAAATACTATTAGTAATACCCTACCTTTAAATATGTCATTTGATGTACTCGAATTACCACCTAATCCATCTATTGTATTAGAAGATTTAGATTATATATCTTTCATAGAAAATGATTATTATTTGTATATTCTTAACATTATTGTATTGTATCTTTTTGTATATCATATCTGTATCCTTGTCCTAAAATATTGTACATGTACCTCAAGGTCTGGACCACCAAGTCACCAGACAGAAGAAATTCAATTACCACCAATATTTAATCCTTGGACTTTACCTAATAAATAATGCTCTCCGGAGTTTCGCATCTTGAGAAGGGAGGAGTTAAGGTGCATAATCCTACATTCCTGAGTCAGCACTCTCCCCTTCCCTCACTATTGTATATAAGCCTTGCTCTAAGACATAGATGATAGTCAGATAGTCCGATATAGTTAGTCGTAGTCATTATCATAGTTTATAGTGTAGCTTGTGTAAATTGTTTGTTTTGTTTGTTTACCAATAAAGTTTTTTTTAAGTTCTTTGTGCGGCAACGTTCTTTATCTGTCGAAGGACATAACTCCCAGCGTCCGCAAAGGTCAAATAAAAAAGCTACGCGTCCGCAGAGGTCAAATAAAAAAGTTTGTTAAAAACGTTCAAAACGCTAAATACCCTATGTTAAGGCGTGATTAGACTGAATAAAATTTGATAGAAGCAAATGGAAGTACCTCGGGAATTGAATGAAAGCTCAGATATTAACAAAGCGTTTGATTTATTAATTTAAATAACATGCGAGATTTTCTTAAATACTATTAATATACATGTAAAAGATACAAATTAATAATAGCGTCTACGAAATAACTTAAAACTAAATATGTAACTTAGCGATCTAATGAACAAATAAATCTTAGACAAAAAAAAAGAAGAAAAAAAATTATTAACATGAATGGGAGCGATAATTAACAATAACAGAAATGCTCCATGCTAGCATAATGGCCAAAGATATAAACACCAAAATGAACGTTATACTGAAGAGTTCAATAAGGCGCAAAGATGTGCGAATTATGATTATCTTCGCCAGTGATCACGGCATGAAGGAGTAATGAGCATGATATCATGAATTACGTTGATCATCCGGAGAAAATTAGTTGACAATTTGAAGCCTTATGGTAATGAAATGTGACTTACAATTTGTGTGATGTATACTCAATTATCATCATCTCAGAATAGCTTCTGGCGAGTAACACACTTCAATACCTCTGGACGTTCTCATATGAAGAGCGGCTTGAAAGTAGAGTGTGTGATGGTCGTAGCTGCGAATGGTGCGAATGCGATGGTGGTATAACTGCTCCGCTCGGTGATCTGATGACAAGTAAGCGAAGTGACTCAATAGCGTCGCTCCCCCTCTCCTTGGTTTTGGCGGTACCGTACATCCGATTTTAAAGGCAATGATCTGTCCGTTCCATCTGGCAGGCAGTCCAGGTACGCGATTAAACACCCTATGTAACCACCTCTAACCATCTAACCACCCCTAACCACCACTCCTAACCATCTAATCACCAAAAAAACTTGACCTAATCTAACTTAACGGAAGCGTAGTTTTTTTATTTGACCTTTGCGGACGCTGGGAGTTATGTCATTCGACTACAAATCGAAAGAGCTTTCGATTGATATGTATGGTTGCCATCTCGCGAGGGTACGCTAAAACGAATGTTAGCCAAACCACGATCTTGAGCATAGTAGGTTTTTATGCTAACCACTAGACCACTGGTGATCGAACCAATAAAATTTATCTATCCATTAAAACATGAAAACTTAATGCTGGTTGCAGCATAGGCCTAACGAAGGGGGGGGGGGGGGTTATTGGGGATGTAACCCCCCCATTGCCTAGAAGAAATTAAAAAAAAAATTGTAAGTAACAAGTTAAAAGAAATAAAAAATTGAAGGATTTTACTTTTTCAAAGTTATTATTGTGGGATTACAGAAATAAAGGTCAATGATGCCAAAAACACAACAAAGAAAGTGCAAACGCAGTTATTTTAATGAATAAAAGGTACACTAAAATGACAAACTAAAACTTAATACTGTATATTTACAATTAATTATATGTATTATAATAGCGGCAGTAGTGGCAACAATAAGATCGCAAATGTGAGAAGAACAGTTCAGGCAATTTTTGGAATCTAGGAGTAAAGTCTGGATGGCTACCTATGCAATTAAGTATAGTAAGTTATTGTAACCAATAAATAAGGTTACTTGTATTTAAAAGATATTTCTTGATTGCCCTTCCAAAAATAACATTTATAAAAAATTATAATCTATTTATTTAATTTGAAGCTACATCATTTATAGTATAGTATATATTATACCTATATTACGAGGTATCATTGTTTAAGGGAGTAATATGTTGGAGTGGTTGACCCCCCATGAGTCAACTCTAGTTACTCCAATGGGTTGTAGTAATTATTCCGCAGGTAGTCACTTCGAATCAAAATAAGTTTTAACTTTCATTCGTTTCCCTTTTAATATTTTCCAAAAATACAAGCTATCACCACCTTAAATAAGGAAAAGAGAATGGTTCGGATATGCATATTCCTATAGCTATGGGAAATATGTGAGCTTCGGAGTATACATTTCTATGTATATTGTGTATCTTTACTCCTATCCTAACGCTCCACTCTCCACCTGGCCTAGGTGACGACCGTGGGCTAATCATTCCTCTATTGTATAAATGAGTCACAGCACAAAAACGAAAGTTATTGGAGATCGTTATTACGATAATGATGCTTTCATTTCATCGCTTATCCAAACAAAGCAAAGAACGACTGTTATCGAAGAACGATAGTTATCAATACTGACAATGATAATGCCTTTTTTCCTCTCGCGTCAGTTAGTCCGATCGTTATTGCATGTAAGTGAAAGAGTTATACCAATCACCGGCTCTTTCCGGTAACACGTTACTACCTGAGTACTGTTTTCAATAACGCGTTATCTTAGATTGGAAGGTTACTTCGATCCTACCACTGATAAGGGGTGACGCACCTTCATTGCGCAGCTCAGGGTGGTAATCATTATTATCGTATCAGTTCTAGTGTTATTGTGCCAAAAGTAATAACTGTCAAAGCTGTTCCTTGTAAGTCCTATAAAATACATTTGAAATAATAGTTTTATAGGATACATATGATTTTCAATGTCTTTTTAAAAAGTTTTATCCCAGGGATTTTGGCTAAATCATAAAAGCTTAATGTAGTTAGAAATATTTTTTTTCGTTTTATTTTGTACCTGTGTTAAATCATGTATAATCACTCAAAGCAATTTTCACTCATTCTGTTGACTTGCATGAATCTAGTGCAAGTGATTTTGGCGTTATTATACTAAAAGATGCTTTATAATATACTCTTGATATGAAAGTTAGTTTTATATGATCCCTATGATTTTCAGTTTTTTTTTAAGATGTTACCAAAGGGTTTATGGCTAAAATCTAAAGACATATAGTTTGAATCTTTTCCACTTTATCTTGTAGCTATGCTAAGTCATTTATACTCATTCAAAGCAATTTAGATTCTGTTTAACAGCTAGTATCAAATGCCGTAACCAGCACTTCATGAGTTATTGGGTAATTGATCGAGAGCCTAGATTTGTTATTGGACTATTTATAGTATTCTCTATAGAAATCGCTTCTGCAGTATCTTTAAACCTCTCGTTGATAAATTCACAATAACATGAACAAATGTTTAATATAACTGTCGCAAGTGATTAGTGACACATGTCACTCTAAGATTTGAGCACCCCCATGACTGGACAATACTGGGTGAGTCGAATAAACTAAGTCTTATGTTAAATTTTACGGTTTCCTCTGAGTGTCTTCAGCAAACCAGCTCTTGAACATTGTTATTCATAATATTGGGAAACCAAGAGGTGTACTAAATGAAATATCAAAATAACATATCTTGTTTAGCTTTTAAATTTTAAATTTATTATTTCATATATATTTGAGTACTACCAGTGGGTAGTTTCTCTACTTGTCATTCTCATGTCATTATGTAACACGCATTCTATTTACTTGTTGTATAATTGTAATAGAGTTGTAAATATCAATAAATACATTTAAAAAAAAGAAAAAAATATTTCATATTTAAGGTTAAGTTATGTTAAAATTGTATTTATTATTTTTTTAATATTCCTCATTATTACAGTGATAGGCTTTTATTTATAATAGTACCTTCATTTCAGAAACTGACTCTCTTTACAATTTTCATTAAGTGCCTAAAGTCTTTTACTTAAACATTTCTGATTATATATATGGATCATAATTGAATATTATCTGTTAAACAAGTGGTCTTATAGTTGTTGGTTTTTTTTATAGGGTTTCGGCCATCTTATTTGGGCAATAGCTGCTCAACAATATGTGAATAATGTGTTTTTCTATACTCTGTGACACAAAGACGGTTCTAAAACTTTGGATGGATTTTTCCTGAAGAATTTTACTTGAAGGTATCTAAACATTCAAAGTATATTCCACTGCAAAACTGTTGTAAATTTTGTGTTATTATTTATTTGAAAAGTAGCTTTTAAAAAGATAAAATAAGTCTCACCAATTTTAGCAAAGATAAACAGTGCTTTGAATTTTTTACTTTCCTAATGCTACTAGTCAAGTAAAGTAAGACAATGACCTAAAATCTGTAAAAATTTGTGACATAAAGATACAATCATTGAATAGGATATGTTTCTTAGTAATATCTTTAAAACAATTTTTGTTTTTTTTTTACAAAATTACATAAATAAACACAATTTTTATTTTATACAAGTTTATTTGAATCTTTTCCAAGTCTATTTAAACCTTTTTCAAGTCAGTTGTAACCTTTTATATATCAAATACTACCATTTCCTAGTCATAAGCAAACCTTTCCAATTCAAATGTAACCCTTTTCATATGAGTTGAAAATCTTCCCAAAGCAAATTTACAACTCAAGTGTCACCCTTTTTATTTCAATTGTAACCGTTTACATTTCAATTGTCACCCTTGAAAATGTTTTGAAAATTTACCGTACTGGGGAATGTGCGAATTTAGGGCCTCAGCACTCGCCAGGATAAAATTATCACAACTCTTGTTAGGACAAAAATGAGGGAAATAATTCAAAAAACAAATAGTTGATTTTTGTTTCTGAGAAAGTTTATTTAAAAAAAGAAAAAAAATGTAATCTGAACTTAACAACAGTATCTTCATAGTGTTAGTAATAAAATAATAAATATAATAATATTCTTGTTTGCAAAAAATTAAGGAAAAAATTTAAAACAAAAAGTTGATTTTTTTACACAAGTAGTAAATAATAAAAAAAATTTGTAAACTGAACTGAACATTATCACACTTAAAAAACAGTGTTTATTCCTAAGGAGAAAGTAAAATAACACTGTTTGTTTAATTTGTGAAAATCTGATTTAAAAATCTCAGCACCTTCAATGTATTGGGTTTCCAACTGTTACTGCAAAAAGCTGGAGTTCCATGTCCATAACATAATTTTGCAGTCTGTGGAGCTGATTTCATTTACAGCTCGCCCAATGATTTCCACCAAACTGTGGAAACTCTCACCTCCCTCACTAAGAATATTTCATGTTGCTAATTATGTTTTTTTAAAATGCTTTTTCCACTGGATTTAACATAGGTGAATAAGGTGGGTGTTATTTCACTGTAAAGTCAAGTTCTTCCAACACTTGAGTGACAGCATGAGTACGATGAATCTTTGCATTATTTATAACCAAATAATAATAGTATGTATCCGTCATCTTTTCTTTAACTCCAGTAAAAAATGAACCTAGTTGATAACAATTCCCAGCTGAAACTGTCAAATAGTGTACAATTCCTTTGTTGTTTAGAGATAACACTAAAAAGATATTTCTCCCTCTAATGGTTGGACTATTAACAAACTCTGTCCAATATATTGGAGTTTTTATTTTTGCATAATCGAAGAAAGAAACTCAGTATACGTAGTTTTACTTTCTCAGAAAAAAATGCATTTTTATTTTAAATGGTTTCATTCAAAAAGTAATAATTATTTATGTTTAATAACAAAAATCATTGCTTTTCGAAAATTGTATTTATTTCATTCGTTTATTGCTTTGTGCCAATAATAGTTTTGAAAATAACAAATTAAAAAATACTGTCATGATTTATCCCGTTGAGTTCTGAGGCCTTAACTTTCACCCATTCCTCAGTACGTTAAATTTTCAAATCATTTTGAAGGGTGAGAATTGAAATCGAAACGGTTGCAATTGAAATAAAAAGGGTGACACTTGAGTTGTAAAGCGTTACATTTGCTTTGGAAAGGGTTACATTTGAATTGGAAAGGGTTGCTTGTGACTTGGAAAGGGTAGCATTTGATTTGTAAAAGGTTACAACTGACTTGGAAAAGGTTCAAATAGACTTGGAAATGCCATATATTAGAGATTAATGCATTTTAGTTGCTTTTAAATCATATAGAAAAATGATTTATTAACATTTAGTGTGGTTCAGATTGTTTTATTTTTATTTTTTATAATAACTAAGTAATGTCATGTTTTCTTACCTTGTTTTAATGATTATTTTCATGTTGGTAGATATGGCTACTCAAGTGAAACAAGAAGTACTTCTTCCAAATGAAAGTAAGCAATATTTCTGAAAGGACAATGTCTAAATAAGAAAAGATACGACCAATTTCTAAATTAGGTTGAATTTACCTGTACTATTCTTTAACTTTAGTTTTAATGATGTTAACAGAATTGATATATTTTCGCTTTCCTTTAGCTTCATGAGAAGTGTGTAAGAGGGAAAATAGATAATTAAAAATTAAATCAAGATCACA
The DNA here is from genome assembly GCA_037127475.1 of Arma custos. Lineage (NCBI taxonomy): Eukaryota > Metazoa > Arthropoda > Insecta > Hemiptera > Pentatomidae > Arma > Arma custos. The sequence goes on along the minus strand of CM073764.1, from coordinate 50,821,702 downwards.
ATTTATTTGCTTAGATACAATGTCCATATACAGGGATTGGATGAAAGATTTATATGACTATTCTTCTTAGATTAATCAACGCAGTGTAGAACCTATTCTAATATATAAATTTAATATATGTATAATATATTAAATTTAAAGATTATAAATAAAATAGTAAACAACTACAAACATTTTAATAGACAGTCATGAGGACTGCCGACAGAAGTGAAAACTCAAAACCTTGGAATAACTATGTTCTTTTATAAGTTTATAAATCAATTAAAGTCTGAATTATTTAAATTTTAAATTTGTCAGTTTAAATTATTAAGATTAATGCGGTTTTCACATATACTGTCACTTTGAACTAGTAAAATAATACATTTTCAACTAGTATTTATTAATTGTAGTATCCTCAAATGGCATTTGGCCATATGTTTTGTTTTCTTATCTCTTCTAAAACCTTCCCCCACCTTATATACCTTATCTCTTATAAACAAACAGTTCAGTGTATACAGTGCTCTGTGCTTTGTAGCAACAAATGAATATATTTAGTTATGAATCTGTCTGGGTGTTTTCATTTATGCCAAAAATTAATTTATAATTTAAATATACTATATTTTGGTGACGATAAAAACTAATTATGCTTAAATTACGTCGAAAGTCATTAAAACATCAAGAAGAGCCATCAAGAAGTGATGAAGATGGACCGACTGAACAATCCGATGAAAACAGAAAACAGCCTTCAGAGATCAGCATGTCTCGTTAGTACTGAGGACCAACCTTTCGGGACTTCAACATCACTGAGTTCTCTCCTGATGAAGACGAGTGGGAGTATTGCCTACAGAGGTTTTCACTCGCCGCTATCTCGGATCCTCACATCAATGATGACATATTAAAGAGATATCTAATAGCCAAGGTAGGAAATAAACCATTCAAATTTTTATACAATTAATTTAAACCTAACGACATAGCTTCAATAAAACATAAGCAATTAATTGAAGCTTTACTAAAACAGTTTAGAAAACCTGATAGCTCGCAATCCCAACGTTTAAAGTTTAATCAAATGATATGGCAAGATCATGAGACAACTCAAGCTAACCATTGTGATTTCTGAAATTCATTTAAGGAAAGATTGCGAGATCAACTCTTATTTGGCATTAATAGCACAAGTTGGCAACTGGAAATCATCAAACAATATCTATCAGTTAATAGCAATTTCGATCAAATTGAAACATTATTATATACTCTGGAGAATGCCAAATATGAACAGTCACACATGTCATATTTACTAACCTCTGACAACATTGAGCCTAATATTAATAAAATAAGTTCGACTCGTCATAAAACATTACCAGAAAAAAATAAAATTTATCTAGATAAGCAAATTCATTGCTTACGATGCGGTAAATTAAACATAGACAACAGGAAGACTGCCTGGCAATAGGAAAACCATGTAATTTATGCCGTGGTAAAAATCATTTTTCTAAAGTGTGTTCAAAGCAGGGTAAAGTTATTATTAAAGGTACTCGAAGTACTAACAGAGTTAAAGGTACTTCTTGTAGTAGCAGTGACTCAGAATACAGCTCGTCTTCAAACAGGAGTAGTCAACAGCCGGTCCGAAGCGTTCGACCAGACTCTAAAGCAAACGTAAACATCACTATTAACGGGCAACAGTTAGAGATGTATGACTCAGGAGCTGCGAAAACAGTCATCAACAAACACCAATGAGAAATAATTGGACAGCCTTCTCTTAAACCAATAGAGTCCTTGGTGGCTTATTCGGGTTTTAAAATAGTAACACTCGGGTCATGCAAAGTTACTGTCAATGCTTTCAGTAAATCTCTAAGCCTTTCTCTTGTGATTGTAGATTCAAACGATGAGCCTCTCTTCGGTCTGGACTGGACTTTTGCATTTCAATTACCTCTTCCACCAGGAGCTAAAATAAGTGAAACAACCTGACTTCCCTCTGGCAAATATTGATTTAAAAATCAAAGAATTTTTAAATTGTCATTCATAGTTATTCTCAGATGGTATGGGAACATTGAAAGGAGAAGAAGCCACGATTAATCTTAAAGAATACGCTCAACCTGTAGTGTTCAAGCCGCGGAGAGTACCTTTCGCTATACAAGCAGCCGTTGAAGCAGAATTTGAAAAATTAGTGACGTCGGACATTCTTGAAAAGGTAGACCCAGCTGTAACTTCTGTAACTTGGGCTTCATCCATAGTAGTAGCTTTCAAAGATGATGAAAAGAAAGTCAGGATCTGTGCTCACTTTAAAGTACCTCTTAATAAATACATAAATCCAGAATTCTACCCTCTACCTACATTCGAAGAGTGAGCAACCAAACTCAACTGTGGTAAACATTTTTCAGTTATTGAACTAAAGGACACTTATTTGCAGATGGTATTAACACATATAAGGGATATTTTCATTATAAGAGACTTCCTTTTGGACTTCAATCCGCACCCGCCAAATTCCAAAGAAAAATGGACAGCTTGCTTCACGAATTCTCTGGAGTTGGTTGTTTATTAGACGATATCATTGTTACCGGCCACGACCATAAAGAACATTTTAACAACCTCAAACAAGTCCTGGAAATATTACAAGATGCAGGTTTGAAAACTGAAACAAACAAATGTAAGTTTTTTCAGGACAGCGTCACTTATCTTGGACATCGAATCGACCGCTTCGGAATCAGTTCGACAAAAGAGCACACTGACGCTATCACAAACATGCCGTTACCATCCAATCCAAAAGAATTAAGATCTTTCTTGGGGGCAATAAATTATCATGGAAGATTTATTCCGAATCTACAACCCCTCTGCTCTACCTTACATCGCCTTTTGAACAAAAACGCCAGGTGGTCATGGACCAACGACACTGCAGTAGTTAACAACCTAAAAGAAATTCTCATTAGTGCTGAATCATTGGCTCATTATGACCCCTATTGTGAACTTATTGTCACAACTGACGCTAGTGATAAAGGCCTTGGAGCAGTGCTTTTTCAGAGAAGCAAAGATCGCACAGAACGTCCAAGTGCCTACGCTTCGAGAACTCTTTCTGCGGCCGAAGCTAAGGATTCCGTTATAGATAAAGAAGCCTTGGCTGTAATATTTGCGGTTTCCAAATTTCGACAGTATATTTTTGGGCGGCATTACATCATTCAAATCGATCATAAGCCCCTTATTTACTTATTAGGGAATACCCGAGAAATTCCTAAAATGGCCGCAAATAGGCTTTTCCGTTGGGCAATCATTTTGTCATCCTACGACTAAGAAAAAGAACACAGAAAGGTCAACGGACCGGCTGATGCTTTATCAAGATTGCCTCTAACATTACAAAAGTCCTCACCCGACTAAAAGTCAGATGAGTTGTTTGGGAATCACATGTTCTCACTAAGAATAGAAGATTTACAACTCTCAAGGCAAACACTACGCCAAGAATTGTTCCGAAATGAAGATATCTTGAAGGTTATATCTTTCGTGACAAGCGGATGGACGACTGAGAAAGACAAAGTCCCAAAGAATTTATACAATTACTTCGAGAAACGCGACAAATTATCCTTTGATAACTAATTCTTTGAGGACGACTAATCATTCCTAAGACTCTCCAAAATGCTGTTCTGAAATTTCTACATGAAGGAACCTGGTATCATAAGCAATCACATCTGGTGGCCTGGACTCCTCAAAGATGTAGAAAAACATGTCAACACCTTGCCAGACAACACGACAAAATGACCCACAAACACCTCTATATTCATGGACAGTACCGGACATTCCATGGACACACTTACACATAGATTACTGCGGCCCGTTTCAAGGAAAATTTTGATTAGTAGTGATTGACGCAACTAGCAAATGGCTTGAAGTCTATCCAACAGACAAGATCACTACATCAGCAACTATCCGGATATTAGAAGACTTATTCTCTAGGTTTGGTCTGCCTCGTACTGTAGTCTCCGATAACAGAACTTTGTTCACCTTTCTAGAATTCAAGAATTTTCTAAAAGCAGCAGGAATAGTGGGCATCACATCCTCACCATACCACCCTCGGACAAATGGACTGGCTGAACGCGAGGTCAGAACCTTCAAAAGAAAAGTGAAGGCATCAACTGATATAAAAGATTTTTGAGCTCGACTGCGCAAGGTTTTGATCTCGTATCAAACTTCGCCCCAACGAACAATCGGTAGAACACCTGACGAGATCCTTTTTGGAAGACGACTACATACCTCTCTAGATCTTCTCAAGCCATGTCTTTCTAACGATATTGACAACGCTCTTGTAAAACAAAAACTTCTACATGACACAAAGAGCTGGCCGAAATCTTTCGTAGCGGGAGAAGAGGTCTAGGTGAGTCTCAAAGGAAGAAAAGAAAAAGAGGAAGGGCATATAGTGGAACAGATTGGACCGCTCTCTTACATTGTTCTGATGTTCTGATGGATGGCCTTCGGAAGAGAATGCACGCCGATCAGCTCCGACAAAGACATCTTTAAGGGGGGAGAAGATGTATTTTCGTCAAATGGCATTTGGCCATATGTTTTCTTATCTCTTCTAAAACCTTCCCCCACCTTATTTACCTTATCTCTTATAAACAAACAGTTCAGTGTATACAATGCTCTGTGCTTTATAACAACAAATGAATATATTTAGTTATGAATCTGTGTGTGTTTTCATTTACGCCAAATATTAATTTATAATTAATTAATTATAACTTTTCTCCACTGAGAACTATATTAATCAAAATATATGATGTAATAATCTATAAATAATTTATTAAATGTTAATAATTTAATTTAAATAATAATTAGTATAAATTTATATTATTTAAACCTTGTATTTGTATTTACATAGATGTTAATGAACTTTAATAACATTTTTAGCCTTGTTAAGTTTAACAATATTTAGATCATTTGTATTTTTTATCATTTCATAAAACAAGTTAACTATTACATACATACTATTACAAATAAAATCTTTTAGGGGAAATGAAAAGTTCAACTAGCTGTTAATGTTTTAAGTTTATATTAGTATCAATTGCACAACTATTAAACAACCTTTTAGTTAAATAATATTTTTCTTATATAAATGAAATTCTAAACTTTAAACTGAAGTACATTAAAACAAAATGAGAAGGAATTGAAATTGGCACGTGGTCCCTAGTTGGCCTAAAGGAAGGGGGGGAAAATGTATAGCTCATGAGCATGCCGGTGATGTGAACTTTTTTTGTTTTTCTACCAAAAGCCACTAAACTTGGCTAAAGAAGTTTTCACTTAAAAAAAAAAGTAACCGTTACTAGACCAGTATCAGTAAAGATATAGCTTATAAGATTTTTAACCTGTGATTTTCAAAGTATTCATTCCTATGAAAAATATTCTTATCATTTTTTTTCTCATATAATTCAAAATATTTTACCAATTTTTACAATATCTAGAAATATAAATCATTAAACATCTTATTTGCTAATATAGAAGAATAATGTGTTAAAATTTAGATTTCCTTTTTATTAGCAAATTGGTATGGTCTTATTCAGTTTGCTTCTTTTGTATGAGATGTTTCCTGTTCCTTGATTAAAAATATATTTCCAGATGGTCTTATTCCTATAAAACAAGAAATATATGTGAAAACTGAAGATGAACTGCTTGTTCCAGATGAAGGTGAGAAGTATTAATATTATAAATTTTGGATTAGATAAAATATTGAAGTTCAAAGGAATTTATTATAAAATGATGTTAATAAAATCAAATAATTTTTTTAAACATTTTAATTTACATAATGCTGAGATTACTGATTTCTAGATACCTAGTTCATTGTCGGTTGTGAGAGGTAAATCAAATCATTTGGTTTATTAAGAGCTGTGAAATGACCCTATGGGTGGGATCTCGAGACCATCCTAGGAATCACCCAGCCTTTATTTAAGGGTTACTCTTAGTTGTGGAAAAATCTGGTGGTTAAGCGAATTCTCGGTTAAATCACCTTGCAGAACACAAGGTTGACTTATAAACAGTACTGTCCCTTCCATTTGTTGAACCTAATACACTTAATGGTTGTAGTGGTATAGGTGTATTTATTTATATTAAATTTTATTGTCTCCTAATTTATTCCTATGCGTCCAATTTTATTCAATCATATTTGTGTTAAAATTAATTCAATTTTACTTATTAGCTTTAAAAATTGTTTCTATTCTGTATTTTCAAGTTATTTTTTATGTTGCATTGAGGTTTTCGTCTAATGTGGTTGGTAATAATTTTTAACCGCCCTACAGCAGTAAACTTTTTGTTATTATTCAAATTCATTTTCAAGTCCGAATTTTATCACAAGCCAAATGATTGTAACATTTTATGTCTAGAGTCTTGGAAACGCTGGGTGTTCTCAGAAAGAGATAACTTTAACACTTATTCTATACATTCTGTAATTAATTGTACATTAAACAGCACTTTATATTATATTTTCCTATCTTGCCATTGTAAGTGGTTCTTGAAATGGCTCAAACTACATAATATAGTCCCTCAGTTCAATAAAATTAATTATTCTGGATTGTGGTTTATTGTTTTATAGATTCAAGCCCTACTCCATCGATTCTGCATGCAGGCAACTCAAGTAAGGATTTGGATTTTTTGGTGGATGAGAACCATTCAGAATCTTTTGGCATATCTTCAGATGATAACGAGAGCAAAATTTATAAAAAAATGAAGAAAAGAAAAAAAGGTAGTTGTTTAGTTCTGTATTTGATATTTAGGAAGTCTAATTTTTTATATATAAACCCGGGTCAGTCTATTTGTTCACTGCCTACTAAATTAGTTTTTTTGTTAACCGCTTCAAAAACAATTGTCATATGTTGTGAATTTTCAAGAATTGAATTTGTTTCCAGTTCGTTAATTAGTTATCCCGCTTGTCCTATACACCTTTATCTTCTACTTATATCTTTCCGAATTGATAGGACCAGCATTGACGTATGCTACGGTGAGCTCACCTACGAGACGTCAATGAAGAGAGGAAGACAAGTTTTTCGGTAAGTTTTATTTCCTTTGATTTTATTTCCTTTCTTCATTGTCAAATTGTCCGATGACAACTTATCGAGTAGTACCGTTTCAGTTAAATATTGTTTTTAATTTCATTTTTTTTTAATTTTCAATTTTGTTTTATCATAATTTATTTCTATTTTTTTTCCATTTTTTCAATCGTGTTTCATACAAAATTTATGGTCCTCCGGGGCCGGATTAATTAATTAAGGAAATTAGTTAATTATTTTCTCAATTCGGAATTTAACCAAAATAAAATTTTATTTATATCTCGCATAGCAACCACGAGGCCCTTTGCTTTCGCCTGATCTAACCTCACTTCACGCTGCTTCGTTTAGATTCGGGAAGAAGCGAACTGCAATTTTTATATAAATTTGTAACAATTTAGCAAACTCATTTTTTTTTCTCCATAAAATAGTACAATTAGCAGTTGAGATTTGAATTTAATTAAAGTTAAACGTTATTTTTTCTGAATATTTTCAGTACTATTTTCGTCACATTTTTACTTTGAATTTTCAAGATGGCGGATGATAAAATTAAGTTATTAATTAAGAAGAGGGAAAAATATTTTCATAAAATTCAAACTGTTTATGACTTATCCAAAAATCTTACAAAGAAAAACTTTCCCATTTTTTTATCCCGAATGGAACAAATTGACATGGATTACAAATCGTTTGACGAAATCCAGGATCAAATTATGGAAATGGCTTCTAAAACGGAATCTCCCGAAAATTTGGACACGGCCGCTAGGTCTCAAGCCTGCGCCGAGCTATACTATTCAGCAAAAGCAGTAGCCTCGCAATATGCTGAGCCAGCTACTAGTACTAGCCTGTCTACGAAAAATGAGAGACCAGATATAGGGCCTGCGAAACTACCAAAAATCAATTTACAAATATTTTCCGGAGATCTTCAAGAGTGGCCCAATTTTTACTGTCTGTTTCGGTCCCTTATTCATGAAAATCGACAAATAGCCTCATCTGAAAAATTTTACTATTTACGCTCATTTTTGAGAGGCCCATCTTTGAAATTAATCGAATCGATTCATTTGTCCGATGATAACTATCAGATTGCATTCGAAACTTTAGTTGATCGGTACCAAAACAACCGGTTATTGTCAAATTTTTACTTGGAAAAAATTACGAATTTTAAACCGCTTTCCCAAGAAAATCTTCCAAATTTGCAAAGGTTATCTGACGTTTTCCTAACAAATGTTGCTGCACTCAAGGCATTAAATCTACCAGACTTATCTGATACACTTCTGCTTCATTTTGGTCTTCGTTGCTTGGATACGGAAAGCATAAAATTATTTGAAGCCAAGTATTCAGGGGTTCAGTATCCAACGTACAAACAATTCTCGGAATTTCTAACCGAGCGTTGCAAAATTCTCGAACTAAGTTCTCCAGGTAGGACCGAGTCAAATCCAAACCAACGGGCAAATTTCCCACGGAGCCGCTCTGATCACGACCAACCCGCATCACAGCCGAACTTCTTCTTCACCTCCAAATAAATCTGCTTCCCCCAAATGTTCCACCGCTCATATTGTATGCCCGCTTTGTTCAGCTTCACATAAGCTACCTCATTGTGAAATATTTTTGAAGCAAAATGTAGATGCCCGCTGGGAGACTGTAAAAACCTTGAGAAAATGTTTTAACTGCCTGGGAAACCACATGTTGTAAAAATGTAACTCCAAAGGTAAATGCATCTCTTGTGGCTCCTCGAAACATCATTCACGTTTACACCACTCTATTTTCACAGCCCCACCTAGGGAGTCACTTGAAAATCCGCCTCCTACACAAGCACTATCCTGCAGTGCCCGTACTTCCCCATCCAGTACTGCGTACTCCACAGTATTGCTGGGCACAGCAGAGGCTTTTCTTACAGCTTCGGATGGTCTATACGCCTATACGCCTTGTTGTGGATCCTGGCTCTCAGTTGTCGTGCATAACCAGGGAAATGGCCCAACGGTTAAATTTAAAGCTTCGTAATTGCCCACTGGACATCACAAGCATTGGTAACCATGCTACGACTAGCAAGACGAAAATGGTTTCTTGCATGTTGACCCCTAAACACCGTAGAGTCAAATCTATTGCCGCAGAAGCTGTGGTGCTCCAACATTTGTGCTGACTTGCCGGTTACGTCGCTCTCAAATGAACTAAAAAATCGCTTTACCTCCATTATATTGGCCGACCCGGCATTCCACGTAAAAGGGAAAATAGATTTTCTTCTGGGTGGGGATCTCTATCCCGAAATCCTTTCCGGCGACAATAATTCCGTCATCAGGGGTAACCCGTCAGCTGTGAAAACTTCCTTCGGGTGGATTTTATTGGGGAAACTTACCGAACCAGCAGAAAATAGGGTCGTATCGCTTTTTGGTTGCACCTCACCACTTGACATTGCTCTTCAACGTTTCTGGAAGAATGAAGAGGTTGCACCTGTAGCACCGCAGAACCCTGAGCTAAATTTGATGAACACTTACCGCAGAATAACCTCTGACCAATATATAGTTTCTCTTCCTTTTAAAAACATCAAGGTTCCAAGGCTGGGAAATAACCGCGAAACCGCTCATAAAGTACTCCTGAACATGGAGAGCAGGCTCAAGTGGAAATATTTAAAACCCCGATATAACGCCCTCCTCCAGGAGTATTTGGACACGTCACACATGAAATTAGCTTGCCAACCCTCACCATATGCCATCTCACATCATGCTGTGATAAAAGGTACCAGCTCTACAACGAAACTCCTCTTAGTTTTCGACGCTTCGGCCAAGGATTCGTTTGGATTGTCATTGAATCACCGCTTAAACACCGAGCCGAAACTCCAGCGGGACGTGACGAATATAAAAATTAAGGCTAAAAGTAGAATCGTTCCCCTTAAACCAAGCCTTACTATTCCCAGATTGAAATTCTGTACAAGTTTGCTGTTAGCCCGCTTTATTGAATCCCTCGAAGAGTTCCGAACCGCCATTACCATCACTGCAACGCAGTTTCCTTACGGACTCCACAGTCGTTCTCTGCTGGATCCACACTCCACCACACCGATTAAAAACTTTCATCGCCAATAGGGTAACCACCATTGTAGAGATCACACCACCTGACCTGTGGGGCCACTGTTGCAGTCAAGATAATCCAGCTGATTGTGGATCACGAGGTCGGATGCATCGCATGTTGATCCAGTTTCCTCAGTGGTGGGAAGGACCACCATTTTTGCAATTACCTCTAAACAGATGGCCAGATTCTGACTTTGATCAGTCACAAGAAATTCCTGAAATCAAAGACGAGACCACTGTGATGTTAGCCACCGCCGAACCAAACGAACTTGTTACCACCGTCAGCTCCTTTTCATCGCTCCAATGCCTCAAAAACGTAGTCGCCCATGTTCTTCGCTTTGTTAATAATTGCCGCACCGCAAAATCTAATCGTAAAACCGGTGTACTGTCTGTTTCAGAACTCCGATACAGCATGAATTTATGTGTCCGCCTATCCCAGGAACAATACTTCCATACTGATCTTAAGACTACGTCCCCTGAACAAATGTCTCAAGCTATTAAACCGTTATCACCTTTTATTGACAAGCTGGGTTTTCTCAGGGTGGGCAGCAGGTTTGGGCATTCAGATCTAACGTATGATGCCAAGCACCCCCTCATTTTGCATAAGAAATCGCATTTAGCAACCCTCATATGTGACTGGTATCATCAAACCACAATCCACGGTGGCCCACGCGTAATGGAGGCGTTCATTCAACGAAAATTTTGGATACCAGGACTTCGTCAACTAATCAGGATGCGCATATTTAGGTGCCTGTCATGCTATAAACTCAAGGCCAAGGCAAACCAACATGTAATGGCAGATTTACCACCTTCCAGATTTTGCCAGGTCCGCGCTTTCACCAACATTGGGATTGATTTTGCTGGTCCTTTCCACATTAAGGAAAGTAACCGCCGGAAGGCTGTCATTTCTAAGGGTTACATTTGTCTCATCGTCTGTATGGCCACTAAGGCGATCCATTTGGAAGTGGTCTCCGATCTTACCACCAGTGCATTCCTTGCTGCGTTGGCCCGCTTTATCGCCCATTGTGGATTATGTTGGAATATCTACAGTGACTGCGGTACAAACTTTCTTGGGGCGTCCTGCGCACTAAAGGAAGTTCATCAATTTCTTCAGAGACACACTGAAGACATACACGATAGTTTAGCCAAACGTGAGATCATTTGGCATTTCAATCCGACCACGGCTCTAAATTTTGGTGGTATTTGGGAAACTGGTGTTAAATCCGTGAAGCGCCACCTAGTTCGCGTTATGGAAAGTTGGATACTCACCTTTGAAGAATTCACCACGCTGATCACCCGCATCGAAGCCGTTCTTAACAGCCATCCGCTTTGAGCCATTTCGTCCGACCCCAATGACGATGTCGACTATGTGAGCCCTGAGCACTTCCTCATTGGAGGACCACTATTGGCTGCGCCAGAAGAGGACTTGACAGACACCAATCTACACCGCTTATCCCGCTGGCAAGTTCTCCAACAATCGCTCCAGAGCTTCTGGAAGAGATGGAGTCGAGAGTACCTCCAGGCTATGATCGGACGACCTAAATGGACCCATAATTCCCCGAATCCTGTCATAGGCGATGTGGTTATGATTGTTGGTCAGAACACTAAACCTTTGCAATGGACCCTGGGAAGGATTGAAAGACTTCTACCTGGTCGCGATGGAGTAGTACGGGTGGTGCAACTACGAATCCCCTCCGGTTCTATTACACGGCCTACCAATAAATTGGTACCCCTTCCAATAAATTAAACTTTACTTTACTTTTCATATATTTATGTATATTTTTTTTGTTGTTTGTACATATTTCCCATTGCTAGTTCGCTTCTTCTGTTCTAAAGTTTCATGTTACCTAATTACAAAATTGCTATCAATTTTGGGTGGGCGGTATGTTTAGTTCTGTATTTGACATTTAGGAAGTCTAATTTTTTATATATAAACCCGGGTCAGTCTATTTGTTCACTGCCTACTAAATTAGTTTTTTTGTTAACCACTTCAAAAACAATTGTCATATGTTGTGAATTTTCAAGAATTGAATTTGTTTCCAGTTCGTTAGTTAGTTATCCCGCTTGTCCTATACCCCTTTATCTTCTTCTTATATCTTTCCGAATTGAGAGGACCGGCATTGACGTACGCTACGGTGAGCTCACCCACGAGACGTCAATGAAGAGAGGAAGACAAGTTTTTCGGTAAGTTTTATTTCCTTTGATTTTATTTCCTTTCTTCATTGTCAAATTGTCTGAGGACGACTTATCGAGTAGTACCGTTTCAGTTAAATATTGTTTTTAATTTCATTTTTTTTTTAATTTTCAATTTTGTTTTATCATAATTTATTCCTATTTTTTTCTATTTTTTCAATCGCGTTTCATACAGTAGTTTTACTAACTTTTAAATTATTAATCTTTGTTTTTATTTTCCATTTTTCTCTTATTAATGTTCTTGATACGCTATATGGAAAGATTGGCAGAAATGCATCTATATTGTTAATTGTATTGTTCTTATATTATGTTGAGCAGAGGTTTAAATCCCTCAATTTCATTTTTAATTTAATGTCTGTTGCAAATATTTTAGCAAAAAACAACAAATATATAGAGAAAAACAAGAGCAGATCACAAGGAGTTGTGGGTTTTTTATTAGGTGGACCAGCCACTGAGAACTGAGTTGAGCTGAGTGAAGCCAGAGTGGTCGACATCCAATTGCGCAGTGGACCACAGTACAGTCAGCAACTTGCCTTGTATTGGCATCCTTCTTATATTTAAATAGTGTTTTTTAAAAATAGCAAATTTAGTCCATGTCAGTTGTTAAGAAAAATAAAGTATTTGTGCCTTAGTTAAAAATCTGATAATACAGACCTCAAATATACATACATGATATCATGTTTTTTGGAAACTTGCAAAATTAAGTGGCAAAGTCTCTGTTAGCAAAGAAGGAATGAGTGTCGAGAATTCAACACTCTGCTAATGATTTAACAGGAGAATAATTTACAAACTACTTTAGAATAACTTGTGATCAGTTTAACAAAATTTTGGAAAATATTCGCAGTAATATAGAGGGTGTGACACCTACTAGGCTCTGTGGCAGTGATGGGGGAAGCAGAAAATAGCTTCTCTACGGTCTTCCATACCCCTTTTCCATTTTTTTGGCTCCATTGAGTCAAAGGGAGCCAAGTTGACCCTTGTGACGCTGTTCCGCCCTGCACTGGATCTTGTCGCCGACCTTTCATTTAAAACGTTTGATTCGGCTTTGGAAGCTGACTCAGTTTCTCTCCGCTTTTGGTGGCCAGTCAGCATAAAGGTATAACTTTAGAGAGGCAATTAGTTCTGTAAATTTAATTCAGAAGGCATTGATATTAAAACAAGATCTTCACTGTAGGACATGAATGTGCTGAATTTTTTTTTTTTTTTTTACACATTCCTCCTATTGTTTTTTTCTTATTTTTAATTTAATATAGATTTTCTCTTAAACAGCTTAAGGTTTATTTTTAAAATTTTGGATTTATTCTATTATAAACAATAGTTTAGATACTTTAAAAAGTGAAAATCAATGGAGCAAAGATTAGGAAAATGGGGTGTGTTGAAGGATTTGATAGCCTGACTCTTGCAGTCTTCGAAGTGTTGATTTCAAAATGTGTAACAAGGCATTATCATAAAGAAGGATTGATCTCATCTGGCTAACCGATATGGAACCAAGAAGTTGAAACTTTGAGTAGTGATATTTTTAGCTTGACTGAAAAAAGCTTGTTGTGGATAAATCTTCTGGTGTTTAATGTCTGATTTTGTTTTGGTCAGTTTCCAATATTGATTTAACAACTACAAAATCATGCTCTTAACCTTCCTTGTATTCTACCTCTATATATCGTCAGGGAAACTTATGAAATCAATGGTGCACAATGACTTCACCAGTAATAAGCGACTGAATCGACATTTCATTGTTGATACCATTAGTTTGCGTAGTGCGATTTCCTTAGCATTTATTTTTCTATAGAATAAGACAGGTAAGGTTTGATTATGGAACGATCTCCTTTTATGTTAGTAATAAACACAGCTTAAGGAAATATATATTTTTCATAATTTATGATGAACTAAACTGAACTGATGTGTTCTATAATGGATTCATTGTATTACTATGTTACCTGCAGATCATAAATCAACAGTTTGGAATCTATAGAATAGCTACATCAGTATTGAGATTTAAAAATTATTATACCAAAACTTTAAGGTTAGTGTAAGCAGAATGTCTGCGTTAGATGCATCATTTACGTACAGTAAAACCTCGAATTAACGGACAGCCCTGGTGCAAATATTTTTGTCCGTTATTTAGAGGTGTCCTTTTAAGGGAGGTTTTATTTTTTTATAAATATGTAGGTATTTGTACAAATTAATTCTCTCTTATTCAATTTCCCATGTGTTTAAAAGGTAAGTAGAATAAAAAAAAACATCGCACCGTTTTTGAGTGTTCCCGAAACTTGTGTCCTACCGATATTGAGTCTTTCCGCTAGCGCACATACCCTTAACTTTTCAAGGTCATAAAAGTCTATTACATTTATTTTTTGTTCTAAAGTGAGTCTCTTACGTGAGGGAAACATTTTCAGCCGCCTGCCACGAGGGTTAGAACAGAACTAAACTTTAATAAAGCAAGTTCGAGAATAAAAAAAAAGTATTTATGTGGAAAACCTTTACTCAAAAGTAAATACAACTGTCCCTGTTTCCTTAGACCGGAAACAACTAATTGTTTCCGAGAAACGGGAAAGGGATAAAGTCATACTGTCGGTCTTTTAGAGGTTTTTTTAATCGATTTCTAACCAACACAGCCTATCCGTGACCGTTAATGAGAGGTTTCGTTAAATAGAGGTTAAAATGCCTTAAAAATTGTATTAAAATGTTGGTGCAAAAAAAATCGTCCGGTAATGGGGAGTGACCGCTATTTAGAGGTGTCCGTTAGTAGAGGTTTTACTGTATTATAAAATACTAGAGCTGCAAAAATTTTAACAAGATATTCATTTTTAAAAAAAGAGAAGGATTTTCTAAAATTAAATAGACATATTTATTTCACTTTTTAAAATTTTAATTTTAATTTATTAATTTTTTAACTTTATAATTTATTGCTTATAGGTGCCAAGGATAGTTACCAAAAAGATGAGAAGCCCCATCAGTGTCCTCAATGTGATCATAAATATGTAACACAACAAAATTTGAAAAGACATACAATGGTCAACCATTTACTTATCAATCATTTAGGTGAGAAGTTATATAAGTGCCCACATTGTGATAACAAATCAAAATTTTTGAGAAGTATGAAAAGACATATAATGGCCCGTCATACAGGTGAAAAGCCTTATCAATGTACTCAATGTGACTATAAATCTGTTACATCATATGCACTAAAAAGACATATGATGGCTCGCCATACTGGTGAAAAGCCTCATCACTGTTCTGAATGTGACTATAAATCTGTTACACCAGAAAGTTTGAAAATCCATATTATGACTCATCATATTGCTAAGGAGACTCATCAGTGTCCTCATTGTGATCAAAGATATGATTCAACAGGAGATATGAAAAGACATATAATTGCCAATCATTTAGGTGATATGTCCTATCAATGTCCACATTGCGATTTTAAATCAAAAGTATTGAGAAGTATGAAAAAACATATAAAAGCACGCCATACAGGTGAGAAGCCTCATCAATGTTCTCAATGTGACTATAAATCAGCATTACCTTATGAATTAAAAAGGCATATAATGGCTCGCCACACTGGTGAAAAGCCTCATCACTGTTCTCAGTGTGATTATAGATCTGTTACACCAGGAAGTTTGAAAAAACATATAATGGCGCATCATACTGGTAATAAGCCTCATCAGTGCCCCCATTGTGACTATAAATCAGTACAAGCTATAAGTATGAAAAGACATGTAATGGCACGACATTTAATGGATTGTCCTACTGGTGAGAAGCCTCTTCAGTGCCCTTATTGTGAATATAAATCAGTACAATCAGGACATATGAAAATACATATAATGATCCATCATACTGGTGAGAAGCCTCACCAATGTCCTTATTGTGATTATAGAGCAGTAATATCTAGAAGTATAAAAGAACATATTATGAGCCGTCATACAGGTGAAATGCCTCATCATTGCACTCACTGTGACTATAAATCTGTTAAAGCTGATAGTTTGAGGAGACATATTATGGCCCGCCATACAGGTGAGAAGCCTTATCAATGTATTAATTGTGATTATAAAACTATAACTGCTCAAGATTTGAAAAGACACATAATGGCCCGTCATACTGGTGAGAAGCCTCTTCATTGCCCTTATTGTGACTATAAATCAGTAACATCTGGACAAATGAAAAGTCATATAATGGCCTTTCACACTGGTGAGAAGCCTCATCACTGTCCTTATTGTGATTACAAATCAATACAAAGTAGACATTTAAAAAAACATTTATTGACATGTCACACAGATAAGATGCCCCAGCAATGCCCTGATTTTGGCTATATGTCTGTTAAACCTGAAAATTTGGAAAGACATATAGATGTCTGTCTTACTCGTGAGAAGTCTTATCATTGTCATCACTGTGGTTATAAATCAATACAATTTAGAAGTATGAAAAGACATATCACAGATCATCATACAGGGGAGAAGTCTCTCTAATTCATGGGACCATTATACACACGATCAAATGATTCACTAATGTCGTGATTCGACCTGCAAATCTATGGTATGATTTAAAAGTTTGAAACAAAATTAAATTAAAGTGTACTCGTATCACAAAGGTTGGTATCCTCATCACTAGGCAGATTGTTTATGCAGTAAAAAATGTTTCAATGTGCAGAAAAAATCTTCAGGTATTGAGTTATAGAAATATGCTGCAATGTTTGAAGAAATGTGTAGTAAATGAAAAATATAAACATATGACAATAATTTGTAATTGCTATTTTAAAGAATATAGTTACAAATTGTAGTATGAAGAATAAACTTTTTGTTAGGGCATCGTAAGGATAACAGGGAATGCACCCTTGAATCACCTTTCCCTATTGTACTAAAAAACTCTGATAGGCTTGCTGCCTTAATCTGATCAAACAATTTTCTTTACAGAATCCTTTATTTGAATTGTAAGAACAAATGAATAAATGGGATGTCAGATAATACCGAACGCTTATTTTTTTGAAACCTTATATTGATAAATAAAAACATAAATCATATTACTTAAAATTAAAACAAAAGAACAATTAATTAAATTAAAATATAATTAATGCAATTATTGTTTCCTACAATGAATAATTAAATAATAAACAAAAATTAAACCTTTTACATTTGGTACAATATAAAAAAAAAATAAACAAGTAAATTAAATCAAAATAAGCATGGCTTGATACATGAATGAAATAATACAATATCAGTTGAATGAAATGAATAAAGTTAATAAACAAAATAATTCTAATATGAAACAAAATAAATGATATTTTTCAAATGAACTAATAGATGGTTATTTAATTGCGCAATTAAAATAAATAAATGTCTAAATACCCTGTAGATTTAGATGTGCTGGAGCGAAGTCGACAAAGAAAACAAAGTCATGATGATTTATGGTTGAAGATGGACAACAATGGTCGCCCAAAAAAAAAAAAAAAAAAACGATAACACTGCCGTAAGGTAGGTCCTGAAGGTACGCTGGCCAAGACAACAGTAGTGGTGAAGACCGCTCGGGCCGCTATCGAAAACTAGACTGGCACTGCTGGACGATGTTCGCTTGACTCAAAACCGACAAAAGTATGAAACAGCTGTTTCACTGTTATACATTGAGCAATTTACAACCATTTATTTTCTAATGAAAATTAAAATAATAAAAAATACAGACTAATTGAAAAAAAAAAAAATATCAACTATGAACATACTTTTTTTTTTTTATAATTGCAACCGACCGGCCGTAACACTTCTTAATTGAAAAACAAATTTTAAGAAAGTATGTTTTTAAAAGTAAAGAATTGTAAAATACAACTGTTAGGGCGTGATTAGACTGAATAAAATTTAATAGGAAGCAAATGGTAGTACCACAAGAATTTGAATGAAATCTCAGATATTAACAAAGCGTTTGATTTATTAATTTGAATAACATGCGAGATATCTTTTCTTAAATACTATTAAATATACATGTAAGAAAGGATAAAAATTAATAATAGCGTCTACAAGAGTAACTTAAGACTAAACATGCAACTTAGCGATCTAATGAACAAAAGTAATTTAAGACAAAAAAAAAGAAGAAAAAATTATTAACATGAATGGGAGCGATAATTAACAATAACAGAAATGCTCCATGCTAGCATAATGGCCAAAGATATAATAACAACAAAATGGACTTGAACGTTATAATGAAGATTTCAATAAGGCGCGAAGATGTGCGAATTATTATTATCTTCGCCAGTGATCACGGCATGAAGGAGCAATGAGTATGATATCATGACCTGTCCGGTTGGTACCATGTAATCCGTTGATCATCAGGAGAAGAATTAGTTGACGATTTGAGGCCTTATGATAATGAAATGGGACTTACAATTTGTGTGATATAAACCCAATTAGCATCTCAGCATAGCTTCTGGCGAGTGACCAGCTTTAAGACCTCTGGACGTTCTCATAGGAATAGCGGCTTGAGAGCGGAGTGATAAGCGGCAGTGTGCGATGATCGTAGCTGCGAAGGTCTGATAGAACAGTCCCGCTCGGCGTTCAAAACAGCAAGTGCCCGGGCGCTCCGAGAGTCATTCCACCTCTCCTTGATTTTGGCGGTACAGTAAATTTCCGAGAGGCAAGGATCGGTTTGTTCCTTCTGGCGGGTAGTACCGGTCCGCGGCTAAACAACATTTTTCAATTGTTTCATTTTCTTCGTCCAATGGCTCAACAAACTATTACTGGTCCCTGTTCTCCTCCAATATTTTCTGCCGGTCTGTATGCTGCTGGGCGGAAGTTCTTCAGTCCCTTACCCTTAAAATCCTCCATTATGCCATCCATCCATCTAAGATGTGGTCTGCCTCAAGGCCTGGGATTATGAATGGTCTCATTCGTTATTTTCTTGGGGATCTCATCCATTGAAATTCCAGCCCACCTCAATCTTTCCAGCCTTATATGGTTTATGTCAAGGAGGTGATATATTTCTTGCTAATATCTGCTGAGGTCTCTTTGATCAACTCAATCACAGAAGTACTAGACCAGCTTCCGTCACCGACGGAGCTGGGAGTGGGGGTGAAGTTGGTGCAAGATAGTCAGGCTGGGGAGAAGATAGTGGCATGGCAAAGGCTGAAGGACCAGGGCCTAGAAGCAAAAGGGACAAGTCGAAGATGGCCGAGAATAGAGGTGAAGGGCGTGCCTAACGGATGGACTGAACTTAAGCTTAAGGAGAAAATAAGGCACTACCTCACGAGGAAAGCAGTCCCTGTTCACGAGAGTCAGGTCCGTGTCCTGCATGGCAGGAGGGACAGAACGGGGCTAGCGAAGACGTGGGTAGTGGAAATGGACCCGCAGATTAGGTACGCCCTTCGAAATGAGGAGGTGGTGGTCTCTCACTTTTGTGGATACCCTGGACGCGCCGAGGTGCCTGTAGTGTCAAGGATATGGACACTCCCGGAGGACCTGCAAGGAATGGGAGGAGACGTGCAGCCATGGCGCTGACATCTACGCCCTGCTGAAGAGCTACCTCGAGGACAGACGAGTTACGGTCCGGGATAGCTACCACGAGTACGTGGACAGGGTGGAGCGGGGATGCCCACAGGGTTCGGTCTTAGGGCTGTGGAAGCTGGTATTCGACTAGTTGCATGGCGTCTTGGAAGATGAGCGGTTCCCTGCCACGGGATACATGGACGACCTTGCTGCGATAGTCTATTCGAACAGCAGAGCCGGCATCTCGGTGGAGGCCGAGAGATGTGCCAGCGTCGTAAGAACCTTGTGTGAGAAGAAGACACTCAGGATGGCAGCCGCCAAAACTCAGGCCGTTCTCTTGCGAGGAAGAGCGGATAGTTCTCACCCTATTAGCTTCAACATACATGAACACAGGATCAGGGCAAGTGAGGTGGTCACGTATCTTGGAATCAGGTTAGGAAGGAACCTGGACGTGACCCTTCACTTGGACCACCTGGCAACGAGGGTGAGCCGGACGATGAACGACCTCAGTTGGATTGGCGGCGCCTTTTGGGGCCTCAGGTACCCAGTCAGCATGACAATTTACAAAGGAGTGGTCCTTGGTATCCTGAGGTACGCGTCCCCCTTCTGGAGTGAGAACCTCTCACAGCGGCAAAGAAGAAAACTGGCATCGGCTCAGAGAACGGCTCTGCTGAGAGTGACTAGGGCTTATCGCACAACATCACATGAAGCGGTGCAGATCTTGGCAGGAGGTATGCCTATTGACCTCGTGCTGAGGGAGGGTGCGATCAGATATGAGGTCAAGAGAAGAGGAATTGCAGCTCTCCCGGGGCAACTACGAGTGAAGATCCAGGCAAATTCCAGCAAATGGGAAGAGGAGGTAAGGAAGGATTCACTGCTAGAGTGGAATGGACGGTGGGTGACATCTGTAAAAGGTAGCACCCTTAGGAAGTACTTCCCCACCGTCGAATCAAGATTAAAAGCTAAGTGGGTCCTTCCTGATTACTGGATGTCACAGATCCCCATGGGGCACGGGAGCTTCAGATGGAAGCTCGCACAACATGGATATGACCTGGACCCCCAATGCCCCAGCTGTGGAGTCCCGAAGACTGCCGAACACGTGGTCGCATCCTGCACCGCATACGACGCCCTGAGAGCAAGGTTGTCCACGAAAACAGGTAAATACGTGATCACCGAGGACGTCCTTCCTGATTACTGGATGTCACAGATCCTCACGGGGCACGGGGGCTTCAGATGGAAGCTCACACATCATGGATATGACCTGGACACCCATGCCCCAGCTGTGTAGTCCCGGAGACTGCCGAACACGTGGTCGCATCCTGCACTGCATACGACGCCCTGAGAGCAAGGTTATCCACGAAAACGGATAAATACGTGATCACCGAGGACGTTTTCCCTGAGCTTGTGGAGGAGGAGAACTACACAAGTTTCAGGGAATTTGAATACGGATGGAGAGAGGCCGTAGCTCCGGCCCACTTCATGATGACGAGGAGAGGACCGGCGCCGGGAAGACCTCCGGATCAACCTATGGAGCAGACGGACGGAGACTAAACGGAAGGAGGAAGACGAGGTATAAGGATAAGGTGTAGCCCTAAGGTGCACCGGGCTACACCACAGTTCCAGAGGTTTTTTATACAAATAAATGGAAAAACAGAATTAAATACCCGATTTGTACCTCCACTGGAGGTGACCATTTTTCTGATTGAAGATACCTCTTCTTGTGAAGGTTGCTTCATCTGTCCATAAAATTTCTCCTGAAAAGTTTGGATTGTGATCAGCTTGATTTATATTGCAATCTGAAAAATTTCTTCTTTGCCGTAAATCTTACGGTAATAAAATGCGGTAAATGATAATGATATGGGTGACGTTCATCTGCAATGAGAGTTCTCCATACTGTAGTTATGTAAGTAATTCTGCTCTAGGTCTTCATACACTGGCAGATGGATTATCATAAAAATATTGTAAAACGGTCGCACTCCTTTCTTCATTTCGTAAAGGGGCTAAAATACCATTGGCATGTGGTACGGCAGTTCCAGTTTCTCTAAGACGTTGAAACGTAGAGTTAAAGGTAGACTTACTAGGTAATCTTCTATTTGGAAATCGCTTGGAAATTCACGACGGGCAGCATAGGCATTACCATTGCAACAACCGTACACAAGGTTCTGGGCACATTCAAGGAACGTTTTCTCGGCAGGAAATCCTTCCTTTTTCCCTAACTGCCTTGCCTGCTGCACCTTCCAGATCGTGGACAGAAATAGCATTCGCGCGTCTGTCTCTTCCGCCGATACAATCTCTCTCATTTTCGCATTCAGTTTTTGATAACGCTCTAACATGACTGCAGCGTATTGACCCGGTGTCTGCCGGCTCTGCCTTCTTTCGCAGAAGATTTGAAAAATGTCCCCCTCGATCGTCCATCTCCCTCCTCCATACGCCTTCTTCAACCTTTCTTTAATCACTGCCCATTCGGTCTCCTAAATTAAATTAAATTCAACACGCTCCTCCTGACACACCGTGCCAGGGCCACTCGCAACCTTTTGGCATCCAGTTCTTCTAGAAGATCCGCTGCCACCTGGGATTGAATGCCTGCCATGATTCCGCCTCCACCTTTGATGAAATGGTTGAGCTCCCCGACATCGCCGTTAAACTTATCTAAGCCAAAAATTTCTCTCCTGATGTCTTGCGCGTTGGCCTTTCTTAATTTCATTTTTTCCAGCTCATTAGTTTCTAGCGCAATTCTGTTAGCTTCTTGTCCCGCTAGGTCCGCCCGCGCTAACGCTATGGTGGACGTTACCTGAGGTTGGAATTCAGGGTTCATCTGCTCCGCCTGTGAGGGATCTAGCGTCAAGGTCGCAGAGCTCAGGATGCTCGGAGCCTGATCATTCATGTTGGCGCACTTTAGTACGAATCAAAAAACGAAAACACAAAAAAAAATTTTCTGCTTGTCTTTTTTTCTTTGTACTCTAAGGCTCTAAAGCCCACAATAATGTACAATTATGTTATTCTAAAGGGACTTGTTCCAGAATAAATAAAGAATTTATTATTATTGTTATTATTATCACCATCTGTTGCTCAGGACAAATCGGTGGATCTTTATCACCCTCGTCATCCGGGGGATTTTCCTCTCTAAGATTATGTTCATCCGTTGCTAGTTCCTTTCAATATGTCTTCCGAGTTCCAACGGTTACTTACCTTCTTTATAATCTCATAATTAGTTGTAATTTTAATTAAGGGATGGTCAATATATCAGAGAATGTGGGCTTCTTGCCTCTTTCTTCTCTATTACTTTATCGTTCTCTTCTTTTTCGTGAAGAACGTTTTTATTGTGACCGGGGCTCTATTAGTCTTCCCCTTTTCATCTTAATCATGCTATGTGGAACCCTAAATCTGTAACAACCAGTAAGATGGTGTGCGTCCTGTCCCTCCCTACCGCTAGGCTCTTAACGTACGTATCTCGAGTCTGTACATATATTAATTAGACTCAATCATAAATTTATTCGAAACAGAACATAAGTCAATACGTCTTACTTGGCCAAAAGCCAGCTGCTGTAAAACATCTATGAAACAATTTGTTATACAAACTTCATATACATCGCTTGTTTTATTTTGATGTGAACTCACAGTGAGTATCATTAAACACTGCTGCAGCATCTCTCCGAGGGGCACTAAGTAGTATATTATGCAATACAATGTTCATATAAATCGCTATTAAATTAATACGTTAATTACGTCCATGTGTCACAGCATATTCCTATAGATACCTATGAGTAAGGGTTGTGGATGTCCTGAAGTAGGCAGGTTAGCTGTTGAACTGTGTTATCCATGGTATACATGCTAAATTCTTTGTTGTTACATTATTGATTTTTAACACCTAAAACAACTGACTTTCAGCCCATTATCGGCGACCAACTGTGAGTATTGTGCACAGCAGGGTTTTAAATGTGAGGAAAAGGAATATTTTGAATCGAGGAAAAGGAATGTGTTATTAAATTTCATTACATTTGGCCAACCATCACCATTTTATCGTCAGTCTGAAGATATCTATGCGCAGAGATGTACAAGATACCCTATACTAAGTATCTAGAATACAAAATGCAAGGTACTTTTAAATAAAGTATTTCAGATACCAAATACAAAATACTTTCTGGAATGGTATCTGAAATATTAGATACAAAATACGTATCTTTTAAATACTTTTTAATGATAAAATACTTTTGTAAGAAAACAAAATTTTATTGAATTTAAGTGTATTTTTCTACATGAATTATTTATGAATAGATCGCGTTGATATGGCAAGAAAAACTATTATATTGTTTAGGTTTTAATTAAGACTTAAGTAAAACCAGTTCTTCAAACATTTTATCAGTCATTTTTCTTTGATGAGTCCTCAAAATCAAAAAAGAGATGAGTCGCTCCACTGGGGCAACTTGGTAAAAAGGTATTATATTTGAAAAATATTTTTTTTTATTGCAGGATAATCATTTAAGCTCTTTAAGCTGGTATCTTTATTGTTTAGGCATTGTAGTGTTTCTGAGCTAGCGGTGCTGCCAGTAGATCCTGTGTTTTCCCCACCTGCAATAGAGAAATCGGAATTCTCTAAAAACATGCAATAAGATTCATCTTTTGACTTTTTTTTTTATATCACCTTCAATATTTTCTAAGGCCTTTTCAGTATTTTAGAAAGTTTTTCAGATCGATTAATTTTTCGTGTTCCAGTCAGGATAAGCTCTTTTACATATTCTTTCTGCTAATGTTCATCTTCAATATCTTCATCGAGTTATGTTTCTTCTAGATCTTCATACGCATATGGAACATGCTCATTTTTAACTGTCTCTGAATCAGATTTCCCAAATACTTCAAAAGCCTTAACCAAATTTGAACCGTTAATTGTAATATGCAATGTTTTAAATTTTTTTCATAGTTTCAGTGTATGGTCTGAATGTATATCAGCTACCATTTCTGCAACTTTATCATATGTGTGAGCCACTTTGAATGTTCAAGTAATGGCAGCACTTTTCCTCTCGAAAGTCTCACTTTCAATCGCCCAAATAACTATATAAATAACTTCTTTTAGAGGAAGACCAAATATCAGTTGTACTATACACAAATTCGAGAGTCTTCAACTCTATCTTAATTGTTTTCTTAAATTCATAGTACTCAGCACAAATTTTTTTTTAGCTGTACGACAACACATAACTTTTGGAGGCTTTGTTAGTTGCTGTGCACCTTCAATCAAAGCTTTAAAAGACTTATACTCCACTATTGATACTGGCGACATGGTTTCAACAATAAATTGTACAATTAACTTGTCCAAATTAACAGATCTTGAACCCCTTGCAACATCTGTAAGAGTAGACTGCTTTCATGTTTTACATATCACTGCTGATTCTGAACCGCTGCTACTAATAATCTCAGAATGTTTTCTTTTTTTTAAGGGTTGTATTTTTAACTTTTAACTTTGTCGCCGCGAAGTGTATAAAATATAATCAAATATATATTTATTATTATTATTTAATTTACATTTCATATTTTGCATAATAAAATAAAACTTACGTTTCCGTGTTCGTGATCTCGAATTTCACAAAGGCGATATTGTTGACACCACATAAAAAATACGGAATTATGAATGACACGGGTCAGGGGGACTTCATAGCCGATGAAATTTGTAGAAAGAAAGAGTCGTCGTCTATCAATTCGGTCCAGAATGAAATTTCAACGACGTGTTGTTTTATCTATGGAGACATTAAAAATAAATATCACCATAGAATCTTATTATATTTTGTGAATAAATGCATAAATAACTATTACTAAAAGTATTTTAGCAAACAGTATTTACAAAATACTAAGATACCAAACAAAAGGTATTTAAATACAAGATACAAAATGAATTTTAAAAAACTATTTTAGATACAAGATGAAAATACGTATTTTGTATCTTGTATCTGTATTTCAGATACTTGTATCTCAAATAAGTCACATCTCTTTCGACACGGTATTAAAAATCAAATACAATACGATAACGATAGTACGATCCCAACACACGTAGGTATTCGAACTTCATTATCGAACATGTGATATCCCCCAAAATGGTTCATAAAGATCTAATATACCGAAATAAGTATTTTTACTGCTATATTTCTACTCTTAAATATATTTTGAATATATATATATTGATATTTGGGATGCCAGAGTCTCATTTAGGATTACTCAAATTATTATTTATATTTCTTAATCTTAATTGGGTTCCTTTCCAAAGGTCTATTCTTGTGTTTACCAACTTTTCTGTTATACCTTCAATATATTATTTATAAATAAATAGTGTATCTGGGGTATGTAAGCACCAAAAGAATTACAATAAGGATCGTTTATTTATTTAATTTCAACAAGGTTAATGATTCAGATTTTAATATATATAAAAAGGATTGCCATAAAATACATTACAGGAAATAAATTAAACTTATCTGCGGACAGGGGTAGATTGGGTCGGTCTTCTTCCTTGACATCTCCGCCCGCTTCGTTCGGCCGCTCTTCTCTCTCGCGGTACCCGTCCTTCTTCTCTCCGGCCTCGTCTCCCGAGCACCTTCCTCCTCCGCATCTCTCTGAAGAGTGCCTTCTTCAGCCTCGTTTTCAAGAGTTTTCTTCTCTGCCCCTCTCCTTCCTTCTCCACCATCTTGGACCATAAAACTCCATAAGGGACCCAAAAGGTCTGTTATTTGTCCCAAACATATTCCCTTTCATGTGTCCCGACATGACACATTTTCCCCGCTCCGCATCCCTTTCATGGTGCCGGCAATACATAGCATTATCCCTGTGTTGCGGGAAAAAGAAAAGATGTTGAACAACAAGAGACTTCTTTTCTTTTCTAAATGTTAAAAATGTTCTAATTTTTCAAATGTTATAGTTTTATGGCAATACCATACATCTTTACGATTATGCAATGATTTACAAATAATTTGTTTGAAGATCTTTACAAGTTTACTTATTGTTATATATTTTACAAAACTTTACTTACAGAGTTTTGTTATATACATCGGTAATGAACTAGAATTAATAATTGTACATGATAAAATGAGTTAAATATTCTTAAGTACTATTACGTGTCACACTTGTTTTTATTATACATATTTCAATATTAAATCTTACCGTAACAGAGTACACATGCTTGTTCTTCAAATGGTCTATTTTAGTTAATTGTTTCAATGTCTAAGTTGATCGTTAAACTGGATAACAAGGGGAATACCTAATAACCTTACATGAACAATAATACCGCTAGTTTTGTTTAAATCAATAGTATGGACTAGTTGAACCTAGCGTCTATATGTATTCTTATTAACATACTTCAATATCATTATTCAATAGTTATAGAATATACCGGCTTATTATTGTAATTTTGAATTATAATTAATGGTTCTAATATTAACTATAATAATAAAAATGTTTAACAAGGGGAATACCTAACAAACCTAAAATAAACAATAATACCACTAGTTTTATTAAATTAGTTGCGTAGTGCAGGCTAAACCTAGTCTCCTGCGTCTTAACGCATCTCAATATTATTATTTACTAAATTCATACACGGGTATACCTTTATCTTTCTGACAATTACTTTTACTTTTATGACAACTTTTACCTTTACTATAATATTATAATTTGTATACATGGTTAAGATTAATATTGACAATATATAAAACAATAGTTATAATATAACAAAAAATATCGACTGTACAAAAAGGTTTGAATCTTATCTTTTTTTATTGCCACTTCGGCCTCTTTTGCCTTCAATATTGGGTACCTAGCAAGTGTACCCTTATGGTACCTGATAATGTCCACTACCCTTGGCAAAAATATTTTACAACCTGTACAGCGGGTTCGTTTGAACTACATTACCATTTGTAGAATGCCGCCTATGCATGTGTGGGTGTGACCTATTGAAGTTCTACCTGCTCGCCCTAAACTCTTATCTTTAACATATTTTAATGGTCTTGCGTTTTATGGCGTCCATTAGTAATGGTAAAAATATTTAAATTTTATAAATTATTATTACAACAATTTCTAATACTATTAATATTATTTACAAACAGTTGACTATTCTTATTTACAGACAATTTTCGAATCTTTCTGTCATTTTAAAAATAATCAACTACTATTTTAACCAATATCTAAAATCAAGAGACATTCCCTTCCCTTAACCAATATTCCATCCGGCGGTACATATTAAACTTTTTATTTTTTTTACCTGGCCCCTGAGATAATTTCGGACATCTGCAGTCCCATATAGAACATTTTGTGCTACCATATCATTCTTCATGTTTAGTACAAACATTATCAAAATTTTTATATTTACTTTCATTATATTTTCTATACCATGATTATATATTTCATACCATTTTTTTCTGATTAAAAGTGCAGTGTACAATAGTTGCACCTAATTGTATTACTTGTGGTATAAACCACAAAATGAGATCTAACATTTTCTCCACTTTTACCATTGTTCCTTGGCTCTTAGCTAGATGTGGCGACTTAAACTTTTAAACTTCTGTGTTAAAAGATTCCCTGTGTTTATAAACCGTCAGTGCAATATTTTCACCTGGTTCTACTCTGTTTATTGTTTCATGTAGAGACACAAAATTCTTAAAAGATTATCTATACAAATTTATATCGCCGATCATTTCAATATTATTTTTAGATTTAGGACTGTCCTCTTTGAGATCTTCTTCCACCGAAGTGTCTCCTATTTCACATTGGCCATCTGGCATTTCCACTTTACTTGTCGAACACAAGCTATTATTTACCAAATCATTATTGTCCTTAGAAGCTATATCTGTGAGTACTTCACGATCATTTGTAGAATGGGACTGTTCTCTTTGAGATCTTCTTCAATCGGAGTGTTTCCTATTTCACATTGACCTTCTGTTGGCATTTTTTCGTTACTTGACAATATATGATTATTAAAGTTTGTATTTCCCCTTATTTGTCCGTTAGTTGGAGGTACTTCAGCATCAGCAATTTTAACCTTTTTTAAATTTATCTTACTGTCTCTTAGATCGTCATAATTACTAATAGGTCCCTCTAACGAGCAATTTTCTTTCTTTTCTTGAGGAACCTGGTTATCGTCTTCTTTCAGACTTATATTTTCTACATTGTTTACTACCTCATTTTGGTTTGTTCCCTTCTTCTTTATTCCTTCTACCCTGTTCGTGTTATTATCCATATCCTCTATCCCTTTGTTTATACTTGCATCTATTTCTTCCGCCATTGTACCCATCTTCTCTCTATATTTCTCTACACTTGTCTTTATTTCTTTTGTATGTTTTTCAGTGGTTTCCATCAGTCTCATCATCATATTTATCATTTCCCGTGTTCTATCCGTTTTTCCTGTTGTATCTGCGTCGGTTCTTCCTTTCATGTTCATTGCCGCTTCGCCGTCAGTCTCCGACATCAATCCCTGAGCGCCATGCACCTGTTCTATACTTCCGGTGTTTTGAGGATCCATCTATGCTTCTTTTAGATAATTAGTCGCCGAACGAGTTGGTATGGCTTTCATTAAGAGCTTGAATATTCGGATTATGCCACGCGGATAACAATACATAAATAGACGAATATAAGTGATAAGAATAATCAACTATAATTATGTCTCTAGAAAAAGTTAAAGAATAAAAAATTCAGTCTATTAATCTGAATCATTAAACCAATTTGATTGTAAAACTATTGAGAACATAAAGTTAATGAAGATAAATAATCAACCAAATTCTAATTAGTAAATTGGATAGTGAGTTCCCCACAAGGGATGCCATTTAATAACGCTATGTTTCTGCTCTTAAATATATTTTCAATATATATATTGATATCCCAACACACGTAGGTATTCGAACTTCATTATCGAACATGTGATATCCCCCAAAATGGTTCATAAAGATCTAATATAGCGAAATAAGTATTTTTACTGCTATGTTTCTACTCTTAGTAGAAAAATAGTAGTATATATTGATAACTAGTATATATTGATATTTGGGATGCCAAAGTCTCATTTAGGATGAGTACTCAAATTATTATTTATATTTCTTAATCTTAATTGGGTTCCTTTCCAAAGGTCTATTCTTGTGTTTACCAATTTACTTATCTATTATACATTCAATTTATTATTTATAAATAAATAGTGTATCTGAGGTATGTAAGCACCAAAAGAATTACCATAAGGATCGTTTATTTATTTAATTTCAACAAGGTTAATGATTCAGATTTTAATATATATAAAAAGGATTGCCATAAAATACATTACAGGAAATAAATTAAACTTATCTGCGGACAGGGGTAGATTGGGTCGGTCTTCTTCCTTGACATCTCCGCCCGCTTCGTTCGGCCGCTCTTCTCTCTCGCGGTACCCGTCCTTCTTCTCTCCGGCCTCGTCTCCCGAGCACCTTCCTCCTCCACATCTCTCTGAAGAGTGCCTTCTTCAGCCTCGTTTTCAAGAGTTTTCTTCTCTGCCTCTCTCCTTCCTTCTCCACCATCTTGGACCATAAAACTCCATAAGGGACCCAAAAAGTCTGTTATTTGTCCCAAACATATTCCCTTTCATGTGTCCCGACATGACACATTTTCCCCGCTCCGCATCCCTTTCATGGATGACCTATTGTCATAAATTCTGTAGCATTCTAATTCATGCTTATAGACGAATAGTTATTTAAGCCTACCTCACCTTGTGCAATGGCACTCATCATGTTCACTATTAGCAGATGATGTAACAAAAATATCAGTTTCAAAAGAAGATTTAACTCTTATCTAGAACTATGCATTCAAAACTATCGATAAAAAACTCTGATATTCTGCATACGTGATCCAAAAACTCCCTATTTACGGGGATAAAAACCAGTCTCGTCATCATTCATTTTATATTTTCCTGATTTACTTTTCCGGAAGAAAATGCCGACTAAGCATTATCCCATGTACTTATAAATGTTTGCTCATAATTGATACGAATTTGGTTTGGTGCATAGCCATTACGTATTAAAGTATATATTACATAAGAAATACCTTTAATACATAAATTAGCAATAAAACCTCATTTTTATTACTGCCTTTGGCCGGAGCTTGAAGTCGATATCGGTTTGACTGTCTGTCTACAACTTCCATTATTGTATGCCGTTGGATTCATGTAGGGTTTTCCTTGGGGATCTCTGAGTGGGATTTTTTTGGCTACATCTTTGTTTGTTTGTTCATTTATCGTCACTTTATGCTGCTATGGCTAATCGGACGATGCTATAGTGGGAGCTCTAAATTTTGCCTATCCAAGTTTAATTAGGATAGGGATTTTTAACGAGAGTACCTGACATCGTTCAGGCTCGGGAACCCCGTTTAACGTCCTTTCCAAAGGACGGCGTATTTAAGGATTTTTCACTCCCTATAAAAAATCCTAAGGCCACCTGCCGGGCTACGAACCCGCGATCTTGGGTTTAGTAGTTTGTTAGTTTGTAGTGCTAACCACTACTGGTGTTTAGACCACAGGTTGTCCCACCTACGTTTTCTTGTGTCTAGTTCGTTTCACGGATCTCTTGACGTGCTGCTTTGTGTTCTTGCAACGTAATCGCCTATTGTGTAGGAGCACGTCGCTTGAGTTTGTACGTCCTGCTGATATTGTGTTCGTGATATGCCCGCCTGTATTTTCTGGTTCTCCCTGCAATACCATTAGGTACAGCATCTTTGTATTGTCCCTTTATATAATTCTCATCTTAATTACACACGAGGCATATTTTAGTTTGAAATAACCAAGTTCTTTCAAACTCTAACCCAAAACTTTTTTTTTTTTTTTTTTTTTTTATTCAGACATTACAATCTGCCACTTGTGGGCAACAAGCAATGGTGCTATGAAGCTACAATCATTCCATAAAAAATCAATGATATAAACGAATAAATGCATAAATAAATACATACAAGCGAAAAAGTATATACAAAAATAAAGTAAAAAAAAAAAAATATATATATAATAAAAAAAAATATAATAATAATAAATAAAACATAAAAGAAATATACTGTACACATTCATACTCTATTTACTATTTGCCTGGGGTCCCCGAACTGAGCTTCTTCCTCATGAATGAGGTCAAAGCAGGAGTCCGGGAGGCCTCAGCTCCCTTTCCCAGCCGCGTCACTGGCATTAAACACCAATGGAAGCTGGTTAAGGGCGCTTCACACACACACACAGGTCGTGAGTGGAGAATCTGGCCAGTGCCAGTACTCCAAATAGCATTATTATAACAAGTCTCGGGGCCATTGCCGGTTTAGGCGGTGGGGTGGATTGTATGGATGTGTGAAACTGGATAATGACTGAGCCAGGGGATTGGGATGACAGACAAGGTTTAACCCAAAACTAACGGATTAAACTTGTACTTTTCGAATGCTTTAGCAATGTTATTTCAATGGTCATAAGAAACATGGACGTGAACGATGAAAATAAATCATGTTAAGGATGCACGAATTTATGCAGAATTATCTGCAATTATGAAACTGTAATGGAAAAATATCCAAAGACATTTGGGAATACGCAAAAAATCAAAATACTGTGGCGGTAAACTAAATGGGGAAATAAATGAAAAAGAGGGACGAAACGGAATTTCCTAGCATCTCATCTAACAGAATACATTTGGTGCACTCAGCTTAAAGAAAAATATCCGCTTTCTCAAATTTAAGTTGGAATAAAAAATTGTTGGTAAGCAAAATATCCGTTTTCTCATGTGTTAGTAGGTGTAAAAGATTTTTGGTTGGAAATAAATAAAAATTAGTTTTGTTGTATTGTATTTTGTAAACACGCGTGTTCTAATTATTTTATTTTTAAATTGTTTAATTACTAAGAAGTTGCGATACTATAATAAACAAGTACCTTAAAATTTGAGTATGGCTGAAATAATTGTTTTTTTTAAACCACAAAAAATGTGATTTGTGTTCGTATTACTAACTATAGTGGCTGTATTTAGCATATAAGGAAATATTAATTAGAGTATGAATGAAAACTATAGAGTTTAGCATGGTTAAATGGATGTTAGAAGTTCAAACTATTTGTATGCTAAAAATAAAAATAAATAAAGTAAAGAGTTACCTCTATGGATTGATGATACCATATAATTTAGTTTATGAAATAGGAAAATTTTAGTTTTGAAATTTTACTTAATACTATCAACTTAGTATAACTGAACCCCAAATTAAACTGAATAGTCAATATAAATTGATTTTATTTAGTTAATTATTATTGTTCATGTATCTGATGCTTGTCACTTTAATTAGAATATTTTTATTATTTGTAGATTTTGATCATATGATCATACAACTAAAATAAGCTAACATGTGATTTATAACAAATGGAACTTGGAGTGAATTCATAAATTAGAATGAAAACAGATTAGTACAAAATCTAAAAACATCTGCGTGTTTATTCTCTCGAGAAAAAACTGGTTTCCACTAAAATGCATCAGACCAATGAAAACTGCAAAGCAGAAATTTTTTCCTATTCTTATATCTGCCTTGTCGAAGGATGAGTTTAACCAAGTATTTTACATACATATGTTGGTTTTAAACTAAAGACAAAAAATTAACAAATCTTTAGTTTTTAACAATTTTATTTTACAAATACACCATTTTTACACTAATACTTAACAAAACAATGTGACATTTATATTATTTACATGATAACTAAATTCTTTCTCTTCTTAAAATATGTTTGCTCAAAATACCAAAGAACATATATATATTTTTTTTATTCAATACTTTATCAATTATAAAAAATTCAACATTAATAAATGTGTGACCTTTATTGGCAATATATGTGCAGTAGGCCGCTTACATAAGAATTCGGAACAACCGATAGGTCGCTAAACATATAATAAAAATATAATTTAAAATTTTTTTTTTTTTTTTGTACATAATGGATATATAAAATCTCTTAACATGGAATAAACAAAATGAATAATAGTGGCCACTGCATTCAGTCTTTCACAATCTATAATAAATATATTTAGTAGTATTTATTTATTTTATTATACATACTATTGGAAAGTAGTAAATAGATAAGAAGTATTAAGGAAAACATAATATCGATAACACAACCTTATTCGAGTATATTTGGAATGATAACAAATATTGCATGATAAGCTTTGTGAAAGTTCATTGTGCAGATTTAATATGCTTCTCATTTACATTTAAATATTAACATTATAAATTACCAATATTTCAATTCACTCAGTCTGAGTAAATCAATGAGATACATTGAGCCTATATATTCAAACATCCATATAGCATACTAATTATGATAAATATAAAACATCAAATGCTTTCATAATAGGTTTTAACTACACATCAGATTGGCAATTACTTTATTTCAAGCCAACAAATATATAAATAGTAAAATTTCAGAGTACTGAGTTATCTGTTCATGGTGTAGCACTGGTGCTGTCTAGCAGACATCGTGTTAACTAACTGCTTCATGCTTAGCTTTACAATTTTTATTCTTAGGCATAATTTAAATTAATTCTGCTTTAATAGTTGCCACAAATTCTGCTATACATCACTAGAGTGGCACTGTGAACTGATAAGGTGGCAGCAATCTAGTACCAAATAAATAAACGAATATGGTAAAATAATAAAAGCACTTAATATGATCATATTAAGTGCATATAACATACACACATGCATAAAATATGAGACTTAGCACCCTTTGCTGCAAATGTACACGTATAAATTACAAAAGTTTCCCTTCAACATTACTTAAGCAAATTAGATGTTGCCAAAATATTCCAGGTCACACATACAACTATTTACAATCACAATATTCAACCCCTTATAAAGGGTAAAGTTATACTTGAAATTTAGAGCCCATGTTAAATATATTAATAAATCCAGCACAACTTTACAACGGATATGAAATATTTACAGTTGAATCCGACATATGTATATATATATTTTTTACATATAAATATGTACATGTTCGACTTTTGAATCACATGGACAGTAGCCTAAGAGATAGCAATGAGTATAGTACATGGTATGCTTTGGCAGTACCATGCTGAGCTTGATTCCAATCAGTTACCTCTAACTTTAAAACAATAGAAGGCCACAAGTTGGTTGGGTCAGACAGGGCTGCCATCAGGGAGGCTTAGGAAGGATTCCCTGGGTCCATAAGAGTTTATAAAAAATATTGTTCAACAAAAAAACACAAATAAAAAAATCATATATAGGAAGGACCTTGGGTAGTACTCAGTAATCTCACAGATAACATTCGCTGTGAATAATAATGACCTCAATAAAATAACAAATATTTTTATGAATAAAAAATACTTACTTTGTAATAAATGAAATTATCTAACTATTTTGAAATAATTTTGTAAAAATACTATTTTATTTTATGCAAAACAATGTAGTATTTTTTATTGCAAGTACTTTTTTTACAATATCGTAGAATTTGTTTGTAATAGCTTAACCCATTTATTAATATTACTTACAGAAATTTAAAAAAACATATAATATTAAGTGGGTGTAGGCCCCTCATTATAATTTTCTCCAGGGCCCAGTGTCAGCTGATGGCAGTCCCAGGGTGAGTTGGTAGCAGCTTTAAGTTAAAACTTTATTGGTAACTTGTTCTGTGGCTGTATCGTTGTTTTTGGCATTGGTGAACCAGCCACGTATGACCTCCCGGACCGGATCTAAAACAAAAAAAAAAATTGATTTTATCATATCTTGAAAATTAAATTACAACACATATCCATATTATATGATATATTATAATATATATATATATATATATATATATATATATATATATATATATATATATATATATATATATATATATATATATATATATATATTATATTATATTATATTATATTTTATTATATTATATTATATGAAACCAACTTTTTCAAATAACTCCTATGTATGTACTGGAATGGAGCAGTTCTAGTTTTGTGTTAGCTTGTTGGTCTGCATTGAATAGTTACCTTCTTAATAAATTTGTCTGTTCTCTTATTTTTATCGACTATTTAACTAATGTACTTTAAAAAAACATTTTTATTTGGAGCCAAATAATACTTACTAAGATTATTCAAGTAACAAATAATTATTGCAGTAATAAAAAAAAAAAAATCATTAAACATTACAGTAGAAAAAAATGGTGCAATATAGGCTTATATGAGCTTGTTTCTTCCAACAAACTTATTTTCCGGAGTTATCAGTATAATTGGGAATTTAGATTTAATTTTTATTTCAAACAGAACTCTTAGAATCTCTAGAACCTTATGTGTTCTAATTTTTAAAAGTTACAAAAACGTTTATTATGAATATACAAATTCAGTAATATTTTTTAACTTGTTGGACTTAGTTTGTAGGAGTCTATGGAGCAGTTCCAAGTAATTTCCTGTTACTTTTAGGCCTTGGATATAGTTCCAGTAATGGCAACTATAGTATTATATTTAAAAATAATATACAAACTCTTCTTAACAAATACTATATTTTTTCTAAAGTTTACATTAATATTTTATGTAGAATCATTGCATATTGTTGTTATTTTATATTGTATGTGATATTTAATTTTATATTGTATGAAAAAAATCATTAAATTATGTGTGAAAAAAATCATTAAAGTACCATGAATATGTATGAATGTTGGAGATTAACTTTCAGCAGATAAATTATCTATTCTGTTAACAATCATGAATCGAGTACCTACAATGTGAGGACTGAGTCGCACCTTGATGTTAGGAAAGGTTTAATTAAGAAAGGGAATTTTGACATATACCTTACATCGTACAGGCTCGGGACCCCTTCCGAAGGACAGCATAAATAAGGATTTTTTACTCCCTTTAAAAAATCCTAAGGCCACCTGCCGGACTATGAACCTGTGATCTTGGGCTTAATAGGTTGTCATGCTAACAACTAAATCACAGATCGTCCGGTTTGATGTTAGTTGAGCATGAACGTTGGCAGCTTAGGTTGCTGTCAGTATGACAGGAATTGGATTGTAAAAATTGAACATGTTCATTAATTTAACTAAGAAAACATTTTTTTTTACATTCAAATTCTTATGGCTTAATTATTTAGTATTTTTTTTGTAGTACAGTTTTCCTTGAAAGCTGAATAACATAAAATCACACAAACAGATCATTAATCTTAAAGTCCATTTATTTGAGTGATATTTGAAAATACAAAGATTTGGTAATAAAGCTCACTCAAGTAAACAGTCTGAGAATTTTTCTAGAAGTTTAGGAAATATAGCAGTATAATGGCAGTTGAATATACTTGCCAATCTTTGATCAAACTTAATTAAAATCAATAAACATATTTAATATAATCCAGCTTAAGATACTGTAATATAAATAATATTCATTGATAAGTATTTAAGTGTGGTGTTCTATCTCTGGTGTGTAAATTTTAATTTTATCTTTTTGTTTTGGTGATGTCTGCATTGGAAAAGTATTGACTGGCTTGTTTATTGCTATTTGAGACACTTGAGACATTGTTTAGAATTTTTGTGTGAATTGAGGTTTTTACTTATTAATATAAAGCTATTCATAAAAAAAAAATTAAGATTAAGAGAATAAATTCAAAGATCGTGACATAATACCTCATCTCACTTGGAGTGTCGCAAACAACAGAGCGAAAAGAATAAGTATTGCAAGGCAAGCTATGACAGCAATAATTGTGACAGTCACAAATGGTGAATATTCGGGCGGTTTCGTTCTCCTATATTGCGGTTCTTCAGCAGAAAATATTTCGTAGCTCCTCCTCTTACCAGCTGCAGCAGAATGAGTCATTTCCTCTGTAAATAAAAGATGAATTTACAGCACAACTTGTAAAATAATTCATTGTAAGCAATTTGAAATGGAAATTAAAATTATTCTTCTGTGGGATTAAGAGAAAAAAGTAAGATAACTGAATTGAAAAGAAACTTAAAGATGTTTTATAATTTAAATGAAAATAATTACTTCAGTTCTAATAATCATTCTTTCATTTGGAATTAAATGAAAGAATGATTATTCTTCAGTCCATTTAACGTTTGTGAGGCTCATTTTATTGCCCATAAGAACTTTTATTTTATTAATGCATTTTCCAATTTTTTATTTTATTTTTTAGAAGTATCTATGATTAATTAGCCTAGAATTTTCATATTGAATAGTCTATCTACAATTTGTTTCTTGATTTAATAAATATTTATTCTTTCCATGTGTTAATAGAATTTCAGTATTCTTTTTTGTTGTTCCTTGAATACTTTTCTTTTATCTTTTTAATTTCTTCTGAATAGACTTTTTCTGCCACTGATTTGATTACAGAGTTGTAGTGCTTGATCGTTGTATAGATGGATATATTTTTCTTGGTATAAGATTTATTATTACAGAAATAAAAATTTTCTTTTACTTGATTGCTGGATTGTTTCCTCCATTAAAGTTTATTTTCTCCCATATTTCTAATACTTTTACACAAACAAATACAAAAGTTTACCAAATTTAATTTTGTGTATATATATATTTCCTGTTATTTTTTAGTTTTCGAAAGTCATTATTTCAGTCTGTGAGATTTAGCCTCTTAAGGAAATTTTGGCAGCAGTATTTTAAAAATCATGGATTTGAGTCTACTTTCTGATAACTCTTCTGTAAATGCCATCTTAAGACATTGATTTCAATATATTTATTTACTTTAATAATAACTTAATTATTTTTCTCCTAGAAGATTTTTCATAATTTTGTTTAGGATTACAGTGAAGAATATTGGAGATGAACCATGAGTAAACTTAATAAGAATTATTTTTATTTTGAAGAGAAAAGATTTGCCCCGGCCGGGTTTTGAACCCATGTCGTCCATCTCTTCTAAAATCAAAGTAATGTTCAAAGAACATTCATCTCCCTGTACATTTTTTCGGCTTATTTTTTAATTTTGCCAATTTTTTGGCCTTCGGTGTAGGCCATCTTCAGGGCATATAGAGAGTGCATCGGCTGTGTTGACTTTCAAGTAAAAATGTTAGTTAGACAAGTCAACACTGCCCTACCGAGGCACTCGCTATTTCTCCTGAAGATGGCCTACACCGTTGGTCAAAACATTGGCACAATTAAAAAATAAGTTTTTCTTATTTTTGTGTTATCATTGACTGCACCCCCTATCCATCATTAATAAGATTTAGTTTAATAAACATTATCTCTTTGTCAATTGAATCACATCCTTTCTGAAAGTTGACAAAGATGTTTTTTAAATCTTACCATTTTAATTTTACCAAATAAATTTTACCATTTTATTGTTTTTAAAATACTGTAATATAATTTAATTGTTTGGTAATTACATCTATCAGTCAGGCAAATCCTACTGTCACTGTAATTTGTTATTATTCTAAAGGGACTTAGGAATAATAACAAATAACAATATTTATTTAGGGAATAATTTCATTTCATTCCAAAAATTTATTTTCCCGTTTGCCTTTTGTTGAATCCGAAATAAGAATAATATTTTTTTGATTCCTAAGCTTTTTAAAATTAAAAAAAAATATGATTTATTTTATATTTATTATTTTTATGATGGTAATAATTTTTAAATCTTTTCTCTTCAAAATAAAAATGTTAAAAAAAATAAATACTTTCTCAATTTACATGAAAATAAAATAGGATGAAAATATAACAATAATTTGAATTTACTAAGCTGGCTGACTGAAAGCTGCGACAAAGAAGCTGATGGTATGCAAGTGCCAGCATGCAGTAAGCTACTTTTTTCGCAAACAGTACAATTTTCAGGTCCTGGTCCTGCACACTCATTGCAACTGGAATGGCAAGTGTAGCATAGCCCTGTGCTGTCGTCTTGGTATCTCTGCCTGGCGCATGTTGTACAGGCATATGCACCTCCCCCTGGAAACATCAGGACATTCTAGATTATATAGATTTATTATTCAAAGATTTATTTATCAAAAATTTAGTTTTCTTCATCCTTGTCGTAAATACAGAAATATTTAAAAAATATGTAACATGAACTTCAGAAAATAATTTAATTATTGAATGAACCCATATAACTATACAAGTATGGGATATGATATGGATATAAACCATATGTAGTTGTTAGCATTCTCAATGAGTCTTTGCCAGGTTGCCCTTTTCAGTGTCCTGCGAAATTCTCGTAATGTAAATTTTTCAAACCAATACTGCGCAGTGCGCTGGTCAAGGACACCTTTTCCTTTATATTTAATAATTTCACAAGTTGCTTCAGTGGCTGTAAATTTTTTTTTCCAGTAATGTCTAAAAATTACGAGAATTTTGTAGGACCTCTCATGTTTCTTCTTTGAAATAAATAACTAAACTGAGTCTTTTTTTGAAGAAGTACAGTGTTAGCAAACAAGCTTAGAGAATGCTTTAAAGGGATTATTAAGTGTTGGTAAATAGTAAATAGCATTAAAATATTTAGACTTTTGATCTCTGGGATTTGATAAAACGGTAATTTTTTTTTATACACCCTTTATATATATATATATATATATATATATATATATATATGTACATGTACAAACATATATTCTGTGTTAGGAAATGTATTTATGGTTTAACTCAAGTGAAAATACAATATTCATAATTTAATGAATATTAAGAATACTACAATTATTTTTAAAATACATCCATGACAGGTGAGATGGAATCATTGGTAATTTACCATTACAGGTAGAGCAGAAATGGTGGCAGTTGGCACAGCCGTGCGGAGTACTGTACATGTTACGAGGGCAGTGCAGGCGGCACTGACCTCTTGCCAGGGATCTTCCCTCGGTGCACTTAATGCATTCGTCCCGCCTACCTCCAAAGCAGGATGCGCATCCTGGCCAACATTTCTTACATACATTTCCCCATCGATACCACCTATATATTAAAAAGAAAAACATTTTAAAATTTATTGCATCACCGTTAATAATAATAATAATGAATTAGCTCTTATATATAGAGATAGTACTTCTATGTGAAACAGGGAAGAATTTCACTTTTTAATAAAGAGAAAGAAAAAGGAAATATTTCAAAAATAGAAAATTTTCTTAATTTACCAACAAGTGTGGAAAATTCCAGCCGATCTTAAGGAAAATTTAAAATACTAAGATGAAAACGCTAATGTGAATATATAATATGTAACTGCAATATCGTTAACTATTAATTACCCGATGTCACATGTAGTGACACATGAGTTGTTCTGCCTAATCATTCCTTGAGGACACTGTGAGCAATTGCCATCCGAGCAGAACATCTCTGTTTGTCGCATGATGCAGTCCTTTAACTTAGGCCCTGTGCATGCTGTACATGAAGGATGGCATTCTACACATCTGAAACATTAACATTTATTAATAATTTAATGTTCCAGATAATTATTTATTCTGATATCAACCGTGGATTGACCCAATGAGATCTGGAGACCTCCTGGGTTTTACTCAGAATCTATAATATTGACTTGGAAACAGTGTAGTCCCCCATGAATACTGAATTCAAGATTCGTCAAGGGTTGTGGTGGTACAATGTCTTTCTAAAGTTATTTAAGCTCATTAGATGTATTATTATTTTATGATGGTACATTTAATTTAATCTCTTTAATATTTGTACAGTCATTGAATGACCATAAGGAGAGTGTAGATGGAAATCATGGGTTAGCTAGACAAGTTGTGTGATAAGTATTCTCAAACCCCTGATTATTTCCAAGACGTGAGAAAGAAGTAAAAAAAAAATCGTGTTTTACAGTCTTTCCATTAAACATCCAAATCAATTTCTCCTTCCTTAAACCATCTTGTCTTGAAAATTAGAAAGCATTATGTTTTCTACAACGGCGTTCTGATTATTGCTTTAAATGTAAGTAATAGCTTAAGAGCAGGGCTAGTTCTGAAGGTAAATTTCAAACTTTTACAAAAATTAATTACTGACTCTTACTTTCTTGAAGATTTTTTTCATGCCTATTCCTACCAGATTGACTAGTCTTTTTGGTATTCCCTGCTCTATATGTTATATAAGCTTTGATGGTTGATGAAATCATTGATGAACTAAAGAGCCATCCAGTTGTGTCTATGTGTATACAATTTTAACATAGTATTTGTAGCCTTTATGGATCTTATTGGAAAATATTTACATTATATAAAATACTAAATATGGTATTCAGTAACCTTTGATGCCTGTTTTCAAATGTCCCTGTTGGACATGAGGGTAAACAGGAATGATTATGAAAGACAAGGTGAGCTTCACAGGATGTACATTGGTTGGGACTCTCCTGACATGTAGCACAATTCTCAGAGCAACTTAAACACTTATGGTTCTCAGTATCTGAAAGCAACATATAATATAATGGACAAAGGTATATCTTGTACTAGGATCATAACTTACTTTTATAATTTTTATAAAGCCATTTTTTAAAAATAAAACAACATAAAGAGTAAAAGCAAACAGTTCTTCCTTGTATACTGACATTAATTTTATGGCTTCATGCACTAATCATACTTTAATTTCTAATTCTATATTTATCAATTGTTTCTTTACATCCATATTCATTTCTATTATTAATATATAGTTTATTTTACTTTTTAGTCAAATAATAAAATTTTACTAGTCACAATTTTACATTTTGCACTTTATTTCTATTACTAAATTACTCTCTATCGTATTATACCATCTAATGCTTAAGTCTTTATTTACTCTATCACCTTCCTCTTTAGTTTTTCCTTATATTAAAAACTCCTTGATGAATTATTTTTTATTATATTGTTATAATTATTAATTTAATCTTTGCTTTACTTTGTAATTATATCTGAACAGTAATTATTAATCTTTCTATCATCTGCTTTGAAGTTAACTATATTTTTAAGAATATTATTATAGGTATATATAAATTATCCTGTAAATATGTAGTGTTGAGACTGAAAAGTTATAGACAAAAATATATTTTATTGATAGTGGTACAAGCAGATGCTGTTAAAGGTTTCTGTTCATTTCAATTCTAGTTGTTTCATTATCTTACAATTTAACATGAGAAAATCTTTGAGCTACTCTACCTTGATAATAGGTGTGCGGACAGGCAGTAATACAAAGTGCCAAATCAGTAACGTAGAAGAGATGAGATGCGCAGGTGAGGCAACTGTCCCTGCCCGGACCAGTGCATGACAGGCAATCGCTATTACACTCGAGGCACTCTTTACCGCTGCTGTAATAACCTTCTGGGCATTCTGCTATGCACCTTCTGTTACAAAATATACAATAATCAGAAATAGTACAACAGTTTTTCCTCATTATTAATTTAATTGATTATCCGCAATATGCTAACTAAACAGAAATCATTTTTAGAAATTAAATTTCCCTGGAATTGAAACATTACATATAATGTTCTTAATATTTTTATTACTAGGTATTATAAAATTAAATAAGGTATAGTTAGTAAATTATAATATTATAATTAGTCATTTATGTTTTTATAGACTGATTGTACCCGTAGTTGCTTAAAAGTGTATTTTATTTGCCTTTAAATAATTTATATTTAAATAATATTTGATAATGCCCTTAAGTAAAAAAAAAAGATTGACTACGATTTCCTTATTATTAAAAATGACCTGTATGTAATTTTAATAATATATAAATCCTCTTGGAACATACTTATTTAATTTGAAATGCAGGCAAGATATACACTGTGTGTTTTGAGGGCCATAACAGCCAGTTTTGTCACATTCCTGATGGCAGTTGAAGACAATTTCCTGTCTATCATCAATATTATTGTCCTCGTAGCTTTCACCTGTGACCTGAAATCGCAATGTAGGATTAGGATTTTTAAAAGGTAACATATTTTTGCGATTGAAAATCTGTTATTGAAATATATATTTAAAGTTTACATTAATTGTCCTTTAAATAACAAAACAATAGATTTGTTTAAAAATTTGTATGCATTTTTTGTCACTTTATCTTCTAATAATTTGTATATTTTACCTAATCTCTTTAAGCAATGCTTTCTAACATGCATACATATTGCTATTCTTATTTCTGTTTTTTTTCTCTTCTAGCTTAGAAAATAATTCTTTTCTTTTACTCCATTAGTAATTTATTAAATTCGTTTATAGCTTGAATTAATGCATTTATATATATTTTATAAATTTATTACTGGTAAAAAGAGGTGACGGTTAATTTTTTCAAGAAGAATTAAAGATATTATTAAAGGAATACATTTAAAATGTTGGCATTTAAGCTCTTATATTTCAATGATTATAAGACCTACATGATATTAAAGACCATTTGATTGCACATTGGTATAATCAGTTTAATCAAATTCTGATTAATTGAAGAAATGGAGAAATTTTTTAAAACCAATGATATAAACTGGCACTTCTAGTAAGTAAATTATACTGAAATTGCTTTAATTACAATCATTATTTATAAAGTTCATTCTATATCTTCTTTAAAACATTAAAAATACTTTGAACGTCAATCATTATTTCACTTCATTGAATCCCAATCCTCTGAATAAAGGTAAAATTCTTGAAGAAACTATTTCATGACTCACTAGGATTGTTTACAGCCTACTTAGGATAGTTTCTAAATTACTGGGAAGATCATCTTCAAGTTCTTATTTTATTATTATTTTTTGTTTTTGTTTTTAAGAGTTGGTGAAGTTATAAAGATCATTTCTCTCATTCATTCATTCCTTTCGTTTAAAAGGTTACCTTTATTTCTTCTTTCACTGGATGTTTCTTTTTGAACATCTGAAGAGATGGTGGCCTCAGCCTGATTGGGTTAGTTTCAGTTCCGTAAAACAACAATTCCCATTTCTTCAGAATCCCTGGATATTGATAAAATATTTATGTTAAATATTAGTATTATTTAATATTATAATATTATTAGAATGAAAAAAATAAAATAGAGCCTGTTGTGGTGTATTAAATTACCATTTGAATCAGCTTTTCTTGGCCCAGCATTGATTATGGTTAGGGTCCATACTCCTCTCGGATCTTCTCCCCAAAAGTGGATAGATAAGAAAGCCCATGAGTCGAAGTTGGATGAAATGACATCTCTTGGCCTCTGAGAGAGGAGCACTGAAGGTGTGCCTTGTGGAGATTTCAAGATTATCCTCAAATTGCCTCTTGGGCTAAAATTCAAGGTAAGTCGACA
Source organism: Arma custos (assembly GCA_037127475.1). Taxonomy (NCBI): domain Eukaryota; kingdom Metazoa; phylum Arthropoda; class Insecta; order Hemiptera; family Pentatomidae; genus Arma; species Arma custos. The sequence continues at coordinate 50,776,886 of CM073764.1, read as the reverse complement.
TTGGACGTGCTCAAGGTACCGAACCTCATTGAGTTTACCCTCACAGCCAGTAGTGTTCGTACCCACGGAAAGTTCACTCTCATAGTCTGGTTCCAAAATTCTAAAATTACAAGGAGAATACAATTTATATTTAACATCACATTTTAAAATAAATTTCATAGCCTACCAGTTAATTAATGTGATTACTGTTATGTTACATTTCTTTTCTAGGTGATTTTTAGAAGATAGTAAAAAATTATGAAGAAAGTAAAATACAAGTGATTTTTTAAATCTGTAATATTCATTTTTTATTTACAAAATTACTAACTCTTTTGATTATTATGGCCACTTAGTTAAACACAATCAGTAGTAATTGCTCCATTGATTCCTTAAACAAGTTTCATCACCTAGAAATCAAGTATGCACTATTCAAAACAGAAGTGTTTTGAGTTTTCCTTGAATTTGGTTGATTCTAAATTGATTAAAATTTCACTTTGAACATTGCTACCACACTACTGATATTTTTTATTGAATGGATGCATATTTTATTTTTCACAGAATTTTCGCCATGAAAGACATTTTTCCATGCTCAATGCTCAACCTTTCACTTCAGTAACTAACTAAGAAGTACTATTTTAAAATATAAAAATGATAATAGAATTTCGAAAAAGCAATAAGAAAAATTGATTGACCACTGCCACGGAGAGACAGAGGTTCCGAGTTCGTACCCCGGCTAGGGGCATATCTTTTCTCTTTAAAATAAAAATATTTAAAATAAGAAAAATGATTGAAATTTGATGCCTTTATCTCGAAGAGTTGTTAAACGCTAGATATACGTTCACAAGGTAATGAATGTATTCAAAAGTCTCAATTCATTCATTAATTTCAGTTACTGGTTGCAATCTCCTCACACTGCGCAGCGGTAGGGAGGGAAAGATTATGATGATGATGGTTGTAATCAGTTGGAAAAATTTAATTTTATTACTATGTTGGAAAAATAAAAAAACATTATATAATCTTTAAAAATTCATAATTACTTGTTTTCGTGGATTTCGGGAGTTTGGCAAAGGTGTTGAGGTGGTACAGTTGTCCATTGCTCAGCCAGTTCTACCATTGCTCCTCCATCCATCAAACCAAATCCAAATTTATGGCTCACTGTGGAAAAATATTAATAATAATAAATATTGATTGCTACACATAAGGTATTTCATATCAAGTGAATATGCAATAATTATTTTCAAAAACTTTCTTTACTATGTATTGTTTATATATAATGTTACAAATCATATAATGTTGTTTATATTTATGTTAGGGCATTGTTTCCTATTATCAGGACATATTTATAACAATATCAGATTTTCCACATAAAAATGACACGGAATTTATTAAGTAATTTATAAATTTTAAAGACTAGAGAAAATCAATTTATTAACCAATTTATAGTTGGATATTCTACACATAATGAAGTATTTTTCAGATTCTTAAGCAAAGAAATAATTTTGCAATTTGTAGTTTATTTAGTTATATAAACAAATATATAAGTAAATAAATAAAATAAATATATAACCAGTATAAATAAATAAATAAATTTTGGATCAACGCTGAGGAATCTACAGAAGCTCTTAGAGCTCACGCAACCTCTATATAGAGGGTTAAAAACCTTAATTGGGAAAAAATACTTGGAGGTAGAGCTTGATCTCTTATCAATCACCTTCCTGCACAATGATTGGCTTAGAAACAGTACAGTCCTTACAATTTATTGAACCAAAGAATCTTCATGGGTTCTAATGGAAATTTTAATGTTACTTTTATTTCATTTTATTTTTTAAAGTACAAATACTGCAATAATTTTACATCCTTAAAAGAATAGTATAATGATTATGAAATAAATAATCCATAATTTCTTAAAATGTAATCAAGAGAAAATTTTACAGAGAAATTCAGTTGTTCATATTTAAATCTTTCATAAACTGGAGTGTGAATTAAAATTTTTTTAAAATAAAAATTGTTTAGATTAAACACACCTTTTCTGTGAGCGCCGTTCGTTATCCAACCAGTTTCTTTACTCAAAGGTTTTGAATTTGCTGACATGACTATAATATGCTGCATGTCCCTCCAAGTCAGGTCAGGGTTAGCTTCAAGTGCCAATGCGCACATTCCAGCAGCAAGGGGTGCAGAAGCCGACGTACCTTAAATTGTACACACATATGATTGTTAATGTCATAACTACTATTATGTTTTTTCTCCTTTAGGAACTGTAAGATTAAATATACTAGAGTGATGTCATTTGGTAATTATTAATGGTGATTATCCAAAGTTATCTGTACTAATTTAATTGTAATTCCCATAGATGGCAGCTAATAAAGATTATTTTAAGGATTTGAATTATTTTCCAATGTATGGACTAATCCCAATTTAATTTATCAATTATGTTTATTTGTAAAAATAAAATTTATAAACCAATGCCTGGACTATTACTTATTGATGGTAGTTTTTGGTCGATACATTAATATTTCTTGTATTAATAAATACCATCATATTCTAAACAATTTGACATAAGATTTACATTTATTATAATATATCTAAGTGTTATCACCCGTATGTTCAGTTGTGCAAAGGTGTTCTGGACGGAGCTTGGAGTCCATGTCTACGGAAGCAACGCTCTTGTCCCTTCCGAGTACTCCGGAGCTATATGTTGTAGCAATAGTAGAGGAACATTCTTCTAAATACCATGGTTTATATCTGAAAAAATTAATTTATCGAAATAAAAGAAAGTTTAACAGATTGAATGAAGTAGTATTTAAAGCATATTAAAGAGCACATAATATATTCTTTTCAATACAAATTATAGTAATTAAAATATAATAGTGCTTATAATGCTAAATATTGTTTTAACTAAGTTACCCTGCTTGAGTTGCACTGGATATGGATAGAGTATAAATTGTATTGGTGTAGCCATCACAGTTACAAGAATCAGTATGCTTGCCTCCATTTCCACTCGCCCAGACAAAGATGGATCCCTTTCCATTCCGACCCTTTAAAATAATTGTGGTGATGAAAATTCATGGAGAGTAATCATATATATTATACATTTTAAGTATTATAGATAATAAATTGTAAATTTTGCAAACATACTTGAAAAAAATCGGAACTAACATGATGAGGTTTGTCAGGATTCAAAAGGATTGAATTATGAGTATCCAATAATAGGTATTGCTGAATATGGACAAATTATTTCATAATTTGTAGAAAACTATATTATCAGGGAAAAAAAGGTGATTGGACCAAGATCAGTCAAGTACCCACAATTAAGAGTAATCACTTTATAGAGGCTGAGTGAGCCCCAGGTGTATCTCCAGACCCTGTTGGGCCAATCAATATACTGATAACAGCATGAATAATTCATCTACCACAGTCAGTTTCAAGACCAAGAGATTGGTATGATGAACACAACGAGCTACCCAGTTCCTGTTCAGAAGAATCAATCTCAAGTTATAGCATGTTAGAGGTATTTTACAGTTTTAAGTAAAGTATAACTTTCAGTTTATCAACAATTTCTATGAGTTTTTATCAATTTAATAAACTCCAAAACCTTATTTGTACCAAATTGATGAAACATTCTTGAGTACCAAATTTAAAAAGGATTAGATTTTTTCAATGGTTCTCTTATATTTTGAGAGCTGCAAAGAAAGTACAACTGGTTTTTCAATTTTGACCACCATGTAACATATTAATCTATAAGTAACATGTATTAAATGTGGGAATTTTAGCTATATATTTTTAATGAAAATCTATTTGAAAAGTACACTAAATTACTACTTCCTTTAATCAGGTAAATGTAAGCAAAAAGAAAGGTACACTACTAGAAGTCACAAGAATCTTATTTCTTGACTGCTCTTTATTTAGGATTGTGATATATAAATGAAGGACATCTTGATAAAATTAGTAAAAATGGATATTTCAGTTGAAATCTGAAAACTAAAAGGTTGCTAAATACAATACATTATTTCTTCCAATTAGCCATTGCAGTGTTAAAATACATTAATCGAATAAACAACAACAATAATTTCTATGTACTAGCAACTACAAAGGGGATAAATTGACGTTTTAAAATAAGTTTTAAGAAATAATACAAAATTTAAAAAGTTCTAGTAATTTCGTTTTTATATATCTAGATGCCTCCCAACTTTTTATATTTTCATTATGTGGTTATTAATAATAATAAAGACAGTATTGTTCCTAAAATTTATAATTCTTTAATTTTTGACTGATTTTTAAAACATGATGTTTATAAATCATGTATGATATGTTAATACTGTATCGGATTCATTTATTATTTTTTTAATAACATATCGCTGCTCCAGAAGTATAATGACGCAACTGTAAAATTTTGTGAAATTGACTTTATTGTCTTGGCGGGCTCATAAATGCATTTACTAGATGTTTGTAAATCGACATAACCCATATATGTTTATAAGGTACTCTAATAGAAGAATTAAACCTGTCTATGGGCCATTCTATTAAGATAATTTGGAATTACATATTTTTCTTTTGCTTGTGCTGTAAAATTTCATTTTTGCAGTTGTGTCATTATACTTCCGGAGCAGTGATATGTTCCATCTTCTTTGCCCATGTTAATTTAAGTGTCATCTTCTTTAATCATGTTAATAAATTTCATTGTTGAAACCATATTAATATGATATTACCTAAGTTTAATGGAATAAGGTATTATTGCAATAGAATTTTAAATCAGTCATCAATTTAAAATTATGAAGTTTTCCATTTATTATTGTAGAATTTCATGTGTAAAAACAAAACCATATATTAACTGATCTATGTAGTTAAATGTTACAAATGGCTGTAGCAGGCTAGCTTATTCCAAACTTAGTACTTCTTGATTAATTAATCACAAATAAAAAATCTTATAATCCTTTTATTTTAAATTATTAAATCCAATAAAATACATTAAAAACAATATCTGTAACAGAATTTTATCAAGTGAGCATTGGCTGCTGACTAGACAAAAAAACAGCTAAAAAATGGTGAAAAAGTAGAAGCTTTGGTAACAACTCAGCACTGCCGCTGGAGTATTAAATAGTTCACAAGCACATTTTTAATTTTCACTTATATTTTTGTCCGTGACCAAAAACTGGTTAGCAAATTCATTTCTTTTATTGGTTCACAGCTTAAATCAAGTATCACCCCAGCATGCATAATTAATATCAGATTCAAGCCATTAGAAGAGGAGTCAAAAAGATTGCATCTGATACATGGCTATGATTTTTTTTGTTCTATTTAATTACTAAAAGAATTAATTAAAAATATTTCAAGGTTTTATTTTATTTATTTCACTTGTATATATATATATAATTATCAACGTTTTCATTATTTGTTTTATTTTCTTTAATTTAAATTGTACAATATATATATTATCATGTAAGTGTTTTAATTATTGTAGGCAAGCTTACTGATTATATTTTTGTCTAAGCCTTGCACTTCCATATCCTTGTAATATTTTTATAGATGATGAATAACTAGAAAAATTCCCGAAATTTTTATTACCTAAATGTTAAAGGGAGTAAAGGTTTTAAAACGAGAAACAAGAGAATGTACTGTTACAAGGATTTATGATCCTTCGCCCTACATAACTCGGGGAGAGGAAGAACTAGCGTAGGAAGTTTATCCCCGTTGTGGTAGCACAACGATGAATGCTGGCCGACAACACATCATCACGAAGTAGAGGAAGCGACCGAAGAGTAAGTTAGCAAACCCTGCTTGGTCTATATCGCTTCTTCTGCCAGGTCGTCCAGCGACTGAACACATGAGATATTTTATATATGAACTATGTTAGATGGAACATTTATTTTATAAAAAGTTGTGTGGTTTTATGAAGCCACGATGCTAGAGAAACTTTTTTATTTTTTTAGGGATTTAACTAAATTTTTTTGGAAAATTATTCGATTTAGGGTATTAAAATTTCGTTTTTAATCTTAACTTAATTATTGAAAAATGGGAATGATAATGGGAAATCAATAGTATGGTAGACAAAATATTCAATTATAAAATTTAATTACAATTTGCGTATTACAGTACGGAATAAATAATTAATACAATCATTTAGATTATAAACGCATATAATAAAGTAAGAGTAAGTAAAAAGTAAGAGCAATATTTATTTAAATCTGGGATATATAAATATATTGTATCTCGACTCGTGTTCGTACTATGACACTACTCATGCCTTGATTAGAACTGGCGCCTGATTTTAGCCGTTTGCATTTCTGACGATATCTGCGGCATCTTTCCGCATTTAGTCGCTTTCGATGCAGAATTTTTTCTGGAACAATATTTTCGGATATAGGTTCGCCACTTTGAACGATAAATGTATTAAATAGAACACTCGACGCTGGACACCTACTATTACTCGGCATGACATCTGTCGGCAGTCTACTAATTTTTTTCCGCCGGCTCAGAGTGTAGTTCAGCTTGTGAAGATTACTGAAGACCTAAATTAAATTAAATATATTGAATGGACCGGATTTTTTTTCTTAGCCCCTTTAGCTTCAAAGGTTGTTGAGTAGGATTTTTAGGATAGAATGGAAAGGATCTCTTGTACTGTACGATGCACATTTTAAGATGAGGGTGAGAAAAAGAAGAAGTTCTAATTTATTTATTTATATTCATTAACTTTATATTTTTTCGGCGATGGGGCTCGTCGTGTCCTTTTATTTTTATTTGTTTATTTATTTCTTTTCTCAGTCTAGGCTGAGATTTCTTACATGATATTGCCACGTTTGTGGCCGTCATGCTGGGGTAAGACCTGAAAAGTTGGTTTGTACAGTATTTCAGGCTGTCGAAAAATTTAATATGCCTACGTTTAATGAAGTCAGTTACTGTCGGTATGTCGAGAGTAGTGTATAGGAGGTCCGTTTGGTTTTATATAATGTCGTGTGCTTTACTATGCGTTGCAGTAAACCATTCTGGAACTGTTGGAGCTTTTCGCCGTTGCAGGTGTGATGTTTCCTAACAATTGTGCTCCGTAAAAAAGCGCACGTCTTAGGATGCTCTTATAGATTGTCAGCTTGAGGCGGAGGGATGAGTTAGGAGATGAAGCAAGTGGTTAAGTCTGTAAGACTTGGTCCTAACCGACCTGAGTTTCTTCGTGCAGTGATAGGCTAGTTTCAGGTGCCGGTCAAGGGTTACACCTACGTAAACTATGCTGCCCGCTGGTTTGTTTTCTCGTCCCGCTACCCTATAGAACTTAGGGAGAGGGCGGTGCTTTTCCCCCTTAAAGGAGAAAATTATGTAGTCAGTATTTTTAGGATTCACTGTGATGTTGAGTCCCTCTAGTTTCTGTGTGATTTTCTCACATACCTCCTCCGCCTGCCGTAGAGCTCTCTCTGCGCTGATCGAACTGCTGTAGATCGCTATGTCGTTGGCATAGGCTGCTACAGTAGCTTTTTTGTAGTTGGCTCCAACAGTTTCAGCTGTTTATATTAAGAAATACTGGAAAGACTGGAGATAGCACAGACCCCTGAGGTACTCCGCAGGTGAATGCTTCCGATGATGTTTCGCTGATACGGGCTGCTATCGTTCGCTGTTGAAGAAACGATCGTAACACCGAGTAGAACTGTTCCGGAAATTTGTTGTCCTGCAGTATCTTTTAGAGTAGGCTATGACACTGAGTGAAACGCTTCCGTGCAGTCTATGGAGATCATTGCTGTCGCTTCATTCTTGGCGGTTCACTGGCTCACTACCGCATGTATCTTCGCCAGGTGATGATCCGGACAAAGGCCGGCCTGATAGGTGGTTTGCTCCGGTGGTATGAGTGCTATCTCTGAGCAATAACCGGATAAAAATTAAAATACTTCATCAACTATTCATATGAAATAAGTAATGCGGCGTGCGATAGACGAACGACAAATTTTGGGGCGATAGAAAAAAAGTTTCACTTTTATAATAAACTATTGTGTAATGATTTAAATAAAATATTTTAAGAAAAATTAATGACTATTCTTGTCGATTGATTTCCGAAAACGTTTAAGTCTATTTGTACAAGTTATTTATTTTTTTATTAAAAAAATTATGACGCATGATCGACGGTTCTAGTATCCTTCTGGTGCTCACCCAGGCTTTAAGAACAACTTCTAACAGGAGGAAAATCTGACATTTGAGCGTGATCTTGGCCGACTTACTTCTTTGCGAACGGTTCACGAGTTGTATTACGGGTCTTTTTTTTTATTAATATAAATTAATGAATTTTTAAACATTTGGATGATATTATTTTAATATTAGTGTTTAATATTTAGTTTTCGTAGCCCGGCAGGTGGCCCTAAGATTTTTTAAGGGAGTAAAAAATCCTTAGTTACGCCGTCCTTCGGAAAGGACGATAAATGGGGGTCTCGAGCCTGTACGAAGTCAGATACTCGTTAAAAATCTCTATACTAATTAAACCTGGATAGGCAAAATTCAGAGCTCCCACTGTAGCATCGTCCGATTAGCCATTGCAGCATAAAGTGACGTTAAATGAATTAACAAAGAACAACATAATATTTAGTTTATGTTTTAGGATCTTGTTTCAGTTTTAACAGTATTTTTTAAAGTACTTTGTAATAGTAATATGTTTACACCGTTTGTTTCGTAGGGCTTTTATTTTATTATACTTCTTTCCCAATATTAAGTTAATCAATTAATAATTCAGCTGAAAATTAAAAACTTGTTAATATATTCTAACCGGCTAACCCTGGCTCTATAAAGTGAGTAATTAAGGGAAAAACATGGCGGTTGAGTGTGATTTCGGGTAACTCATCTCCGTTCAAATACTTTTGTTGTTTGTTAATTTAACGTAACTTTTTTTATCCTGATATGGATAATAGGGAGATGCTACAACGGGAGCTCCGAATTTTGCATATCTAGGTTTAATTAGGATTGGAATTTTTAACGAGTACCTGACATTGTACAGTCTCGGAACCCCCGTTTAACGCTCATTCCGAAGGGCGGCATAACCAAGGACTTTTTACTCCTTTTAAAAAATCCTGGGGCCTCCTGTCGGCCTACGAACCCACAATCAAAATACTTTTTTTCCCTAAACATTCTACGATTAAATAAGGACTCTCTGTATATTGCATTGATAGGTAGATGAAAGTAAAACTGATTAATAATGGTGTTGAAAGGTAGTAGAGGAAACACCTTCTGAAAAGGATAAAATTTTTCATCATTTTACTAAAGTTCTTTTGATGTCTTGATCAATGGCTCTTGAGCCCATCTTTTCAAAATGAAATTCCGCTATATGACGTTTAAGCATCGATTTTTCCTCCCGACGGTAATAATCAGCGCACTCTTCAGGAGAGAAAAGGATATTGTCTGTAGTTCAATAACGAAGGCATTGTTTCTGTCGCCGGGGCGGGAGGTTATTATGACAGCCCGAGGCGGTAGAAGCGGTAGATTTAAACTGAATACGGAATACCGGCTCGTTCTAATCCGTTTGTGCAACGGCTTCTATTGAACGCCCGTTCGGATTAAATGGAACAAAAGTAGTCCCACTTTAGTCGCATTGTTGCGCAATGATAGAGCGGAGGGATACTCAGCCGAGTCGTCAGCTCATTATGGAATTCGAGCGGGGATTGTACCAAAAACAAAAGCTCCAATGATGATTGGAATGGACACAAAACTGAATAAATGAGTCACCAAAAGAACAAGAGAGTCAATCCACCAATATCCAGTCATTCATTTTCCAATATGTTGGACTACTTTTTGTTGGGACATGAATTAATTAATAATATTATAAGTATTAACAAACCGGCGACAACAATAGTTTTTACTAACCTCCGTGCAAGGACCACCATCCAAAAGCGTAAGCTCACCCTTAACGCAATCCTCCCAGCTACACCTTGGTCTCTTCAATATTTCTTCGGTCTATCTTTTTACCAGTAGGCATACTTTTCTCTTATTTGGTATGGACTGGAGAGGGACGAATATGAAAACTATAAAAAAATCTGAGAAGATTTAGTTTTAAGTTTAAGTTATATTATGTAAGCACTTTTCAACAGCTGTAATCGGAGCAAGAAACACTAGAAATTCATTGCATTGTCTACTCGAAATTCCCTCACGAAGGCTACCCTTAAGCTCAGCGCTTATTAAATTTTTAGGAATTCTTTCATCACTAAGCCCAACAACTTTACTACCCCATTTCAACCTTCGCAAAGCTTTTTTTTTGTCAATTATATTAAACGGTACAATCAGCTAAATTCTCAAGTAGACTTATCATTTTCAATTTTTGAACGAGGAATTTTCCGCGAGTGTAGTTAAGCAATGGTTTATGCTCCCGAAACGTTATGTTCAGAGATGGACTAAGACGATGAGAAATATGGTGGCAAAGTACCGGGTTAGACCAAATTGCTTTACTAAACTAGAGAAGAATGTGAAAAAGTAAATTTTTGATATTTCAGTATTTCAGAGTTATCCGCTTTGGATCCTGACCACATCATGCATTTAATGACTACTTTAAAAAGCTCGTAGAGCTGCCAACTCAAGACTTAACTTTATATGAAAGCCCTTAATGACTTGTGCGGACTTGGGCATGTGCTGGAGAACCGAACTAAGCTCAACCTAACCGCGCAATCTTACCACCAGAGTGTGCTGCCAACAGCTGTCATTTCCATAATTTCATTGGTTTCCTTCACGCACCTCATAATTGCTATATTCTCACCCTCTGTGTTCTATTTACCTTAATACAGCTTACGGAGTTTAATTGCTAGTTTTGTGACTTATTAATTATTAAATAAATTAATCCATATTCAAATTTCTAACATTTTGTTCCATAAGAAGTGTTTTGCAGGCCTTATACATGAATCACTAACACTAAAATAAAATTTTGGAAAATTTAACCCTGAACTCCAAGAAATACCAATATTTAATATTTCTACCACGACATAAAACATGCTCACGAGTTTTCATTTACAATGAACTGTTATCTCGGACCGATTGAGTGACAATTGATGGAAGGCTGACGTGGGTCTCAACCTCATGTCGAGGATAAATTCTAAATTTAAAATTAAAGTTGAAGCTTAAATACTCTTTTAGGTTTCCACGGCCACTATTATTACAAAAGACTTTGTTGATTTCTTCTGGTTTAGATGAAGTTGCTGGATGCTGTTCCTTCATGGCATATCAACCAAGTCAAATATTATTGTAATTCAATCACATTCGCTGATTGTAAAATATAAGATACTTACGGTAGTTATTCCGCTGAGGAAGGCCCTGGTAGCAAGAGGTCCTGGGCCATCGACAGTCTTGCCATCGTCTTCCGGACCCCAGGAAGCCGAGTAGATGTCGATGTGGTCCGGGTTCAGGGATAGTGCTCTCGCTTCCACCGCGTCGCTTACAGTCCCGTCCAGCATTCGCACTCCTGCGACAAATTTATCTCATAAATTTCCATATCAAATATAATGTATAAAGATTTATGTGCAAATATGACAATAGTGATATAAAATTTATAGTAAGGGACAAGGAAGAAAAAATTGTCAGTTTGAATATCTATGTTGTTCCTAACTGCGCCGTATTTAATCTAGTATAAGTGTATCCTTCCGTCTAATGCATTCCCTTCCTGGTCTCCTGATGGCCTCTCATTACCAGGTGGAACAGTATTATACTATATTATTATTATTAATTAATTATTTATAAAAGGTAGATATCCCCCATGAAAAGGAAGAGACTAGTGAAATTGTTTCTTAAAACGGTATCCAGAACGGGAAATGCTCAAAAGCGATGGGGAAGAGATATATGAGGATATCTACAATGCCTGAAGAATGATCCGAGTTCTTCAGCTGTCCAATATACAAAGAAGGCGATAGAATGGAGTGCGGCAATTACAGGACCATTTCATTGCTGAATTCGGTATAAAAAGTACGTATTTTCCACCAAAGTCTTTTATATAGAAGACTGACAAACTTGTCAGAAACCACAGTTGGGTTTAGAACGGTAAAGTCAAGCAACGAAAAGTGTGGTACAGGGAATGTTACACAAGGAAATAAAAGGACAGAAGCTGTATAAGACTTGAAGGCTGTATTATTTTTTAGCATATATTTATATCTATATGTAATTATATATTGTAATATTATATTATTTGTAAAAAAATAGAGGTTTAGAAAATAAAAATAATTTGTTGAGTAGTCACTATGAAACACTATTTGCGTGGAGAATTTCACAAATACATGGGTACTAAACAAGCTAATAAAATATCCAAGAAATAGGTATTGAGTTTAAAAGAAGGCTGCAGCTATTTATCACAAGTCATCTGACCGGGAAAAATAAAATCCATGCCATAAACACATCGGCAATACCAGAGCTAGGATACAGTTCTGACATAATAAACTGGTCAACAACTTAGCTACAAGAGATCCACCGTATGGTTTCCATAATAATGGGAGATGGTAAAATTCATGAACCATTCGGCATCTGTAGTTTCCATTTACCTAGAAAAGGCTGTCACCTCTCACATTTTCTGAAATGATGAGCTTTTTTTTTAAAACAAGCTAGGAGTGCCTTCAACAGGAGTTTTCTCCATCCACGCTTCCATGTGAATCCCTCATATGATGTTTTCAAAAGAAGAGCACATACAAAATACTCATGGAATTTGTATAATTTCTCAAATAAATATTTATTACTAAGCAGAAATTCTAACTTTTTCCCTTCTATGCAATTTACATTTTTTAATATTTTAATGAAAATACAACCTTAGTGCTGTATTTTTATGAAATCATTTTTCTGTAACATCACTCCACAAACCGTTTTTGAAACGAGATGTAGATTTAACCGTTTAATTTCTGAGAAAACAAATACAGTTTGTAATATATATATATATATATATATATATATATATATATATATATATTATTAATTGTTGTTAATAGGGGTTGGTGGAAGATAATAAAGAAAGAGAAAAACGCGAGTAAAAAAAAAAATATGAGGAGATGAAAAACTGGTGGTTGACCATGTAAATTTATTCCATATCAATAGGGCAAAAAGAGCACTCGGAGAGTGGGAAAAGTGAAAATCAATAGCTCAACCTGATTTTAATACCGGCTCATTTTGATGCCTCCGTTCTCATTCCGCCCAGTAAGGAATAACTTACTTATGATGGTGTTTTTATTAGGGAATGGAAGATTAAGAAGAATAAGGAACAAGATATATATTTCCTCTGAAGAGTAATGCAGTACAAGGTATATAAGTTTTCTCTTTGTGTAGAGTGTGTTTGAAATGGTCAAATTATGATTTTATAACAAACTGCAAGAAAATGGACTTATAAATCAAAAGGCACTCATAAACTACATTGCCATTTACTATTTGTGCACATAGTATTTATTGATAGCTTGTTAGGTATCATAATGCCAATTTTCGACAGTCAAACTGATTTTGAGCTTAATGATTATCATATAATTTGTGTATTTTAATAAAAAATCGACTCTATCTAAATCAAAACTTCAGCCTACTCCCTTAACAGCTGTTAACAATTCTACAGGTGTCTTACATTAACTTTCTGCGCTCATTTTAATTATTCTAAATCAAGGCCGAGGTATTCTTAGTATATTACTATCATTATGTTGGCGTTACAACCCGCAAGCAAGTTCTGGCCAATCGCCATACTATTCTATCGCTGAATGTTGTCATCCACCTGTTTACTCAGCTTTATTCGCTGTGCAATCCGTCCATCTTAATTTTGGTCTACCGACCGCTCGAAGTCCCTGTAGCTATTTGTTCACCACCGTCCTTGGAATGGAGTTTATTTGCATTCTAGCGACTTAACCCACCCATCGAATTTTATTACTGTAGTGACATCTATATCGTTGAGCAGATCATAGAAAAAAACATTAATTTCGTAATTTTGTATTGGTCCATTCTATCAACGTGCTATTGGAGTCATCCCTGTTTTCTTTTGACTCTTGTCGTCGGTATCACTTGGCAATCTAAGATTGTGGTAATTTTTCTTATTTTATAAATGTTCAGATAGCTATGCAGTACTCTGAGGCAATGATCCCAATAAATTTTAACATCTTTCTCTGTTTTGTTTTTCGGAAGAATACGAGACAATATCAATGTTAACTTTCCCTTCGTTCCTTCTTCCTCGCCCACTACTCTTTTATATTCACATTATGTATCTTCTTCGCCTCTTCGGAGCATTTAGAGCCGTTTTTCCTTTCTTACTCTGAAAATCTTCCGTTTCCAACACTTTCCATTTTATACAAATTACCTCTATTGTTTCTATCGTGTGCTTGTCTATTTCTTCTTATCGAATCTTTCTTAACTTCTTGAATCCAGTTTGTTGTTGATGATTTCTTGTCCCGAGTTCCAAATTTCTATGGTGAGGCCTTGATTTTCAAATATCTTTGGAAAAAGAAATTTTAACTGTAGCATTTTCTAAATGTTTTTACGGATTAATTCATATAAAGTAACCTGACACTCAAAGCTCGAGTATTTTAAACATACTTTGGTGGTATATCTATCCTACATTATTAATGCTGATCGAGAATTCAATTCAGCCAAACTTAGCGCCCATTTGCCACATGCTGAACAGAGTTATTTATGAGGCGTTAAAAATGTGTCGTCAATAGACTCTTGTTACAATTACCTGATTCTGTTTTGAAAGGAAAACCCTTCAGTCTCACTAAACGTTTTCAACATCTTTAGCCATTCAACTAAGAGTTCACTATCAATCTCAGTATCAAGCTGATCATGGTAAAATCTACATATTTTATAAAACATTTTCTTCTTAAAAATCGTCTTGTATAATTTTAATTACTAATAGTTAGACGATGGGGCCATGTACTCGTTATCCAGATCTCTCATCATACCGATGATTGATTATGCACATGAAACTTCAACTGCAATAAGCCCACAACCACGTTTTCTTAGCCGATACCTTTGCGGGTTCGGTATGTTACCTGTTACCTGAAATTGTATGGTTATGGAAATTCTTTCAGGACCACCAAACCGGTGCCTATCAAAACAGCTAAACAATCAAAGTATTATTAATATATCCTTCTAGAGAATTCACTACTCTTTATTTTTTTAATATAAAATAGTTTTAGCTAAGACCAGCCGTTTTTTGGAAATAACCGAAAATACGAATGAATCGATATTCTGTTCCATTCTCTTTGTTTCTGTTTCTATATAGATCTATTTTTTTATTTTCCCTCTTAACTAGTCCAAACGATTTTTTAGGAATTATTAGTTCTTGTAAAAAGCCCAGAAGAAGAGCTCTCCATGAGGTGACCTCGCATCAAGGTAAATCCAAATCGAATAGTAAATTCAAAATATAGATTAAGCTAGTAAATTGGATATTGCGTAGAAATAAGAGATTGGATCTGTCGGATCGGAGTTGACTCAATACCTTGAAATAGAGTTTTCGTTGAAGGGAGCAATATCAGCCTCTGTTTGTTCCCGCTGCATTCCCCCTCCCCCTATCCCTACACTTTCCCTCTCGACTCCTCCACCACTTCCCCCACCCCTTCGGTAAACTAATAGTAACGATTTGGCGTGGCTCACTCGTGGGGCTGTAATGGCCGGGATTTGTCTATCCCCCACATATCAGGTCCCTTTTATTACCTTCTGACGCACCCAACCACTGCTAATGAAACTCCTACCAGAGGGAGCTTCGACTTTCAAACTGCACAAAAGGGAGCTTTCGTTTCGTTGCAACGCTTTTAGTGTTCAAAAGAAACTTTTAAATCGTAGAAGAAAAAAAATCAATATGTCAAAAATATCCCTTTCGGCTTTATTTCACCAGTATTATAGTATAGATATTAGTTTCAAAATTTGCCCCTACTAAAATACCAATTATAGTATCGAATATACATATTATAGTATCGATTATAACGATATAAAGAATATTATAGTATCTATTATAACATAGTATCGAAATTAACCATAAGATAAAATAAATTGAGAGTCTTTTTGAACTGAAAACTTTGTATGCGTTTAGTGACTTCGGGTAGAGAAAAAATGCATGCCTTAGAGTCACCTGTCACACGAGATGTACATTTTTTCTTAATCAACTTTAATTTAAAAGTTAGAATTCGATTGATATAAGAATATAATATTTAATTAAAAGGTTAATAATAGTTTTGAAATACATACTGATAGTTAGTAACTTTAAACACCAATAATTTGTTGAACTTTTCATGTCGCCTAAAAAAATTTATTTGTCCTAGATAGATGTCTTGTTTTATGAAATTATGGAGAGTACAAATGATATAAGTATTGTTGAACTCTACGATGATAATAATGCTAAAAATGAAAATAAAGTTCATTAACATCTATGTATATACAAATACAATCCCATTTTCATAGTTTAAATATTATACAGATCAAGGGATCTGCCTTTTCCCTGAGATCATTGCCTGGGCAGTGAAGTAAATGTAGCATTACCTTCTATATTATTATTAGTTCATAAATGCTCGCTGTTTCAGGCTGCTCCACCATTTACTAGACAAACACTCTAAGCTCCCAATTAATTACAAAAGACTCATGTAAATGACAGTCATTAGACCCATATGGACTTACGGAATAGAGCTTTGGGCCTCCACTAAGCCATCGAATTCCTCTCGTATACAATCCTCACAATCCAAAATCCTTCGTAAAATCCTCAATGCTCCTTACTTTGTTATGAGAAAAAGTAATCCGTAATGACCTTAATGTCCCGTTTGTTGCTGAGTTGGCCCGAATCTGATATCAATCTTATCATGACAAACTTCATTTCCACTCAAACCTACTTAACTCATCCTTCATCCTCACACTCATCCTTCAGTTTCAAACCTCACCATCTCTTCAATAAAGAAGATGGCCTAGGAACCTTCTAAGTTGAACTTTTTATCTGAGTACTACCACTGGTTAGTTTCTCTACTTGCCTTTGTCTCTGGACATGATATATCTTTCATTAAATTTACATGATGTATTCTGTATGCAGTTGTAAATTTCAATAAATACATTTAAAAAAAAGTTCTTAAATATCTGCCATGGTAAATCTAATGCACCCTAAAAGGGATATTATAATAGACTTAATTTTATTAGCACAGTCTAATACGGTCTAATGCATTGACTAAGATAAATCAAAACAACTACTTATCTCTAATTTAAATTTTCAACCAACGAATATATCTCTATAAATTTGGGTTTATAGGAGCAGAAAGTAATATATATATATATATATATATATATATATATATATATATATATATATATATATCATTTATATTTCATACACAAATAATTCACACGCACCATTTAGCATAATGCTCATTCGAAATAATCAATCTAGATAAACTTTACACTGAGTTGATTTAGCGAACATGTCAGATGCCATGCCACTTGCAAACTAATAGCACAATTTATAGAGCCATTTCCAAAGTTGGGATTGCCTCTGGGGTTTTCACCAAAGTGACGGCTTGTGTGCGATTAGAGTTGACCGAACTTGAATCGATCAAACGGGACACAAGTATTAAGCCCGCGTCCGTGAAGCTCGGGAGATTGACGACGAAGTACTTGAGGCTTACAATGGCGGTGTGGAGGAAGGGGTGATCTACGGGAGGATAACATAAATCTTCCCGAGGAATAGTACCAAAGCTTTTTAGGATATACACATTCTTATCTAGGCTGGCATGGGAATGTATCATTCAGTGACAAGTCAATATTTAATTCTATTTTATAAATATTCATTATAACTAGATAAGTCTCATCCTAAATGATACATACATAGGACTAAGAAAATATTAAAATATAGGCATAAAATAATTACTAGAAACTTATTGGAAAAATTCAAAGCTCTCAGTTTCAAAATACTGGAATATCAGCCAAAGTTTAGCCAAGCGAGGAACCGTCAGTAGAATACAGATTCTTTCCTTACTGTGTTATTCAGTAGTCATGTTCCACAGAATTCGGATATTGCTGTCAATTATAAAACAGAAATTCGAACCAATTTCACTTTGAAACTTTAACAATTTTAAGTAATCTAAATGAATCTAACTAAATTAGTTATGTAACAATTTTTTGTTGAGTCTTGCTTTTGCACCGATCAGCTGTTCTATTCTATATAACGTTCCCAGCAGTTCATATAACCTTATAAAATTTTATTTTACAATTTTGCTAATATGGTCTTATATTTTTGTTAATATGGTTTCATTAGAAAAATATCAAATTTTAATATCAACATTGCGACATATCGAGTTAAAAAATTCGGTCACCTTTACTCTCCTCCGAAAACCAATAACTCCCTGTCCTCCAGTATCGTTTAATACATCCCACTGATTCCTGAAGAACAGATCGGGTACTTAGGCTTTGGGGTTCCACTAAGCCTTCGAACTCCTTTTGTATTTCCAATCCTTACAATTCAAAATCCTTCTTACTTTGTTACGTACAATCTATAATGACTTTAATGTTCCATTTGTTGCTGATTTGGCCCGAACCTTATGTCAATCCTTTCATGACAACTGTATTCTCACTCAAAACCACTTGTCTCTTCAAATCCTGATAATCCTCTGAGGCGTCTGAAAAGAAGATGACCTCGTGACCTTCAAAGTTGAGCTTGTTATTCGAGTACTACTAATGGGTACTTTCCCTACTTGGCTTAAGCTTCCCTGCCATTATATCTCTTTTATTCTATTTATTTAATGTATTTTTATTATACAGTTGCAAATTTCAGTAAATAAATAAAAAAAATATGATATTTGTCAAACATTTTTAAAGCATTTAGAATAAAACTCCGCTCTTATAATATTCACAAACTTGTAGCAATAATAACTAAAGGCACGTAGGAATAACCTCAAATTAAAAGGAGATAAATTTAACAGTTCTGTTGATAATTGAGCGTATATTGTTCAAATAAGTTATTGAATAGGTTGATGAAGTCGACCCTTAAATCCAAGATGGATTTTATTCCTTGTTCAGTTTAAGACAGGTTAAAAAATATACTAAGTGGAAATTATCGCTTTGGTTTTATAAGAAACTTTGTATCTGAATGATTCCAATCTATATCCCCACGGGGACTAAATAAATCAGTACAAAAACAACGGACATGAGCGCACCCTGGGAGATGCAAATTTAACTAAATTGAAACTAGCGAGTACATAGGTTTAATTAGTGATGCATGCGGCCGCTCATCCTCTATTCCATCAATGTTATTCCTCCACTCCTCTAACTGCTGGTCGCTAAACATTGCTTTAACTATCTCCTCTCCACTACCGCTCTAATCCGTCTCTCTCCTACATACATTTTTATTTATTTAAACTTTAATGTGACATTACTATCTTTTAAGTAACGCAGTGGTAAATAGAACGATGAGGAGATGTACTAGACTCCAATCCGGCTAAGTCAGATAATTATGTCAATATGTTAACAGCTATAGATATAAACTGGGGGATCTACATAACATACCCAGGAATCATAAGCGTTTCCACTGAACGTTTCTTAAGTGAGTACTCTTATTTGAGGGGAAAATCGGTTGAATGCGATATTTGCCAAATTACATCTTTACATTTCTGTTGGCTTAGGACAGTACGGTCCTTACCATACCCAATACCCTTCAAGCAGTGATGCAGGCTTTTATTTATTTTTTACTTACTTACAGCATTCTGTACCATAATACAAATAAAAAAAAAAAAGCTTTCAGCAGAATGGTCGATCGAAAACGATATACAGTTAATTACGTGGCGTAAAGTTGGGTATTATCAAAGGAAAAAATTCAATATAAATTTAAACTCGAGCTAAATACCATGTAAACCGGTTGTGGTCATGCTGCAGACATATATCGTTCGAAGGAACACGGAACAGTTGGAGGGAGTCAGCCAACTCATGGGTCACCGACTTGGGTTGCTACGGATCTTGGTTTCTATGGTGCAGCAGCAGGCTCCATAACTAGTCAATTTACATCAACAGTATCCTTCCATTCCAACAGGAAGAGTTAATAGAATTTGATTGAAGTTCGTAGAATTTAATATTATAAGATACAAATATCATATGTAATCAAATAGAAGTACCAATGGCAATAACTATTATTATTGGTCTTTGAGCAGGGATTGGGATTGGATTGACGAATCAAATGTTCTTATTGATTCGTCTTTGATTGGTTATATGTCGATTTTAAATGCATTTCAAGTAAATTTATTAAAAATCTAGGACCAATAGAAAAAAACCTCTTCGTCTATTGCTAGTAAAGAAATATCGACATTTTTAATTGGTTTACTGAACTACTATTTTCATATATTTGAGGAATCTCCATAAAATAAATGTTGACATTTTTGTTCAGTATGTACATATTTAAAGAAAGTGTTAAGAAGATATCTTACAACTACACACACCACTTAATTATTTAAGTTCATTGTTAGTTGAACTTTTGATTCTAAATTTTGCTTACCGATATTATGATATATCGGATAAAATATCAATATGTTTAAAAATATTATTGTTTCATGTATAGTTCTAAGTTTTATTTAAAACCATGGCCAAGAGAAAGGCTGAACTGGATAGATAGTCCCGCATAACTCTCCTGCCTTGAGGCAGTGTTGGATCTGGCGCCGTGGAAATAATTACGATAATTTACAAGTCGGCATTAAACCATTAGTAAGTGATGAAAATGATTATTTGGCATTATAATTACAACAATATCTGTAAGGACGTAGACCCGAAATGAGCACATTGTAACGATGTTGATTTCTAACAGATACTTATATTCCTCCTGATTTAATGAGGCTAAAGTTAAAGTGATAGAAAATGGAAATAAATAAACTAGACCAACCTGAACCACTTATCCTTCTGCCAGGCATTTAATGATTTACACAGCATAATAGCTTCCCGAATGGCTTATATTTGATACATAAATATATTGTATATAAATATATTACTCGTTCAAAAAAAAAAAACAATGTCATAACTCCAAATACCTGATTTTCAATAGAGATATTTGAAGGTTATTTAAAAAATAATAAAAATTTGGATATTGGTAAAGTGAAGAATTCCTATTTGAACGATGGTATTGAAATTATTTTATTAAAAATTAGAAAATTTTTAAAACCGTGGAATTTTTTTCATTTTAACTTATTATTCTGTCGGAATTGGAGAATAAAATCAATTCCAGCAAGTCCCATCAAATTACCTTTACCCTTCACCGAAAACCCATGACTTCCTGTCCTTTAATAGTACTCCACTTATCCCTTTTGAACATATTCGCTACCTAGGACTCAAATTAGACAAACGTCTTACTTGGAACCCTCACACAAGATTGAAAAGACAAGAAACAGCTAGACGCTTCTGACTACATAAACACATTCTAGACAAACGCTCAAAGCTTCAGACCAATTACAAAAGACTTATTTATGGGACTGTTATAAGATCTATAGACTTACGGAATTGAACCATGGGGCTCCACCAAACCATCGAATTCCTCTCGTATTCAGTCCTTGCAATCCAAAATCCTTCGCAAAATCCTAAACGCTCCTTTTTTGTCACAAACAAAACCATCCATAATGACCTTAACGTTCCATATGTTACCGATTTAGCCCATTCCAGATACCTATCATTCCATGACAAACTTGATTTCTACTCAAACCCACTAGTTTCCTTCCTTACATCCAATTCCATCCCGGACAATCCTCCTAGGCATCTGAAGAGAAGATGGCCTCGGGACGTTCTATTATAGAAATGTTTGTAGAGTGCTGCCAGTGGGTAGTGCCTCTACATGTCCTGTCATGTATTTATTTATTCATAAAGCCCTTGTACTAAATATATATATTACAATTGTACAATTCAATAAAATAACTTTTAAAAAACAACTTATTATTCTAACTTGTCATTAGTCCCTTCAATATTACTTCAAGTTCAAAAATGATAAAACTCAAAATATGTCTTTATTAAAAAAAATATATTGGAAATGACATATCAGATATGTCGTTCCCGAATTAAAAAGCTCCAACTAATATAATTGTTACAAAAGGCTGAACTCAGAAATACCAATTTCGGAGTTCAGCCTTTAATATAATATAATTTCATCATTTTCGTTTATTTTATATATTCTTTTGTTTGATTTTATTAGTTATTATATATAAATCAAATAAGCCAGATATGTGTTTCTAAATTGTTTAACTGTCACATTTTTAAATATTATTTATTGTTTGGTCAAAGCATCTCCCTTTTTTCTTTTTTTTTATTGTAATTAAGATGATATGTTTTTAGGTTTTGCTAATACGTTTTATTTTTCATTTATAATGATATAATGAAATATTTACCTAATTTTTCTCGAAGATTTATTTGTAGCGAAATAAAATAATATAATATATTCAAATGTAAAGTAAAAGGTGTTATACATCATTACATACACGATAGTGTATTACCAGTGATAGACTTTCTATATTGTTCTTCATTGAAAATTAAGACAAATAAATAAAATAAATTGTGACATTTAGAAATTATAGTTGAACAATCATAAACATTTATAAGATTTTCAATTGTTTTGGTCGTTATAGTTTCAGATAACATGAATCATTTTTTTTTTGTCTATACACAAATTGGATCGAAAAAAGATTTAATTAAATGACAAAGTTTTCTTTAGTCTTAGTGTTAGATGGTGTGTTGTCCTGAACATCGGTCTATTGGAAAGAGATGATAATATTAAGGATTGATCTTAATTCAAAAAAGCAGGGGGGAAGTTAAGAATTGAAAGATAAGAATTGGGAAATGTTTGAAAATTATTACAGACTACAGACACCAGTTTTGTTTAGGAATATTACTAAATTTTATTGTTATGTCTCTAAAGATTTATTTATTTTCATCGAATATAAAACATCGAATGGACCAGTGGTTCATCTCCGGCCTGCGTGACAGGCACCCAATCACACCTCTCGGGATGAGTTGATTTATACAGGATAATTGGGAGGTGTCGGATATAGTATCACTGACATGGCTCCAAATATAGGATTTATATTGGGGCGGAGGTTGAAAGGGGTGATATAGTGAGCTCACATTTTAACCGGAACGCCGTTGCTCCGCAGGCAGGAAGTCATGCCGGGGCGGAACAAAACCGGAGAATGGATCCCAGTCCATTCCGCGTCTGCCTCTACGAGGATCGGACCGTCTAGTTAGCACCTGCCTCTATCCGAGGCAAAGTTTTATAAAACTATTGTTTCAGATTTTATTAAAAATCTGAATTACTATTTTCCAGTTTCTTAGGAATAATTAATTTAATTATAAAGTAAAAAAAAACATGAGGGAGCGGAGTGGGTCAGCGATAGAGCGCTGAATTGCCGTGCCGAAGGTCCCGTGTTTTATTAATTTTACAGATTTTATTTAGCCTGTTAACAGCGGGGGATCCTTTGATATCAGGGACCCTCCTGGGGCTGACCCAACCACTATAAACATACCCAAAATAGCTGGAAAAATCTGGCGGTTGACTGTGATAGAATACAAATCATCTTCCTGCACAAAGGTTGTCCTTGTACAGTACAGTCTCTATCACGCACCCAAGACCCTTTATGGGTTACAGGTAGTTTTCCGAGCGTCTTTTTCGATTTACTAGTGGATATCCGGCAAGCGCTCTTAATAGTCCCATTTCAGCAGATTTTATTCCATTTAGTTGGTTTGTTGTTAAAATCCAGGTTTGGGATTCGAAAAATAATAGTTTTGTAAAATTTGAAAACTGTTTTCTCGCTCAATTTTTTTAATTTCCTGTATTAGCTGTACGACTAAAACCCATGAAGGCTCTTGAGTTGTAGTAGTACTCGGTAGAAACTCAACTGTTTCTTGGACATACTTGTGCAGGGAGGTGATTTGTCCTAGATCACGCTCCACCACCAAATTTTTCCCACAAATTTTGGATTTTTACCATTTAGCCACTTTATAGAGGTTGGTTTAGTCCCAGGAGGTTCCTATGTCCCATATAATCCATTTCCGGTTGCTAAAAGGTAAAATAAAAGTCTGCCAAGCAGCGGAATTCGAAGCAAGGATCTTGCCGAAGCATCTCAGTGCTTTACCACTGAGTCACTTTTTTTCATTATTATGCGTTTTATTGATTATATTTGCTGTTGGTATCTTTGTATTTCGGCTTTTAATTTTTCCTCTACGAATTCACACATTTTAACTTAGAAATAGAACAATACGAAATATGTATATATAAAATTTACCATTGAAGTGCAGTCTTATTGTATGAACCTGCTTGTAGTTCATATCATATAGTAATTAAGTAAACATTGCTAAAACTGGATTATTAAAAAAGTGTACTTGAAATATTAAACAAGTGAAGGCAGCCACGCCGATTCCCTGAAATATGTAATTTCAGTTTCCTATCACATTGTTAATAAAATTAGAAAAAACATGCTTTTCTATTGTACCAGTCGGGTCTGCGTTGAGATACAACGCTTAAGCTTTTACATTTTAATTTTATACTGAAAAATTCTCTAGAATTTTTTTTCAGTTAATGTCACTTTTATAATTTAAACAATAAACATGATTAAAAAAAAAAGAATGACCCTTTGTTGTACGATAAGAAAACATTAACAATATATTTCACCAGTACTGAACTTCTGAAATAATATGTTAATGAACAAAAAGGATAGGTATATGAATCAGAAAACTTATTTTCGGTAAATTATTTTCTATAATCGATATAAAAAAAACAGCTTCCAATTTTCCTGTAAAAATCGTTTCGTTCCGAGAAGCGTGCTAGGGTGACTGTCACGCAGGCCGGAGATGAGCCATTCGTTCATTCGAGAAAAATAAAACTCTCTTAAGAGATATAACCAATCACAATTTAGTATTTAGTATTATATTTCTAAATAAAAGCTTATAGTTATGCTATAAAATGATTAGTGATTGTAATTTATAAATATTTTCCAGTCCACATCTTTCAGTTCTTCACCTCTTTTCACCTATTTTTTGAATTAAGATTAAAATGAATTTCGTGCTACAAGCATTTATGGTATCACCTCTTCCTTCCGCAATTCAGTACATAAAATTATTCATTAATTGAAGAAAACTTCGAAATTTAATAATACACACACACACACAAAGGCATAGGTCAATGGCCGGTCTATTGGTGGAACGACCATATCGCTGACTGTCGCACACGTTGCCACGCAATCAGAAGAAGGTATCAGCGAGCAAGAGGCAGCCCTCAGTTCCAAACGCTACGGGAGGAATTCAAAGCTGCGAGGCGTGAGCTCCGGCGTGCAATTAAGAAGAGCAAGAGGCAGTCCTGGAAGGAACTATGCGAGGGGGTGGACGAGGACCCATGGGGTAGGCCTTACAGATCCGTCATGAAGAAGCTGAAGGGCAGCTCTACGAAATCGCCTACGTGCCCGGTGACGGTGGAGAAGATCGTTGCCACTCTGTTCCCAGAACAAGAGGAATTAGTGCACTCAGAAAAGCTGCAGCCAACTGACGCACCGACCGTGACAGCTGAGGAGCTCAGGGATGTTAGCACTAGCCTTAAGACTAAAAAAGCTCCAGGTCTGGATGGCATTCCGAACGTGGCACTAAAGGCGGCAATGGAGACCAGACCAAACCTATTTCAGGAAGTCTTCAGCTCCTGCCTAAGAGAGGGATCATTCCCACGATCATGGAAAAGGCAGCGCCTTGTGCTGATCCCGAAAAGCAAGGGAAACCCATCGGATCCTACCACATATCGACCAATATGTTTGTTGGACACAGCTGGGAAGGCTTTGGAGAAAATAATAGCCAGTAGGATCCAAGAGACCACCGAAGGAGCAGGAGGGTTGTCAAGGACTCAATACGGATTCCGGAAAGCGTGATCTACGCTGGACGCTATTACCATGGTAATAGAAACTGCCCAGAAGGCTATTGCAGGAAAGAGATGGAGAAGAGGTGCGAAATGTTATTGCGCTGTCATTACAATGGATGTAAGAAACGCCTTCAATTCTGCGAGATGGAGCTGCATTCTGGACGCTTTGCAGAAAATGGGTGTCCTCATTTACATCCGGAACATTATCACCGATTATTTTACGGACAGGACCCTGATATATTCAACGGAGGACGGTCCCAAAAGCTTCAAGGTGTCTGGCGGAGTACCCCAGGGTTCAGTGCTTGGGCCTGTCCTGTGGAACATCATGTATGACAGGATCCTCAGGCTTGGCCTACCAGAGGGTGCCAAGACAGTGGGTTTTGCTGACGACGTTGCAGTGGCAATTGAGGCCAAATACAAAGATGAAGTGGCCCTGAAGGCCAACCAGAGTATCTCACTAATCCGTGATTGGCTGGCTTCGGCTTTGGCTGGCTTCGGCTTTGGCTTGCAGACAAGAAAACAGAGGTTCTTCTTATTAGTAGCCGGAAAAGGAGGGAAGAAATAACCCTGAGAGTGGGCAGACAAGAGATCCAGTCCCAGCCCTCGCTGAGATATCTCGGAGTAATAATCGATGAAAGGCTGCGGTTCAAGGAGCTATCCAGCGAGTATGCGATAAAGCAGCAAGAGTGACCACAGCAATGGCTCGACTGATGCCCAACGTAGGCGGGCCTAGAAACAGTCGAAGACTATTATTATCGAGCGTCATCTCATCCGTCCTTCTCTGCGCAGCCCCGATATGGAATGGTGCCTTGGACACACTGGCTTACAGGAGACCAATGGTGTCCATTTATCGTCGAAGTGCCCTCAGGGTAATCAGCGCGTTTCGCACTGTCTCTTACGAAGCTGCATGTGTAATGGCCAGGATGCCACCAATAGAACTGATCGCAGAAGAGAGACAGCGTTGGTATAAAAGAGTTGCTCGCATCCCTAGAACTGAGGAAAGGAAGATGACAATCGAGAAGTGGCAACAACGCTGGGATATGGCCATGAACGGGAGGTGGACCCATAGGCTGGTTCCTCGCATCGAACCCTGGATGGATAGGAGCCACGGGGAAGTAGACTACTACCTAACCCAGATGCTTACAGGACATGGCTGCTTCAGAGCATACCAATTGCGGTTTAAGCTGGACAATACAGCAGAATGTCCAAGCTGCCCAACAATAGAGGAGACGGTGGAACATGTATTCTTCAGCTGTCCCCGTTTTCAAGACGAACGGAATGATTTTAAAGGAGTCTGTGGCTCAGCAGCGACAGCCGACAATATTGTTAGCCTGATGCTGCTTTCACAGGAGTACTGGACAGCTGGCCAGCGCCTGGCCGTAGAGGTCATCAAGAAGCTGAGGAAGGAAGAGAAGGAGAGGCGTGCCTAGAGCAGAGGTAGCCTAGCACAATGAGGCGGCACACAGCCACTCCCCCTCCATGAAGTAATGCCTAACGGTGGTCCCGTGGAGGGTGGGAAACAGGTGTAGGGAGGTGGTTTTAGTGGGTAAAAATCCCACACTACGGATAGGTACGGGCCTATCCGTGTCTTTTGAAGATTTCCACCTACCCCCGTAAAAAAAAAAACACACACACACACACACACACACACACACATATATATATATATATATATATATATATATATATATATATATATATATATATATTGTGTTTTAGTTCTCGAGTTTCAGTCTTTTTTAAAATTCTTAGGTGACGTTTCGAGACTAGGTTAGTCTCATACTCATGCCAAGTTCCAAAGAATGAATCAGTTTTTCATTAATCAGTTGCCTCGCAAAACAGCATAAAATGTTTGTATTGCAATGATTGCTTACTCATTGATCATAGCAATTGCAATACAAACATTTTATGCTGTTTTGTGAGGCAACTGATTAATGAAAAACTGATTCATTCTTTGGAACTTGGCATGAGTATGAGACTAACCTAGTCTCAAAACTTCACCTAAGAAGTTAAAAAAAGACTGAAACTCGAGAACTAAAACACAATATAATTTCCATAACAGTCAAGATAAGTAGAAACCAATATATATATATATTTAGTTATGATATAAAAAAATAATGCTACCTGAAACAATAACGGCCAAAACAATTAGGCATCTTAGAGGTTTCTTTGTGTCATTCCTAAAAGGCACAATTTATTTTATTTCTGAAGGAAAGTTTGTGGTGTATGTGGGGATATGTCAGATCTTCTTAATGCTTTCTGGTTATCTATGTGCAAATCGAACTAAAATATCAACTAAAACTAATTTTATGGAGAGTTCTCAAATAATAGTTCAGTACACCAATGAAAAATGTCGATATTTTTTTTTTTACTAACACAAGACGAAGAGGTTTAATTTTAATTTAATTGAAGGATGGGATAAATAAAAATATTTTTATTACATTTTTAGAGTTTTAACAGATTTACTAGTACCTAGAATACCTTCTTACATAAACATTGTATTCTGAATAGAGAATAAAAAGAAAATAACTGAGTAAAGTACAACTGAATAATACCAAAAGGCAAAAGTATAAAACCCAAACTTATTTCTAGACATGTTTCACTCCCGTTGCTATAAGCCATATCCTGTTGCATTAAAAGTCAGGAGAAATGTTGCTGAGAGATATAGCGAGGATCTGAGGCTAAATTCACTTCTTTTATGTTTCCTTTTTTTTTTTTACTACTAGCTGCTGAAAAGCCAAAAATTTTCCGGATGTAATTTCTTTTTCCAGGAGTAATGGCGGGAGAGGCAGTAAAAGGAACCAGTTAAAGCTGAAAACTACCCGAGGTAAAATGACGTCGGCTTCCGGAGTTTATTCTGGTTCAAGTTGTAGCCGATCCTACGTCCGCCTTCATTTAGTTTTCAAGTCAATGCCATGAGCTCCATGAGAGCATTATTTCATATTTTTCATTTATAAACTACTCAAACACGACTAGAGTTATGTTCTATTCCTGTTTTATTATACTCGTAACAATATGATATTAATCAATATTAAAATTTAATGTTCTAAACCATAAGATATTTCTGAGGAACAAGTAGCCATTATACCCAAGTTCCGTACATTCTTTCATTTTAAGTTGAGCTGTTCAAGCATACACCAGATTAAGTCCATTTTGGATTTACTGGCTATAGTTGAAGGCTAAGTGTTTAGGCCAAATAGTTTATTTGTTTTCACTTTCATTTTTTTTTTTTGTAAATATAATAACATAAATATTTATTTTTCGTATTAATTATTGTTTAAATAATTAGGAGAATTTAATTTAATATATAAGTTTAAAAAAAAAAAGACACGTCGATAGTGGATTTGATCGGCTGCTCCTTCGATGTAAACCCAGACCGTGTACATTTTAGTGCGTATTATAAACAATAATACAATTGTTATTGTGGACTTGAACAATATAATTCGCTGGCCTACTGCAGCTGGGATTTAAGTCAGTTTGGTTTGAAACTCGCTATTTTAGATATAGCAGTATAAAATACAGTTATGAACTGTTCCTTTTGTTCATTTTAATTGCAATTATTCATTACAAGTACTCTAGTTCATTACGAAACGTTACAATATTTTTAATTTAAACCAATTAGATTCAATATTAAAGATTTGTTTTAATTTAGATATGTCCATTAGAAGTAACATTTTTTTTATTTTAATGTCCTTTTATAAATATGTTTGCAGTGTGCACGAATAAAATTCGATAAAATTAATTCAATTTGTTTTTACGGGTTCCGTCTTTCCTTTTTTAAAATTATTTTTATTTAAGTTGAAGATTAATAAATTTTACATTTTGTAAAATTTAATGTATGGGCTTAAATAATAGTAAGGAAAAGGAAGGACAAACCAGCACTTATTAGGAATGAAGGTTTGTGGTTCATATACATATATACCGGAACTTCACCCTACACTAAGTATATATCCGATCAACATTTTATTGGACTTTTTTCAAGTTAACAATCTTTCGTCTTACTGCATTTTTTGTGTAGTAGCAGGTTCTTTATTGTCTATCTGAACAATAGCTAAGCTACAATATTTTCAAAAACGTGAAATTATCTTATAACAATTGATCACATTGTATCATAATCATATCACATTAGTTTTAGTATATTAGTGGAAATTTGGTTCAAGTGCAAGCAGGCATGAACGAATTTTCATCAAATAGATCATATAAAGGTAAATGAAAGTAAAACATCTGATGTGCGTTATTAGTTAGTTAATCGGTGGCACCAAAATCTAGAATTAACTTCAAATTAAAATCTGCAGGTTCTTTATCAAGTATAAGTAAATTATCACTAACTGTAGAATGCATCGAAATATATAAAAATAATTAATAAATAAAAGTAAGATTACTAAAGAAAAAAATTTTACAATAACTCATCAGTTATTACAATACCAAGTAATTTTAAATAATCGCAATCGCTGATTATTGTTTACAAAATGCTATATAAAATACGAGAACCTCGTTATTTAAAAAAACTAATATTAATGGATATGGTTGGTCAAAATAGAATTGTGTATTCGATTTCAATACTTTTTTTATTGCCTAAAAGGAATTAATAAAGAAAAAAAGATTTATAGGCCGATTAATATTTCTTGTATTTTTGATCATATTTCTTGCAATTTTACTATACATAAATTTTTGTTTACTATATTTTTTTAATTGTTATTTGTAATTTGTAGTATTTTAGTTCCTATCTCATGCTAATTTAGTCTTTCGCTAATGATATAGTAATCTTTATATTTTGTAACATAACCATTCTATTATTATTTTACTATTTTATCTTCATTATATATGTTTTATTATCTTCTAGATTTCTTATCTTATTATTTCATAATTTATCATTTACTTTTTGTTTTTCTTGTCATTCTTTTCATTTATGTTCATATTATCTGTTATCCCCTCTTTGGTAATTTATTGTTTACATAGTTTTTCTGTTTTATTTTATCCACAGCCCTGAAAATGGCCTACATCTTAGGCCTAAGCGTAGGCACAAATAATGTAAGTCTAAAATATTTTGTATATATTTATTTACTGCACCCTCTGATCATTTTACAATACTCTTAGAATTATCCAATGGACCATTTCCATTTAAATATAAATTAGCACTTATTGGAGGATGAAACAAAGTATAAAACAATAATTAATAAATAAAAGTAACATTATTAAAAATTCTATGCTTTCAAGATCAAGTAATTTTAAATAATCGAAATCGCTTATTTTTTTTACAAATTACACTGACAATAAAAGTTACTATTATTAAAAAACTAATAAATAGATTCTATAGGGTTGGCAACAAAGTCATTGCCGATTTCAAATAAGAAGGCAAATTCAGAATTTTTGTTTAAAAATATAACTTTATTCAAATAGATATTGCCCGTTCTTGTCGATGACCTTTTTCCATCGTTCTGGCAGCGTAAAAATTCCCCGTTCGTAAAATGTCTGGTCTTTGCTATTAAAAAAACTGAATTAGGTGTGATCTGACATCATCCGCGTTGTTTAAAATTTTACCATTTAAAGAGTTTTGCATGGAACGAAACAAATGGTAATCCGAAGGCGCAAGGTCAGGGCTATATGGAGGGTGTGACAAAACATCCCAACCCAGTTCCAATAATTTTTGCCGAGTAACCAAAGATCTGTGGGGCCTTGCGTTATCATGATGGAAAACAACACCCTTCCGATTTGATAATACCGGCCGCTTTTCTTCAATTGCATCCTTCAGTTTGTCGAGTTGTTCAACATACACATTTGAATTTATCGTTTGGTTCTGCGGCATGAGTTCAAAATACAAAATTCCTTTGTGATCCCACCAGACTGGCAGCATAATCTTTTTTTGGTGAATATCTGCTTTTGATGCTGTTTGGGCTGGTTGATCTTGCTTCACCTACGATCTCTTGCGAGTAACATTGTTATAAACTATCCACTTTTCGTCGCCAGTAACTAGGTTCTTCAGAAATGGATCATTTTCATTGCGTTTCAGTAGCGAATCACAGATGCTAATCCGTTGCGTCAAATGAATTTCCTTTAGCTGGTGAGGGATCCATAAATCAAGTTTCTTGACATAACCTAAGGATTTTAATTTTTTTTCAATGCATGTATGCGACACATTGAGCTTCTCTGCAATGTCTCGTGTTGTGCTGTGACGATCTGAATCGATAATGGCCTTGATATGGGTTTCATCCACTTCGACTGGGCGGCCAGATCGTTGTGCATTTTTCAGTGAAAAATCACCGGAACGAAATCTTTCAAACCAATTTCGACACTGCCTTTCTTTTAAGGCTTTATCACCATATACGGCACATAACTTCTTTTGTGCTTGCGATGCGTTCTTGCCTTTTCGGAAGCAATACAATAAAATGTGTCGGAAGTGCACGTCCTGTTCATTGGTCAAAATAACTACTAGTGAGAATGATTTAAAATAAATAAATAGATGATTTTTAAAATCTTTGGCTCCATTTTTGTAGGCTTAAATCCCAAAGTGAAATGTATGTATACACAATATTAACAATATACAATATATATTACACACTAGAGGAAAAATAAGCACTCTAACCTCCAATTGAAGCGTTGTAGGCGACTCCAACTCCGCAATAGGTGTTGAAAGCGATAGCGGCGACTTCACCGGCGCACCTTGTACCGTGCTTGTTGTCCCCGTTATCCCTCGGCATCGGGTCCGGGTCGTTGTCATTGATGTCGCTACTCGCCTTTGGGTCCTGAAAGCAACAAATGGTCATTAAGGACATTCTTTAAAGATATAAAAATTATTTTACGTATTTTATTAGTGTAGTACTTCTCTGTTAGAGGATCGCCACTACTCATAACAGCAGAGGATATAGCTATGTTGTAACCTTTTGAACTTTGTTTGATTTTCAGTAATAAAGCATAACAATTATTTCGATATAGTTATAACTTTCAGCTTGTATGCTATTAGCAGAAGTCATTAACACATTACTACGATGTTGAGATATCACAATATTACATTGAACATAATATTGACTTTTCTGTTACTATTAAGAACTGAACCGACTGTTTTCAAACCCCTTTATTTTATTTTATTATTTATTTATTATTATTTTTATTTTATTAATCCCTGTATATTCTTCTTCTCAATCCTATCCTGTCTATCCATCTGGTCTTTGGCCTCCCGCGTCGTCTCTTGCCAACTATTGTGGCATTCATAGTTGTGTAGAGGCGTTTTGACGGATGACTTCGAGCTACATGCCCCGCCCATCTTAATCTTCTTGCTTTCATATCCTGAGATATCGCCTGACTAGTTTCCGTAAGCAATTCCTTACATATATATATATATATATATATATATATATATATATATATATATATATATATATATATATCATTTATATATCAACAATCTTATAAATATATTGAAAAAGTAGTTTGGCATAGGTATCTAAAACATATTTCAATTTTTTTCATTCCTCTTTTTTTAAAGTTTTTAGAGCAAGTTGGAGAAATAGTTTTAGCTCTACATTAGGATAGGGGAAATCGATGTTTTTCCCAGACATAAAAAAAAAATAAATAGAGGAAATGAAATTAATGTAATTCCATAATCTACAAGATTATAGAATTTATTCATTAATAATTGAATTTTGACTTAATTTATCTTTAATTAATTGGTTTCTATTCTATGCGATTAATTTAGAGATCTGAATATAAGTAGCTCTGAGCTACACATTTGTCACGAGTCAGACTTCGGCTTTGGCAGATAAATTATTAACTTAGCATAAAAAGAATCATTTTTGGCTCGACCCTTAGGAATCTAGGTGCTAGTGGACCTCTGTAATTTCTGTTCAGTGAAACCTTTAAAATCAAGGGGAAAATTGGTGACTGAGAGTAATCACGCCTCTCTCAGCGCAACTGTTGGCTTTGTTCTTCATCCTTAGCAAGTACTGAACTCTAGGATTTCCATGGATTCTTTTTTTTTTGTTAATTACTTTAATCAATGATTCCTTAAGCTCTTATTATTTAAAGATTGTCAGATGTTTATAAAATAATTGTTTATTGTTAATTGTTGTAATTGGCATATTATTTTTGAATCCTTATTTATTGCTATTAAAGCTATGCATATAAATTGATGTTACTCTGTGCTTCAGTTTATTGAAAATTATCACGAATGTATATAACGCCTTTTTTCTTCTATACTTACATGAACAACCATAATTGTTTTTGGTTATCTATTGACTCGACTATATCTAAAAATTCGACCTGACCTATTTTGTTAATTATATTATGTTTTCAATAATGAATGATGATTTCCAGTAATCAAATAATGATAAAATAAAAATAAAAACTATTCTGTGGATAAAATATTTGGGACAAAAATATTGATTTCCAACATTCCTTCTCAGAGCTCAAAATAATGTTGTGTACTACAAGGAATGTACATGATTTTTCACTTTATAAGTGCTAAGCTAATAAATATATAAACACATCATTAATGTTCCTGATTACTAAAAACGTATATTTTGTGTCCATGTCCTACTTTAATGCCTAGCTCATTTAGACCGTCCAGATACGCAAGAATATATTTAAGTGCTGTAGGAAGCCCCGTAAAGAATATTTAAGAAGGACTTAATATATTAGAAGTGGTAGGAGGCGGTGAATATACGAGAGTCGGATATTGGAGGCCTGTGTTGGGCTCGGCTGTTCGCCTCTGCTTTTATATATAGTCAACTAAAGACTTAAATTTATACCTCCCTTAAAGTTTAGTTTCAATCAACATATTATTACGTTAATAACTACATATTAATAAACATTTAATACCTATATATCGTATAATTTTATGTATATATATATATATATATATATATATATATATATATATATATATATGTATGAATTATATATGGGGCATATTATAGGATATCGAGGTATTTACGGCTTACCAAAGGCTTATTATCAAAGGCTCTAGTACTTTTTAAAAGGGGTCTAATTTAGAGCTTTTGTGTGCGCAAGAAATTAATTATTTGGTAAATTAATGTAAAGAATTTTTGCGTATTTTAAACCGGATTTTCATGTTAAAAAAAAACCAAGCCTGCCTGGTTCGAAGAGGTAGACAAAAATTTACAGGAATTGGAGGTTACCTACGAGGATGTTCTGAAAAGCAACTGTCTCAGGATGAAACTGGATAATCACATGGGTTTTCAAGAAAAATCAAAGCTGAAGACGGGAAAAAAATGGACAGAATAAAGAAGGTAACAGATCCGGTGATGAATGAGGGAGTATGGGCGAATATGTAGAAGAATACAAAAAAATACAGTTGAAATAATGTGGTCCTTAGTAAACCAATACGAAAAAAAATTGCATAATTTTCCTAAATATTTCATTATATTTTAAAGATAAAAATAAGATGCTATGTTTTGTTTATTTGTTACTGATTATTTCTTAAAATTTATTCCTATAATAAAGAATTATCGTTATTGATTTCAATTTATTCATAACAGTTCTTCTAATTTTTGTCGGTTTAAGAAGTTTTTCAAGGTTTATAGCAACAAATAAAAAAAAAAATATCTTAAAGCAAAGCATAAAATAAAACTGAAAAAAGTTTATGATATTATTATGACATATTTTTTACCCTCTAGATCTAACAAAGTAGAATAATATTTAATTTTAGAAATCTATCTAGGTTTATAGCAACAAATAATAAAGATAACAATAAATATCTTAAAACAAAGAATAAAATGAAACTGAAAAAAGGTTTTTCATATCTTTTACCCTCTAGATCTAACAAAGTGAGAACAATAATTAATTTTAGTACATTCTTTGATGTTTTCCGCATGCATCTTTTACTCTCTGAAATATATTTTAAAAGGGTACTGTACTTTTTCTCACGAATTTGTGGAAACCTGAGGAACTGTATAATGTAAAAAAAAATGTGACATATTAAAAAGCAAATTTATAATACCCTAAAGAAGAAATGAAAAGAAAAAAAGCTAAATTCAAATAACATATTCCTGACAGTAAAAACAGTGGATTAACCGAGGAAACATTTTAATATGAAATAAGAGTATGAGCGTTTACAGAATTACTAGAGACCCTTATATGTTTTTATTAAGAACTATCTCATTTTGTATTTATACTCTCATAAAAAAAATACTATAAAGGAAAAACAAGTTACCTGAGTCTATATTTCTGCTTCTTTTATTTCCAAAACCTTTTTGTTATTTTAAATATCTTGTTTTTGTAACTGGAGTGCATCTTTATTAGTCAATCATTCACGTGAGTAAATTAAAAACCTTTTCCAGTCATTATTATTTTTCTTTATTCTAAAAAACGTTTCGACAATTCCATGTCATTTTCAATTTACATCATTTTTTTTTAAATCTTTCAACACTATTTAATTTTAAAAATATTTTCTAAAAATTTTTTTAATTTAATTTTGTACATTTTCAACCTAAAAATTAAAAAACAAATCAAATAAATACATTATTTTATATACAAAAAACATGTCCCAAAATACTGAATAAGATATAGATACCTTTTTGGTTAATTGTCATATAATTTAAAAATAAAGCTTAGAGTTATAGTGTACTCCATGGTCAATTAATAATTTTTGTAATTTGTACTTTGGACTGTTTTATATTATTATTGTTATTAAAATAGTATTTTAATTTATTTAGTTCTTCAATATATAGTCATTATGAATGGTTAATTAATATAATTAGTAATTTTTTTATCTATATTGATCTATTTTATATCTTTTATTTATTTTAAAAAGTTAGTTTTATGAATTAAGAATTGGAAAATGAAAAACAATGCTGTGAGGTTACTGAGAAGGTTATGTTATCTGTGTTATCTAATAAGTGTAGACTTCTATATTTCTTTATTTAATTTTTTAACTTGAAAATCACTGATGAGTATAGTTTGCTTATTTCATTAGATTCTTTCCTATCATTTACTACCTTATCTATTTTATCATTTATGTATAATGCTTCTAAAAATCTTCTTTTTATCTTATTTCCCTCTCTGTGCAAAATGCGTGGCTTTTCGAAATCAAATGTGTGGGGAAATAAGATAAAAAGAAGATTTTTAGAAGCATTATACATAAATGATAAAATAGATAAGGTAGTAAATGATAGGAAAGAATGAAACTATGCTTATCTAATGAAATAAGCAAACTATACTCATCAGTGATTTTCAAGTTAAAAAATTAAATAAAGAAATATAGAAGTCTACACTTATTAGATAACACAGATAACATAACCTTCTCAGTAACCTCACAGCATTGTTTTTCATTTTCCAATTCTTAATTCATAAAACTAACTTTTTAAAATAAATAAAAGATATAAAATAGATCAATATAGATAAAAAATTACTAATTATATTAATTAACCATTCATAATGACTATATATTGAAGAACTAAATAAATTAAAATACTATTTTAATAACAATAATAATATAAAACAGTCCAAAGTACAAATTACAAAAATTATTAATTGACCATGGAGTACACTATAACTCTAAGCTTTATTTTTAAATTATATGACAATTAACCAAAAAGGTATCTATATCTTATTCAGTATTTTGGGACATGTTTTTTTGTATATAAAATAATGTATTTATTTGATTTGTTTTTTAATTTTTAGGTTGAAAATGTACAAAATTAAATTAAAAAAATTTTTAGAAAATATTTTTAAAATTAAATAGTGTTGAAAGATTTAAAAAAAAATGATGTAAATTGAAAATGACATGGAATTGTCGAAACGTTTTTTAGAATAAAGAAAAATAATAATGACTGGAAAAGGTTTTTAATTTACTCACGTGAATGATTGACTAACCTTTTTGTTTTGTTTTGTAATAATCTAGTACAATGCATTCATATATTTTTCCTTCAAATGGCAATAACAATAATAAAGAATTTTTCTATTAAAAATTAATAAATCAACTCACCATTGAAGTAGATTTATTGACGAATTAATATTCTTTTATTAATTGTAACGGAATTATTATTAAGTTTTCCTCATTCAATAAGCGTTATAAACCAACATTATAAATAATTGTCACATGATTATGATCTACTTTATAATTTATATATATATATATATATATATATATATATATATATATATATAGAGAGAGAGAGAGAGAGAGAGAGAGAGAGAGAGAGAGAGAGAGAGAGAGAGAGAGAGAGAGAGAGAGAGAGAGAGAGAGAGAGAGAGAGAGAGAGAGAGAGAGATGCTAAAATTAATTTTAGCCAGGCTGACACCAGTTTTTCCTAAGCCATGAATTGAGAATAAGGCAGAGCAGTTGCTATCTTGGCAACCTTATACTCTTCGAGCCTGTAATTGTAAATCCATTTTCCTTCCTTATGTTTTTTTTCTTTATTTCTCCAGCCCTCTCTTGTCTTATCTCATGACCTCAATACAAGTTAATATAACTATATTTAATTTAAATAATATGAAAATTTAAAAGATTTATATGAAGATAACGAATCATTGAAACTGAATATTATTAAAATAATTTAACAAATGAATTTTTTTCCAGGATCCT
Source organism: Arma custos (assembly GCA_037127475.1). Taxonomy (NCBI): domain Eukaryota; kingdom Metazoa; phylum Arthropoda; class Insecta; order Hemiptera; family Pentatomidae; genus Arma; species Arma custos. Next base: position 50,738,589 of record CM073764.1, on the reverse strand, counting down.
CTTGACTCGTCACTCGTTTGTTCCATGCTTTCATACCATATCGGTAAGCTTCGGAAGATCTGATAATGAAGTGTACATTAATTTTTTTGTTTTCTCTTAATTTTAACACAAATTCAAGCTTAATGATTGTTTTTTATTATATCGGAGTATATATAAACAGCCCTGGTGAATAATTGGTTTGGTCGAATTTTCTTCAACATTAATTTCTCTTACTTACAGAAGCGGATTCATGTTATTTTCATAGCGAATAAGAACGAAATCAAGCAGTGACTCAAACTGAATTTATTACTTACATTACAAATCCATCTCAAACTAAAAAAACTAAAAGAATGGCACGGTTCGGCTTCCCTCAATACGGTGAACTCATTATGAACTAAAGTCGACTTGAACACTCTTTCACCGGGTCTGCAGATATATAATAACAGGCTCTTCCACTTTACTCGTGGTTTCAGGGTTCCGCCTACAACAGATAAGTGTGGTTCCTGTTTATGCTAATAATGAAATTTATGTATTCTTAACATGTCGTAAATATATTAAGGAGGTATATTGTTTAGAAATAAATAGAGAAAATAAAATACAAACATTAGCCCTGACTACGTCCTTGGTTTATTGACCGTCTTTTTTGCTTTAACATCCTGGGCCGGATAGGACAAGATCTATTTTTATGGCCCATAAAACAGATCCGCCGGGGAGGACCCGTGGGAGATGAGATTGCCTGTGGCAGTGTAGCTTCAATTCCTGTCCTCCTCAATTGAAATTTATTACATGGTGATTTTATGTGATATTCTCTGAGCTAAGTTCTCAATATAGCTGAGTAAAAGCATTAGTTCATTGCGAATGTGTGAATTCATCATTACTTACTGGATACATCTAGTCGGTTAGCAACCTATTGGATCTGGAGACCATCCTTAGGTTCATCCAACTCTATTGAGTGAAAAACCTTAACTAGGAAAAACCAGGCACTTGAGCGTTATCTGGGCCAAATCATCTCTCTACACAAGCGTTGGCTTAGAAACAGTATAGTCCCTACTATGTACTGAACCGAATACTCTTTCTGTGTAGTAGTGGAACAGGTTTAATTCACTTATTTTAATATTTAAAATCCTGGTTAAAATTTCCATTTTTTTTAATATACGAAACAACTTTGCTATTCTTAAGGGGTCCTAAAACAAAGATTTTTTCTATTCTATTATTATCAAATAAATGACACAACTTAGTGCCAATACATTAAAATTAGGAGATTTCACAAATTTAATCTCCATCTAGGTAATACGAGTTCTTAATAGAAATTCATTTTCATGAATAGCGATTAAGAACTCGGTATTAATTCAGAACCTTACTTCTTTGTTCCTCTGATTAATAAAATTATATATATATATATATATATATATATATATATATATATATATATATATTTCAGTATATTATACATAAAATATGCATATGTATCTATATTGGTGTATAAGTTTCTTTATGTTAATAAAAGTAGATACCAATTTTTACATGGTCGATGTTGAAAAATTTACAATATAAGAAGAAAAACGGGATTTTAATAATCATAATCTCTAGAATCTCTAGAGTGAGAGCAATACATACATACATATATATATATATATATATATATATATATATATATATATATATATCTCTGTGTGTGTGTGTGTGTGTGTGTGTGTGTGTTTGTGTGTTTGTAAGGAAGAAACGGACCTTGAGATTAAAAATGACACAAGGCCTCTAGCTGCAAAGAGCTATAATTTGATGATAGTCAAAACTCGAGTTGGAAAAGACATGGTATTAGGATTCATAATTTATATCAGCATAATCCAAAAGCGATGAATAATGAAAATTGTATTAATCGATAGAGTATAAAAGGCTTTTATAATATATTTATAAAACGGTATTCGGTTTGATTAGCCTATATCCTTCCGTAATTACTTAACCCATTTAGTTTGCAATTCAGATTAATAATAAAATTTGCATAATTCTCTCGTCAAAGCTAATGGTCGCTAAATCCCTTCGGATAGTACACAACTAAGCCAGAGATCTCCCAATGCCCTCGCCCAATTTTATATCGGTTAGTTGAGTACAAGTGGAGATTATCGGATCACTAAGAGCAACGACACTATATAGCCTCGATACGAAAAAGGGTTTATACCCCCGATTTCCCTGAGGAGGTTGGGGAGACCCAATTACGACGAACCCTGGTTCTTGAGGGAGAACCCGGGTATTGGGAGGACTAATCCCGAATCGCCCCTGGCCCTAAAACCCTTAGAGCTTTATTAATAATAACCAGTTGCGGATAATTTCTGGTCCATGATAACAGGCCTTCTTTATTGGTTCGTCGCTCGGTTTTTGTATATTCTTCTTTCAACCTCTTTTCTTTTTTTATATTTTTCATTTTTTTTTCATTTAATATATAAAAAAATAATGTCCCAATACTGTTTACACAAGGAATTGTGTAGCAAAATAACCAATTCTACCAATTCTCGGAACCAATTTATTTGGGCCTTTGAATAAAAAAAAATATATATATGTATACATAATATTTATAATATATATATATATATATATATATGTATATATATATATATATATATATATATATATATATATATACACAGATTATAAAGGAGTTAAACCTCTGAATGAGACATAAAATCGTTTATGTGGAAATAAAAAAGATGCCTGAATTTAAAAAAAAAATAATAAATCTGTCAATATTTCTCCACTCAATTTGTACAGAAGGTTTTCAAATAAAGTTAAGACATTAATCAACTTTTAAGAATAATTGAGGCGTTCTTTTCTCTTTAAAATAAAAATAAAAGTATTTAGTAATATTTCAAGTTTGTTCAATTAATATGTAATCTCAATATTCATTAATATTTAGTGTGAATTCATTATTCTCATTATTTTGGCATGAATATGAAAACAATAAAATTTCGAAAAGTCAACAAATTATAAATTTATATTGCTTTATTTTGAAAATGTTTTTGAAATGATTTTTACATAAAATGTTCTGTTTAAATAAATATGATTTTAATTTGGAAGAAAAGCCTATGCAAAGGGCTTATCCGAAGTCATGATGATTTTATTATCCAATCGAAATAATAAGAAATATGTACTTTAAATTTTTAGAGATTGTAGAACTGCTCTATATCAAACTTACACAATCTTTTACATATTCTTCTTACTGATACGATGATAAAATGTTCTCAAATATATTCTTATAGAAGTATATTTTATAACATAAGTACAAGTAAGTGAATTTACCTATATTTAATAATTTAGAAGTATTAAATTATATTATATTATAGAAGTATTAAAAAAAAAAGATGAGTGCAGGATGTAGAGATCATGGCAGCGAGGGGTCTTAGAGGAGACTGGCTGAATCGAGATCTGTGGCGAGACCTTTTAGAGACGTAAAACAACCAAGTTGTTAAATTCGTTAAAAAATAAGTATTAAATAAATCTAATTTTAAAAAATAAATAAACCGGGTAGCTGAGTGCGTGCTGGGTTAATGAGCTGAAGGCCCCAAGTTCTAGACGAGCTCGGTTGCGAAAGATAAATTATCTGTTTAAAACTGTGATGGAAACAATGACACCTGCAGGCCACCTAGCCTTTAGATAGGGTAGCGTTAATTAGGGAAAATGTTAAGTGTGATTTCGTTCAAATCATCTCCCTCCACAACATAGAAACCGTCCAGTTCTTACTATGTATAGAACTCTAAATTTAAGTTGTGGTGGGTAAAAATCTTTAGAAACTTAAGTTTATATAATTATACTTGAGAATGTTATGGGGTAACATTTTTATGATAGTTTTTCTAAAAGATAGTTTCTTTAGCTTAGTTGTTCATGATTCAATAGTAAACCCCATTTCAATATTTATAGAGCTTTACATAGCCTTGAAGCGGTCATAAAAGAAGCAATGGGACTTTTCGCCGCGAGTTCTGGGACTTTGTGTTGAAGTCCCGTCATACTCGGAAACTTTTTTACTGACGAAAACTATAACTCATGCGCGGTAAAAACTTTTTATATATTTCCTCAGTAGCCCCTAGACCGTAACTTGCCGACTTTTCCCGAGGAAATTTGTCGAAAAAGTTCTTTAGTTGGGCGGCAACGGGATGAAAAATAACAAGAACTGTAACGAATTCCGAGCGCATAAATGTTTAAGTTGCCTTGGGAGAACATTTAATAGAAGAAGTTTTATAATCCGCCATTGCTAGGCTCTGTTAGTTCAGTGAGTCTCATTAGGCTGTGTCAACTCCTTACATAATTCCCACACTCTGTCCCTTCCACCTGCCCTTAGGTAACAATAATATATTTATTAAAACCAAATATTTACGTAGGTCTTTGCTTTTTGCTTCTTTGAGAGCCATTTAGTTTTATGAAGGTCGTTGATTTTCCTTTAGTAATTGAATCATAACATTATCTCAAATAAATCACTAAAAATTGTAGTAAGTTTGATTATGTTGCCAAGGGAATGATTACTCAAATATTATAATTTTTAATACAAGAATGAAAAAATTCCAAACAAAGAGCTTGAAATAAGAAGAGGAAGCACAAACTATATACACTGTATACAACCAAAATTTAATATGTATGTTTATGGCATTTGTTGTATTTAGAAACCCAGGAGTTAAAGAACACCATGTCACATTTTTGTAAGTGTGTATTTGTTCAAGATAGCCAATTTATCATAACTTTAAAACATTACTTATCGTTTCTTCGTTACTTATAGAAGCTTCTTCTAGAAATTTATTCGCAATGCCATGGTTATCCACAAGTAAATGGAAGTATTGATCATCATTTTATTTTCGTTCTGGACATGGCGTCGTTTACCTCCAAGGCAGATTTACATTTTAAAAAACTGGTTTCTTGGTATTCATACTTATTTATTGCTATTCGGTTGCCTCCATCTCGTAGGATCATAGGCCCTGTTGTTCTGTTGCAAGATTTCATTACTTGCAAAATGATCCGTGGTGTAGTAGTTAGCATAGCAGCCTTCTATGCCCAAGGTTGGCAGTTACCTGTTCGGCAGGTGGTCTTTATTTTTTAATGGGAGTAAAAAATCCTTACTTATGTCGTCTTTTGGAGGGGAGGTAAAATGACGTCCCCAAGTCTTTGCGGTGTCAGGTACTCTTTAAAGATTCCTATACTAATTATTTCTGAAAGGTGAAATTAAGGTCTCCCATTGTAGCATCGTCCGATTAGCCATTGTAGCATAGCAGTGGCGATAAGTAAGCAAACAAATAATTACATAAAAACATTCGAATGTTTTTTTTCTGAATTTTCGTCTGCCTAGATTACGTTCGATGATGGTGACAGATTAAATTCCTCCTCCCCCCCCCCAAAATTACGAACAAACATATGACAGTTTTCTTAGGGTGTAACTTTGAAGAGAATTACTGATAGACAGACAGAGAACTGGTCTCCTATTCAGGAAATTCCCAGTATAATTATAAGTATCATTCAAAAGACCTGATCACGAAATCATCCCAGATTTGGTATAGTAACAACTTTCGTCATATAAATAAATTTCTTTTAGAAGAATAAGGATAAGATGTATCAACTTTAACGAAAATTTGGCTAATGAAATACTTCTTCATCTGTAACAACCTTTTGTGCTTTTCATCAAAGCGAAGCCATGACTCCCATTCTTTCCGGGACTAGCCAGGTTTCAAGCAGACGTTTTTGCCTTGTTTTCTGCATAAATTCTCAACAATTTAGATGTTAAGGAAATGCAATATTGCTAAATAAGATAGTTATTGGATATCTTATATAATTCTATTTACATATATTCGGCATCTTAGGATTATTGTATTGATACAGTTATTAAAGATTCAGAAAAACTTCTACAACTATATATGATTAGATCGAAACTGTGAAAATAGCTATATTAGATTTATTTAGAATGCGCAGAATGAAATACGTTAGTCACTAACAGTATTAAATTTGGCAATATATACTTCTAATGCGAAACGTTTTGCTGTATCTATGAACAAAATGTCAATTTGGTTGACGTGCTTGGAAGTTGTGTATTTCTGAGTGTGGTCGGAAATACAGCAGCCATAACCAGTCCTCTGAGGACTGTTTAAATATTTATTAATAAGAAAAACACTTTTTCTTTACATTGATTTACATAGAGTACATTACATTAAAATTTACATTGGTGTGCTGGAGGTATCATAATATTTCTATTTAACTGTTAATAGAACTATTTCGTTAATAACTTAAACTATTAATATAAGAACTATTAAATTAAACTTAATAACTATTAATATTCAACTTAGAGATGGAGATTCAGAAATCCTTTGTTGTAGGTTGCACTTTCTTTATTAATGCATGTATAATTAGAGAGTTGGTTTTCGTACATATTTGAATTATTTTCCCCAAAAAATGTATTGACGAGTAAACTATTCACTCACCTTTCTACAAAAATAAATCAGATAGGAAAAAAAGAGGTGTGCTGGGAATGACATTTGGAAAAGGGACGAGAGAGCTATGTATTTTGACCGCCATGACAGAGAGTTTGGACACCGCCCAGCGACTGTCACCCTGTCAAAGATATTCTTCCCAACTCTCTGTCTCCGGGGTTTTATATATTTCATCTCTCTCATTTCTTGGGTCCTTCTTCCCCGAAGGAGATTAGTTCCCTCAAGTTTCCCGGGAACCTGTCGAACTATGGTAGATCAAAACATCCGAAATATTAGGAGTCTTTAGCAGTGATTGGACAAGCGTGAAGCATTGGAACAACATGTGACTACTAAGTAAGTAGGAATAACAATATAAATACATACATCAAACATAACAACAATTATGATCCAATTATTGCATTATATCAATCGGATATAATCGCTCGGAGTGCGGGAGTGGATGATGGTCGCACAAGACAGGGACACAAGGTGTAGGCTGAAGATGGAAGCCTACAGCTTGTCAACAGCTCAGTGACGAGTTGTTGCGCTGCTGTAGGATTGGATTGAAATTGCTGAAGGGACGCACGTATATCACATATCATATCTTATAACGCAAGATATATCGCTTCTTTTAGAGAACAATGCCATAACCCAAAAAACCTAAATTTTTGATTGAAATTTAAAATATATTTCATGTATGTTAATTTCCATGTATGTTAAAAAATTAAAATTTGGGTAGAAAATCATTCTTGTTGTATTGGAGGTATTAAAATTCTTTTAATAACCAGTAGAAAATTATTAAAAGCTTGAAACTTATTTTAACTTATGTCATTATTACAATAAAATTTCAAGCTCAATCATGATACAACTTAAAATACGCCTCTATTAAAAAAAAATCATATTGAAAATGAACTGGGAGGTGAATTGAAGAAAGGATATAAAAGTAAACAGCATTGATTTGTAATTAATTCTCTTCAACAATATTTTGGACGAAATGCAAAAACAAGAGTTGCTCGGGAACTGTTTGAATTGTTAAGAAATTTCTGAATATCATCACTCATCATTTATGAATATCAGGCTCACCATCGCCCTAGGTAAATGGTTTCTCTAGTCTGGAAAATTACTAAATACTATAATGAAATTTACTAATTATAGTTATGATTGTTATTAAGACGGGGAAGTTCAGAGAAAAAATATTGACTGCTACATTTTCCAACGAAATAACGAAAAGGCTGCTACTAATTCTTAATAATAATCTGGAATAAAAATATAGTTCACGCCATTAATTCAAGGGCAACATCATTGGTAGGATATAGTGTTAGCATAATCAACTAGTCAACAAATAAACTTGAGAGCACAATGCTGGGAGATGGCAAAATTCATCACATTCATCGTGGCTAGAATATAAGATGGCCGTGGGCATGTTTCATTTGAAGGTGCAAGTTCATCTTTATTCATCGCTATGCTGAGACAATTGGACGATTATTACACCACAGCTAATGTTACAGACCCGGTTCTGCAAAAAATTAATTATGAAACAATAGATTTTTCTATATCACTATAAGATTATTTTTAAAGGAAAATTGCGTACAATGTTTTACCATTAACTGCATCATCCTGAGATTGAAAGTGAACGTGAAGGTTTGAGATGGAGCAACTGTTTGGTGAGACTGACGGGTCTTTCATAGTCAAACAGGATCGGAAAATTTACAACAAAAACATAAAGAACGCAAATTCTGTAAGTATAGCCCTTAAATTTTAAATTTCGACTCTGCTCCAATACGCGAGAATTTATTCAGCATGTGACTGATGGGTGCGAAACATTGGCTGAAACGAACTACTTGATAAGGTACCATAATGCATCAACGAATCATATGTCTTTGCAGTAAATTATTATTATAAAAAGTAGTTGTAGAAAATTAGTGTTACAAAGATATATGCTCTGCAGTATATATGCAGTGTGATGTTTTACCACCCGAGTATATCACCATTTACAAAATAAATCAAATGACCAGAGTAATATATAGTATATCACAGTCCCAAGTGATACTTAACTATTGACCATTGGCAACGAAAAGTTGAAAGTTGGAATCATTCTGATATGTTCAAAAAGTGCTAGTAACTCCAATAGTCATTTCCAATGGCTTGATACTGAAAAGCACAAGATACGAGATTGGCCTTGGTTTAGAAAAATTAAAATTCAGAACAAACAGAGCCAGCTCTGCTGGACACCTGCAGGAATGTGAGAAAATCCTAAAATAAGTAAAATCGTTCACATTCCCTTGATTTTTTTCCAGGATGTAGATGTATTACTGAGGAATCCGAGGGGAAAAAAGTAAATAATAATTATAATGAAAGGTGAAAGTGAAGTTTGGCTACAGATAGCACCAAACAATTCGGAGAAAAAAATTCTTCTCGTTTCGATAACATTACATTAACATAATATCAAAACTAAACGAATCATTTTTTAACTTATATTTAAAAAAGTAAATTTATTCAATGATAGGTGGAATTCTTTTATTTTTAATTACTTAAGGCATAACTAATTATTCTTATTTAATAATAATATAAATGTAAATTTAATAAAACAACGGAACTTAACATAATTTCCTCAGAATAGCATTAAGGCGATGGAAATATTTTTTTGAAAGCTTCTTCCCTCAACATTAAGAAGAAAGATAATGCATTTTCTAATCTTTTCCCTCTCAGAGAGTCAGATTCTTTTTCACCCTAATGTTGAAGTAAGATTAAGATTTCTTTGTGGATTCACAAAATACAGATTTAACTGGATAACACTAAAAAGAGGACTTAAATATTTTTATAATTTGATTTTTATATCTGGATTTTGTTATAATATTTGTTGGTATAAAATGCTAAATGAAAATAACGTACACTGTATTAATATGTTACAAAGAAAAATAATTGCAGTTTTTAAACTTTCTCAACGCTTACAATGTTCAGTGCCCTATCGAATTATTTTGGAAGTACGTTTACACACTTGGATGTTACAAATGCCCATTTGAGTGAAATAAGTTTTATTTAAATTTCAGTATAAAATGTACGCATTAAAAATATTGCTTACAAATATATCTCATCATTATCGTTAACTCAAATCCATCTTTCTCTATGGAGGTGAATTTTGTGATAATAGCCGTTCTTGATTTTCGAAGAGATTCACATTCTGATTTGCTATCGTATCAAAAACGTCCTTTTGAGCAAAGAAAACTATTGTAAAACGGTTTTATCTCGAGGATTGTAAAGAGGTTGGATTAAGATTTTAACAACCACTGATGTAGCTAGAGTTTTATCCACGCCTGTATAAAAATAATATGTTTAAAACAAAGCTTATAAAAGTTTATAGCTCTAAATTAGTTAAAATTTATTTTATCTCTGTGAGAGGTGAATCAAAATAGAAAATAGAAAACCAAAAACAGTAGCTTTTGTGAGCTCAGTGTCAGATGTCGAATGGTATCTCACAGGAGCTGACAGTGAGAATATCTCATTATCCGCTGGCAGATATGGGATTTAATCATCCACCGGGGGGGGGGGATCAATCTGTGGGCTAATTGTACATAAGCTCGTCTCTAACCTGCAGTCCTCCGGTTTCATCTTGCCAATGAATTGACCACTTTAACTGCTAATGCCTATGAAATTAGTTTATTTAATATTCTTTAAACTTTATTCAATCTATATAATATAACGATAATAATCTATATAGTATCCTTAGTCTTATAAAAATTAATAAATAAAATTAAAGGAATATATTTATCCCAGGAAGAAGCCCTTTTGAAATTCGAAAGTAAAGTGCTCCGCAGGATATATGGATGTGTGTGTGAGCAGGATTCCTGTAGAGGAAGAACAAGTGCCGAAATAAGCGTGATGTATAAAGACGTCAATGAAGTCACCTTCATCAAATTCGCTCGACTTCGCTGAACTGGTCATATCATGAGAATTAACCAGGGCGATATCCCATTAAAAATGATATCCGACCAAGTGTATGGTACAAGGCTAGTAGGACGTTCCAAGCTTCGTTAGGAGGTTTATGTGGCTGCAGACTCCAGAATGCTACTTGGGCTAAGAAATTGGAAGGCAGTGGCGCACAATAGAGAGGACTGGCAATTCTTGTTGGAGCAGTCTTTGACTCATCACGTGGGTCGCGATGCTCGATAAGAAGAAGAAGAACATATTTATAGTTTTCACGTAGGTAAAATATATACAGTGCAAAAATGAATAGGGATATTGCTAATTTTTTTTAGTATATACTATTATTGTAGCATTTATACTTAGCATTTATATTATTGTATATTTAATAACTCCATTAATATTTAAAGTAGTATAATTTATAATATATATTAACGATTTTCATAATAAAAATAATATTATAATTCCTAGGAAAAGTAAATAAAACAAAATAAGTGTTATCCCTATTCATTTTTGCGCAGTTTATTTAAGTGGTAAATACTTCCTAAAAGATTTTCCGTAACTATCCACCTTAAATTTTATTAAAATATATTATTAAAAAAAAAGGAGAGAAGTGGCTCCGTGGTAGAGCGCTGAGTTGCAATTCCGAAGGTCCTGGGTTCTAGTCCCGCTCGATGGCAGACTTTTATTACATTTTTAAGCCCGGAGATGGATCTTATAGGATCCTCCTGGAGCTCACCCAGTCTCTATAAATTCTTTTCTTCTCATTCTCAGTCTGTATAAATTGGGTACCCAAAATAAGGGGAGGGAATCTGGCTGCTGAGCGTGCTCTAGGGCAATACACCTCTCTGTAAAACCATTGTTCAAGAAACAGTACCGTCTCTACCATGTACTAGACCTCTGACTCTTCACAGGTAGTAGTGGTATAGTTTTTTTTTATTTAGCAAACCAGGAAAATCTTATTTCCTACCTGCCTACATAGTTGTTCCTCCGTGATAATTTGAACTAAGTATAATTTAACTAGAAAAAAAGGAACAAAAACTTTCCGTCTATTTTTATATTTTTGTTTATTTTACAATTGACAATCGGAAAATTCATGGAGGCCCTTCTATCAGTGGCTCCAGAGGGATTTTCGCTTTTATGATTCCTCTGGAGAGAAGGTTGACAACTGGTGCCACTCAGGTGTAAGGTATTTTTATACCTTCCTGCCCTGACACGAGGCATATAGAGCCCGTTCCGCTACCGAAGTTGATGTTTCCATCGATTTTAAAAAATAGGCTCTATCCGGAGATCTCTCTTTTATAACTTTCAGGTCTCAGTCAGATCATTATAGTTTTCCGGTTGAAAAGTCTTATTTCCGGGCAGGCTCCTGATATACTTTATATTAGTAAATCAAAAAAATCCACTTAAAAGTAGGAGAAAAAAAACAAAGTTGAAACTTATAATATAAACTTGAAATATCAGATGACGATGAAAACTGAGACTAATTGCAATCTTGAAGTTAAATTTGTTTTTAAAAGGAGAATTGTATTTTCATAGCTGGAGTAAATGACGGCCAACAACGTTCTATGAATTTTCCTTTCTGTAGTTCCTGAAACAAAACTGAATTAACTTCCCGATGAAAAAAGAATCTTATCAAAACTAGATCTCTTTTTATTTTCCATATTTTTCAGAATGAAGTTATCTTAATTATTTCTTTAAAGACACACATTTAGGACATTTTAAATTTAATTGTTAATAATTTATGTTGTTGTTGATATTAGTAAATTTATATGGTGAATTGCAGAAAAATGGTATAAATCAAGATAGACAATTAAAGAATTGATAATGACCCAAGGGTTCGAAACGACTTTGTAGAAAGCGAGAAAATAAATAATTATGACTGGAGAATGTTTTTTTTTTACTTCTTAGTTAAATATCATCAATTACTAGTCCAGTAAAAACCTATATCATAATTTAAAGACACTTTAAAAATAAACATAAATTGGCTGATTTCGTAAAATAAGACTGTTATTTTCTAAGAATCGTTTCTGCAAAGGATACAGTTTCTCAGCATGCCTTTTTCCATACTCAAAGTTAGATAATAGAAGTACATAGTAGATATAATTCGCACACATTTATATGTCCAACTTCATTAAAACTGTGATGTATATGCAAGTGTATATATATCTCTATTTATTTACATATATACATTTCTAGATTTTACGTTAATATTTTTTTACTTTGTAAATTAATTAACTCATTGCGAAATCCGTTTTACAAAAATAAATAAATGAGTATGGGATAAATTTAACAGAAATTATTTTGTGTATGTGCCGGCGTAAGTGATTTGTATCATCAAAATTATTACTGCTTAATGAGATCGCAGTTGTCGTAATATGCAAATCACCAAATGGTCTTTTTCAGTTGAATATCCTGATTCAAATTTATGCAATGAAAATGTCATGTCCAATTCACGGAATTTCTGCATTATAGTATAATTTTAAAAATAAAAATAATTACTTTTATTTTAACAAAAGTAAAATGTTTAATATTTTATTAAAATGTAATAAATTATATGTTCATATTTAATATTCTGATACCCTGTTAATTCCTTGTAAAATGTTCATAAATTGTTTATAGCTAGTACTCAGGAGTTTGAAATAAAACAGAGGGTAGGGTATACAGTACCCACAATACTGAACAGTCGTGAGGGTTTAGTTGGTCTAAACAAGCGTAAGGGACATTTCAATAAAATAAAATCTTCACTATAACTGCTTATATTATATTTTATTGTTACGCCTAATCAACTACTATGTCATATGCTCTCTCTAAACAGCTCTATACTTTGTCCCAGTAGTAAAAAAAAAAAGGATTTATGTGGGTTTAATAAAGCAACTGAATACGGAAGATGAATCTACGCACATTATATGAAAAATATTAATCCTAATTCTTGCCATCGAAGTATTTCTTCTTTTTTTTTATCTAAAAGCCTATATTAGATTAAAATAGTGTTGTTTATTAAATAAAATAGAAATTAATATACTTTTGTGCGTATTACCGTTCCTTGCATCAATGATGAATTCAAGGTTTTCTTAAAATGGCCTATAAAGAGAATATGTATTCAGGTTTCTTTCTCAATTTACTTTACGACCTGTTTATTTTTGATAGTATTTATTTTCAGATTTTATATTGTTTTTCATATGCACATCTAGAGCTGATATCAATAGGATTATAAAAAATTATTGAAGGGTACCCAAAATTATTATTGTTTTGTTATTTTATAAAGATATCTAAACTATCTTAATGTCTGAACTAATTTGGAATTGGGAATTGGTGTTATTTAAAATGCAGAATTCAGGTTATAAAAAAATGATTCGAGTTTGAAATTTTGACTTTAATGAAGACCGAAATGCGAGGAGTTTGGAAAATCGAGTGCCAGTAGAACAAAAATATTGTGAGGGCGTGTGCCTTAAATATTAATTTTTACTGATAAAAATAGTTAGCAATAATGGTTCAAGAGCTGAAACATTTCAAATGTATAACATTCCGATCCATTCCTGACCAAACCAGGCAAGAATGTAAACAGTTATCTGAATTTTGCATTTTAAGTAATCTGCTATCTAAAATATTCGATGAGATATGGTATTGTGCTGATAAAGTAAATGCGGCCACAAAGAAGAGTATGATGAAAACGATAGTACATATTTTTATTACTATTTGAGGCTTATATTTTTATTTTTATCAAGAAATTAAAAAATAACTGGTTAGTTCCATTTAAGCATTTTTATATAATGAATTGTAATTAATAATTTTGGTGTAAATAATAAATTTAAAATTACCGTGGGTTCCTCAAATGAAAAAAATACTCCTTAATAATGTAAAAACCGGTTTCTAGTATTAATAATAAACGAAAAACTAATTGTTCAGTTTATATATAATAAATAATTTTCAGTAAATTTAACCATAAAAATAATTAGGAAATTCTATTATCATGCGTAGATGATAGTAATCCAGTATTGATAACACCACTACTAGATATCTACAGTTCTAGATCAGAGATCTTATTATATGTCAAATAATTGCAGCCCTAATTAATATTTGAATCGTTAAAATTAATAGTCATATAGGGTGATTTACGGTAAATAAAATTATTGCTGCTATAATTATCGCAGATAATAATAAATTCATATTCAGTAAATTTATTATAAAAATATTAATCCTTATTATGAAATATTTATTTTTTAATTAATACTAATCTGTAGAATGTTTACGATAGCAAACATCAATATAAGGTAATTTATATTGAGCTAGATGTTTTTATTTTATTATTGAAATGAAATGAATTATTTATTATTTGGGCTTCATAACAACCTTTTTCCATAATTAACTTCAAAATAATATATCGTAATTGTTTGCCGTACTGTGATTTTATCTCCGTGTTCTAAAAGAGTTGTCTTATTATTAGTATTGTAATGTTAGAGAGTTATTTCATTTTTTTTGGATGGTTTTTGCAGTACTAGGGAATGATCAACAAGTCGGCATATTATTTATTGTTTTCTGATTTATATAAATAAATTAATAACAATCATTAAATGAATAAGGTTACTTCCAAATGTATAGGTATAAATTCTTAATTTGTAATCCGATACTATTGTTTGATTGTTACATAGACGAAAAATAAAATTGTATGACTCAGTGAGTGCCATTAAGGCCTTTACCAATGTTTTTTGCTATAGCTTTCTCATTTAGAAAATTCATTTTGTCATAAAAACAAATACTAGAGTCATCAGGAAAAACAAGTTTCATTTAATTTTTTATTTCTCATCAAGTTTTTAAATTATAATTTCTTATCTTAGTTTTAAATATTTAATTACTTTCCGTTTCTTTATGCAGATGTACTTATTTATATCAATGACAAATCTCTTGGTTTTGTTAAGATAATGTTTTTACTTTGCTATTTTTATCAGTATTCCACTATAACCTTTCACAAGCCTAATTTTCCCTTTTTTTACTATCATTATATTATTTTTTATTATATTTGTTAAGTTGGAAACGTACGTTTCCGGCTAAATACTTTTTCGTATTACAGTCTTAAGGAATATAGTCTGAGAATAATTCTTGTTTCTATTCTATTCCGTTTTATCTACTGGGTGCCCTAATTACATCTATGAGTTAAAATGGAAATATACGGTATACCTCAGCCTAGGACTAATACTAACAATATATCTGTAGTATCATACTAAAATTTTATGGATATTTCAATTAACTTGAACACATTAATATTTTGACTTGCTTACATTAATTTTTTCATAGCTACTAAACTATTAAGTTGTATTGCTTGTATTTTCATCTTTAAAGGTTTTTATTTAATTTTTCTTTAGTAAATCGTTTTTATGAAAAATAAAATCAAGTGTGACTTGAATAGCACATAAAAATGGAAAATATTTTAATTTTTAATGATTTGTGAAGGATTCTATTTGTAAAAAGATTAAACTATAAACAAATAGTAAATAATACAAATAGCTTTTTGTCCAATTATAACGGAAACCATGACCATAAACAGTTTTCCCCTTAAAACCAAATAACATCAAATTCTGAAATGTTTTCCTTTCATTAATATTCCTCCAAGAATAATAAAATGATCCATATTTCGCAATTGCCCAATGCGGTATCATAAACATTTCAATGCCCGACATCGGAGCCGCAAAATTAAGAAAAGGTGAGGCGAGACTAATGAGCTGAGTTATCCGTGGAACGAGTCCCTGGAACTAGGATTCCCTAAGGACCATCAATCCAGGACCTTATGCAAACAGAAGGCATAAATAAAATGCCCCCCGGGAACTGCTTTTATTAGATTTAAACACAGCGGAGGCCCTAAAGTTCCTATAAGGCCCTAAATAACAATTAGCCCTTCCCCTGGTCCTTAGTCCTGCTTAAATAGTTCTCCAGCAGCTGTCCCGTGGGACGGGCCCTACAGTGATAGGTCGCCTACCTAATGACTAATAAGTCACCTCGTCCTGGTCCCGGTGGGGCGTCGAGTCGAATCTCTGGGGTAATGTTATAGTTCGCCGATAATGATCTTGCATCAAGGGATCAAAAAAAAAAAGAAAATGTTTTTTTTCATGATAAAAACTATAAAATAAAAAATAAATGAATACAATACTAAACAAAAGTAATAAAAATAAATCTTATACACCTATCACATCCTTCTCTTACTTTTACAAAATATACTTATATATTTAATATAAATATATTATTTTATATTTAAATTTAAATTAACTTGGTTCTTGTTAATTTTTTTTAGTGCCTACAAAGAAGTGGTGATTTGGTTCTGTGTAGACTTAGAAATATAATTATCATTATAATAATAGTTATAGTAATAATAATAAGAATTAAAAACAAACTAGGTGTCTTACAACGACTTATGAAAGTATGGAGGAGGATATGACTTACATATTCAACGAAAAAGAACCTTACAGATAAAAGAACCATATCCGTAAAGGGAGAAATATTAGAGAGAGACAAATTTAGGTTATTGTTATGGTTTTGCTTGGAGGGAGCGGAGTGGCTCAGTGGTAAAGCGCTGAGTTGCCAAGCCAAAGTCTTGGGTTGAAATCTCGCGATTTAATAGATTTAATCTGATAGTGCCCGGATATAGATATTATCGAATCTGGGACTCTCCCGGGAATTACTAAGCCTCTATACTACCCAAAATAATAGAGGATTCCGGCAGCTATGCGGGATCTAGGACATATTATCTCCCTGCGCAACCGTTGCCCAAAAGAAAACCTGGAGAACTAAGTTAGGAAACGGTTCAGGTGATCTCAAAAACGTACACAGCTTTAGGAAATTTCATACAATTCTTCAATACATAAGATGATTCAGCGGTGACATACACATTTGGTAGAATTAAATGGCCTGATATGGATCTTGGAAGGATGGATCGTTTCGTTAGAACATATTTTACATTGTAAAATCAAGGACACGCCGTCTGAGATCATATAATCTTCAGCCCCGGGAAACATGGAGGGGAGAGGCCCTACTAGTTTATTGAAAAGTTGAAAACAACAGGAAACACAACTTATGTCGTATATCATGGAATAGTGCTGGTGAAGCATAGGTGATATGTTATCAACGATAACTGAATCAGACTCTCATCGAAACTAGGCAGTTTTTGTGTCGAACCCTTGAAAATTCCTGGAATCAATTTGGAAGCATCTATCCAGAAATGAACTATGTTTCCGAACGTAGCCTTCTGCGTAACCCTTGTTGTATTAGTGAGTAAACTGTAGCTGAAAAATATCAACTGTTTTATTATTAAGAAGCTATGTTAGAAAGTGGTAATGCGAAATTATGTTGGGACCAGGCGAATATAACATACCATCATATCCTACATAATAGACCAGTTTTACTGCTTATTGACAAGGCAGTAAGGAAAGAGCAGATAATTGGGAGATTACCTACCAATGCACATAGGAGTATTCCAATTAAAAACCCGGACAAAATTATTTATTGTATTATATTCCTTTTTTTGTAATAAAAGACAATAATTTATCAAAATTAGGTATATATTATATAAAAATAAACAATAAAATATATTATTATCACATATAATGGTCTGGATACCTACAACATTAATTAATGTTGGTACGACACTAGTTATTTGGTGTCGAATCAATCGGAATCGCTAAGTACTTGATCAGTGACTTGATGCCATCTTCACCGTCTTCGTTTGCAATGCATTCATAATTATGTGTTTTTGACACTAAAATATCCATAGCTTCCTCCGAAAAGGAAGCTTCTTTTCTTTTTTAACTGCATCCTATTACGGCTGATAAAAGGATCAGATGTTAATAGTAAACTTTTTTTGAAGTACTTCTTTGGTTTCCTTTACAATCTTTTTATCTTCTAGCTGTTCGGGCTTGCCACCTATTTAAAGGTGCTTTATAGGCCAAGTGCAATAATTGCTCGAACTTTATTTATTATTATTGAATTAATTTATTAAAGTGTTTTGACGTTTTGCCGCATATATAACGTCCCATGGTCGATGCTGTATATTTCGCGGCATTGCAAACTTTTGCATAGACCATAGTTAGTAAAACCGTGTGATTTATTTTAGCTCTTTCTTCGGCAATTTCAGTTTCTTTGACATTTTTCACTTGTTCTTCAATATGTGAGATTTCTTCCTTAGTTATGTCCTTTGTTTCATGAACCGGTCCTCGGAATCTCGGGAGCCCGAATCGACAAAACCTTACCGAAGATGGAACTGGATTTTGCCATACCGTTTTTCCAGTCTTTCTATTACAAAACACAACCAATCTCACAGGCACCAGAAAACTCAAAAATATGTTAGAGTCATCGTCACCAGCATTTGTAAATGTTTGCTTATATTGTGTTTGATGTGACCCATCACAGCCCCGCTTGGATATTTAAGTGAGATGCTGCTTTTCGAAGTCAGATACTGTTTCAACTACTTCTTTCAAATAGATAATCAGTCGCGAAACCGTATGATCCAGCAACGCCTGGAGTTTAGTTTTCGAAGCCTGTTTCCGTAACACTTTTATTTTCTTCGGCTGGGTAACATTGCTTTTTCGCTTTTTAAAAGAGAGTAACAAGGATAAATTTATTTGCCTCCGCTTTATATCACTTCCCGCTGCTGTCTTGTGAAGTCACCGTTTACAAACCAAGCTAAAGCTTCCTTTGGTGTGTATATAGTCGTAGTTGCTAAAGTACGAATCGTGACAAAATAAATACTAAGAAACTAAAGAACAAATAAATTAATAAAAACCAATAAACAAATGAGCTAGGTAGGTATTAAATAGGACGGCATATATCCAAAGAACTATAAAAGACTATAAAATAAATTGTAAGAATATTATTGTAAAAAAATTAGTGTTCTCCCGTTTTTTATAACAATTTCTAAGTATGTCTCAAAATGGCCGAAACGTTGAAACGTTTTTTAAACTTTTGTGAAACATATTTCACAAATTTAATATAAATCTTTATAATAATACAATATCCATACTAAAGTTGTTTCTTACACAAGAGTTATAACAAACAAACAACAATTTTCTTGATTGAACCCCTGAACATTCTCATGGCTTCCGGTTGGCTCAACCTTGTTATACAAGACGGGGCTTAAACCACGAGTATTCCTCATGTTGGTAAAACAATCCAAGAAGATGGAGAACCCCGAGAAAGGATTCAAAATTAATTAGAGTTGTGTAACGTTGGAGAAGCCATAGATGAAGCGGCTTGGAGCCACTTCCTCTTTAATAAAGATTTGCTATAGCTCGCTTTTTAGCACTTATCATTTTATAAGATTGTTTTCACTATGTTATAATCAATCGAGAAACCCTAAAACATTTTATTACAAATGAAAATTTGCGAGGTAGCTCAATGTGTATGACACTGAGCTATTGAGATGTAGATTGTGGGTTGGACACCGGTTGTGGAAGATAAATTATTTATTTTGCTTAAAGCCCGGGAACAATTCTGTGGTTTATAGTTACTCTCCCAAGGCCCAACCATAAAGTTGAACCCTGGGTTGAGGGAAAACCTGTTGTTAAGTGAGATCTCAGCGAAATTACTTCCTTGCACAACCGTTGGTTAAAAGACAGAACAAGGTCTACCACGTACTGAACCCAATATCCTTCTGGGATATCCTTCTGGTACTTGTTTTTCTTTATATACATGTAGAAATTTGGTGCCATTCACGCATCATACAACTGTTTGCTCCATCTTGGATAGCTCTCATACTGAACAATAATCAATTGTTAAATCTGAAATAAGATATTGTCAAATCAGTTAAACTGTTCCAACTCAACGTTCAAAAAACCAGAAGTTGAACATACAGTACTATATTACTATGTACTATATACTATACATGCAGTATATAGTATAATATTCTATGCATATATATAGTAATATATATGCATAGAATATGATTTATTTTGTTTATTCATTTTTATTTTTATTTTTAATGTGAAGTAATGTGAAATCTTCATTTTTTCAATATCATAAGAAGCCATTTTTTATTTATTATTATTTAATCAGTTTTATAGATTGACTTTTCTACTTGTTTTTTTTCCTTTGTACTCTAAGGCTCTAAATACCACAATAATGTACAGTTACGTTATTCTAAAGGGACTTGTCCCAGAATAAATAAAGAATTTATTATTATTATTATCACTACCCTGGAAAACTTCATTTCAAAATATCAGACGACAAGAATACTGAAAGATTGAGAATTCAATGAAATATTTGCTTACAAGTACACCTAGACTAATCTGTGCGTAGTGTGACATAGCTATGTCTTTTAAACACTTAATGACTGTCTGCAAGCACTTGATAGATATCGGGCTCCAATATAGTTTTTGAATCTTACAGCCTTACATTAGCAGACATAATACCAACTAACCTTTTCCCGCGGCTTCGTTCGCGTGGAATTTGGTCTGCCACATAAAGTTTCGTGGCCCTAAATCCACCCTTGCTGTAGCCTATGTGTTATTCTCATGTATAACCTATATTACTGTAAATTTTCAGCCAAATCCGTTCAGTAGTTTTTGCGTGAAAGAGAGACAAACATACATTTCGCATTTATAATATTAGTAGGAAGTTTTGAACTATTTAAAAAAAACATCTAATACAAAATTATTCAAATGTTTAACATATTTCAATCCTAGCGTATTACATTCCATTACATCCACCCCTTTTTTTTTTAAATAGGTTTATTTATATTTATTTTATTTAATGAAATTTACAAATGTTTTAAAATAATACAACAAGTAAATATAATTATTATTTATTATATATACATATATTGTTGGGTATTTAGAGGACTCGTGGCGATGTCTGTCGGAAGGTTTAAGAAGTTGTAGTTGGGGTGATGGATGGGGTGGAAGAGGTCCCCTTGCAGGCTGTTTGTTCCCAGGCCATCTCATCACGTCTGATTTAGTGGCTCCATTTCTGTTCTCTTTCCTGAGGTGTTTCTCTGTATCACCGTCGTATTTTACGGTTGTAGTCATGCTGTTATCCATTATTTTCCTTAGTTAGTATTCATTACTTTAAGTATTAGAGTACTTATATGCTGATCCAATTAGTTTGCTTCAAACAATGATCTCAGCGAGTTTTTATTTCATATCAATAATATAAAAAACCTACACTACTATGAAGGGCTCAGTACATTGTAGAGACTGTACTGTTTCTTGAACAATGTCCTAGATAAGGCTAAACTGCCGGATTTTTCTCTTTATTTTGGATATTCATATTATAGGGTCTGTGTGAGCCCCAGGAGAGTCCTAGGACTTATCCCCGGTTGCTAAAAGATTAAATAAAAGCCTGCCGGGAGCGGGATATGAAGGCAGGAACCTCGGCACGGCAACTCAGCGCTCTACCACTGGGCCACTCCGCTCCCTTATCAACAAAAGACTATTTTAAAATATTAATTTTTATCACTACAATACTTTAGGCCTTATTGTGGATTATTAACTAGTCTTGGTAAAAAGTGGAAATTCGATATAGTTAGGGTAGACAGGCATTACTGATGTCATAGATTGCTTATTACTTTAAAATAAGAGCTAATAGGAAAAACTTTAACGGAGATAACGATATACAATTTTTTTTTTGTTAAGATGCAATCCAGGTAATGTCTACGGTTAACTATATAGTTTGTTTACGTTTATGTACGACAACAAACAGTAGTCAATACCCACTGTACTTCAGTTAAGAAGATGATACCAAAGATAATAAAACATAAATACAATTAAAAAAGATGGAGAGGAAGAGAAAAGTTCAATATTTAATAAACCGTGAATAAATAGAACGAATAGCTGTTTATAAAAATTAAACCAAATGTTACTTACTTTTTGATCTATATTCTATTTATAATTTTTTTATCTTACAAATTTAGTTTAGTTTAGGAGTTTAGGAATTGTTGGTTGTAGGCAGATACAACTTTTGCTGTGAATCGACTATATAATTATATCTAAAAAATGAGTTTTAAGTATCCACAGGGGAGTACATGAATAATCTCAAGTAAAACCTAGACGATGAGTCTAAGTGCTGAGAAGAAGGATGATTAATAGAATATAAGACAACATATATTCCGTACATATGAAGGCATGATTTACATATAAAAATTATTACATGTAAACACAGAGAAGTCTTACGTGACCATAATTTATTTGAGCGTGTTGGGGCGCAGGCACTTTTTGGTCTAAGGCGGTAGAAACATGGACGAAACTCTGCTATTCACAATAATTGTCAGGGACTACTTAATAAACACATGTAAAACCTAATTATTATTCGTTTCTACTCTTAATAATTCAGGAAGCTAAATCTTGAAAACACGAAAGAAAAAATTGCTCCTTTAATCTATAGTTGGAATATAATTAATATTCCCTCTTCGGAAAACTTTAGGGAGAAATTATTATTTCAGACCCTTGAAGATCCTTTCATGACATTATCCTTTCACGATATCCTTGGATATGAGGAAGTATCTAGAATTACGACTTGGAAGTCACATTTAAGTCGAGAGAGAACATGAAAGATCGCCTGACTCGTGGAATCGATCCAGCGCTCTCACTCACCCTCGCGCCGATAAATAACCAGAAACGTCACATTAGCGACGTCGTCTACCTTCACTGCGGTGCTTTGTGAATAGAGCTGATTTTTTAACAGAAAATTTAAATAATTTATGTCGATCTTTTCATTTAAAAAATGAACACTGTGCTGCCATTGCTTTAATTTTTGGCAGTTATCATATAATGTTAAAGATACCAGTTAACATTTGATTCAGGCTACTTCAAAATTTACAGGAGAAACGCTGTAGTTTCCTAATTAATTACAAAAGACTCATAGACATGACAATCGATAGATTCATCTGGACTTTTTTGGACGGAGCAGAGCTTTGGTGATCCCCCAGGCCTTCGAATTTCTCTCGTATTTAATCTTTACAGTCCAAAATCCTCAATCTTACTTACTTTGTTGCAAACAAAGTAATCCATAAAGAACTTAATGCACCCCTTTTTACTGTTTTGGCCCGAATCCGATATTATTCTTTTCATGAAAAAATTTATTCCCACTCAAGCCTAGCAGTTTTTTCAAGCCTAGCAACCTCTTCAATTCCTGATAATCCTCTGAGGGATTTGAAAAATAGAAATCCTCGTGACCTTCTAAGTTGAATTGGTTATCTGAGTATTGTCAGTGGGTAGTTTCTATATTTGTTTTTATCCATGCCATTATATATCATTCCTGCCATTTACTTGTTGTATTGTATAATACAGTTGTAAATTTCAATGAATAAATTAATAAAAAAACGTTTGATTTAAGATCGCTAATCAACTTATCAGACTGAACCAATGATATGAGATATACTGTTTAGCCGCGGACCTATACTATTCGCCTATCGGAACAAACCGATCCTTGCCTCTAAGATCAGAAATATACTTTACAATTAAAGTCAAGGAGAGGGGGAATGACGCTTGGAGCTGCGGGCACTTACAGCATGGACGCCTAGCGGGACTGTCATACCAATTTCATATTATAAGCAATTTCTATTAACGTTTTATTATCGCTCCTAATCAATGTTTTTTTTGTATTATTCATTAATCATCTTTATTCATTAGATCGCTATTTTGCATGTTTAGTCTGTAAGTGCTTCTTGTATAATTGTTACCATTAAGTTTAATCATTTATCACTTGTATATTTGCTTAGTTAAGAAAAAGATATGTCAGATGTCCTTAAAATTAATAAATTAAACGCTATGTTAATATCTGAGATTTCATTCAAATTCCCGTTGTACTTAAATTTACTTCATATTAAATTGTATTCAGTCTAATCACGCCCTAACATATACTGCATTTAATATTTGGTAATGTGATTTTTTTGGGTACGCGCTTATAGTTTATAACTGTATAAGTATAGCTTACAAACCCAAAAAGATTTTTATTTTGAATCTCGGTCAAGCATTGCTGCTTTCCAGGATGTTCCAGGAATAACCGCTATGGGTAAGTGACGGCTTTTCAGAGGGAAAGAAGTATATATCCTCGTGGTAACGAGGATCAATCATGAACTTCGGGTCTAGACCGTTTTATCTCTGTCCTTGAACACGTTCTTCGTCGCCAGAAAGGACACTGGTGAATCAGCATCAAAGGGACTAGTTATAGAGCTATAGATACCGTCCTGCTGCACAGTTTAAGCTATGGTTAGTTTCAACGGTGACTCGTCTCCAGGTTGTCTGTATGTGCTCCCACAAGCAACATATATGTCTGTAAAGGTGACCACAACGTGTGGTCAGAGACCTCTTGTGGACCTAACCTACAGTGGTACAAATACAAGGTGTTATTATAAATCCATTACATACATATTTCATGGATTTATTTAGGTTTCAAAAATTCTTGTACACGTCTTCGAAACTATCAATGTTTGTTATGATTTGCTGTCCTAATGAACCACAGTGTATGTGTTGCATTTATTATATATAATCAACACTGTTATATTAACCTCCTACACAAATATGTTTAAAACCTCGACTGAAACTACAATGTTGTTAAATAATCTATTATAATTTAATGCCAATCGAAATTCGCTCAATAAAATGCTGGATAGGCTGGCATGAGCAACCTCAGGAACTGGAGGGATCGAAGAGCAACCCGTATTACTAATTCTCATCCAATATTCCGAGGCACGTACTCAGCGCTTATTTGCATTTTAATTTAGTCCCTCCTGTCAGAGGTTGTAAGCTCAATCACTAGATTTACATTGTTTTATATCCCCCCTCTTTAGATCTTTCACCGGTTAGTTACCAGTTAATGCGGTATAATCATCAGCTTTAAATAGTTCATAATTTGCTTTCAATTAAATTGTTACTAATTATTATTAAATAGGAGAGGAATCGTTCAATGTTAGAGCTCTGAGTTGCTGGGCCGATGGTCCTGGGTTCATATCCCGCTGCTGATAGATTTTATTTAATCTGTTAGCAGACGAGATGGATCCTAAGGAACTCGCGATGCAAATACACATAATGAGACGAAGGTTAAAATATTTTGTAAAACAAACATCTGATCTTTTTTCCAATTCGTATGAGCTCTAGTAGTAAATAAAGTTCTGTTGTTGTTCTGTCGACTTTGCCAACTGAGACTCGAGTTTCGCCTTTTCAACTGCCGCTTAAGTAAATTGATATTTAAGTGTGGCGAGTTCATCTGAATCAGCTATTCTTACGAGTAGAAATTGGTGAATTTAAAAAAAGAAAAATTATAATAATTAACTAATGGATTACTAATGGATTAAGTAACAACACAAATAAATATCGGGTTTCGTCACCAGTTATAAATGGACTGGTACACATTTTTGCAAAATATTATAACCTTTATGTCACCTGGTGTATTTACATTGAGTCTATACAGTAATAACTTTTATATATATTATATTTTATATATATATATATATATATATATATATATATATATATATATATATATATATATATATATATATATAAGGAAAGGAATGCAAAAAAAGTATAAAGAAATTTTATTTGGATATAATTTTATTACTTTATTATAAAATATGGGCAATATTATACAGTTAAGATGGGATATATTTATGTAGGAAACTATATGGGAGGGACAGAGGAGCCGAGATATGGCAGTTGAGTGCGGTAATAAATAACGGCCGTGCGCTTTAGCGAAGGGCCTCTGCCGGTTTTATGACCTGTCTCCACTCCACAGTTGTTATTCTAATTTTAACAACACACTTCACAGCGCTAAGACTTATTGCCCCTCTCCTCCTGAAAAATATATTACCTCACGCCTGAATTATATTCGCAGCTTGTCTCTCATAGCTAATGGAAATTAACCTACTTTATCACAACACGGCACTAAAAAACAGAAACAGGATCATGTGTTCAATTCTGCCTCGTATAATATTTCAAAAGTCAAATTATTATGGAATTATTGGAGTTTAGTCTAAGGAAGGGATTGATTGTGGTTCATCTAGTATGAACATATCGTCCTTGCCATTTCCAACTATCGAATGTAAAAATCGGTACTTTTGAGGAGAATTAAATAAAAGCAGTTTTAAGGTTCAATTAAAATTAGTGCCTATAGTCAAACCAATGACATTCGTTATAAATTGTTTTTGTGACTGATAGATGCTTCTATATGAATTTTATATCAATTATCAATCCTAAAACAACTGCTAAAAGTCGAAAACGAAAACTGTGTTTTTTTCACATTTGATACCTTGCGATGGCAGGGACGATATACTCGTTAACGTCAGATACATAAAATTTATAATATAATATTTAAAAGTATAACATGCAAATAAAATGTGCTGTTAGGGAAAACCACAAAGCAGAGATTTTGAAAATGGCTTTTTGAAACAGGCCTTACCCCATGGCTACGTAAGTCTCATAAATCTACTGATAACCTAGCTCAGAGTCCTTCTATCGGGAATAGTATTGTGGTTTACCATACTGTCAATATCCGTGCGCTGCGTTTTGTGGAAAGAAATATAGTTCATACGTCTTGACCCCGAACAGCCATAACCTATGATTTATTAACCTATAGACCGATATGTCACTGCCCTTGAGCTGTGGACAGCTTGCCAATCTACCAAGGTACGTTCTGGATGGAGATCACAGTTCGTTACAGTCTGAGATGTCTGTTCCGCATGTAATGTGATATTTGAAGTTCTATTTTTTAATGAAATTAAACATGATTCCATTCTTCAGATGATTACTAAATATTAAATTTAAAAGACTGGTATAATTTTATTTTAAATATAATTTTCAGGCTTTTGATCGAGTCTGGCATCCGGGACTGCTGTGCAAACTCCGTAAGTTCTCACCTTCTACTTACTTCCTTATTATCAGTCCCTACTTCAGAATTAGAACTTAATTAATTCAGTATTTACCCAGTCTGCCGGTGTTCCCCAAGGTAGTATCCTGGGACCCATCCTATCTATACACGATATATACAGCTGACATCCCAACCCATCCAAGCACTATCCTCACTACGTACGCAGATGACACATGTCTGTTATCAGTAAATAAGGATCCAGTTGTTGAATCCCGATCTCTTCGATCCCATATCTCATACCTTCAAGAATGGTGTCAAAATTGGAGAATTATAGTAAACCCTAACAAATCCCATCAAATTACCTTCACTCTTTGTCGTAAACCTACGAATCCCTGCCCTACTGCATCCTTTAATAATATTCCACTGATCCCTGTCGGACGGATACGTTACCTAGAACTCCATCTGGACAAACTACTCACTTGGAATCCTCATATAAGACTGAAAAGATAAGAAACTGCTCGACATTTTCACCTACTTCAACATTTATTACACTTACTGGACAAACGCTCTAAGCTTCCAATTAATTACAAAATACTCATTTACTACATGACAGTTATCAGACCTATTTGGAAATACGGAGTTGAGCTTTAGGGCTCTACTCATCCAATTCATCTCGTATCCAATCCTTACAATCCAAAATCCTTCGTAAAATCCTCAATGCTCTTATTATGCCACAAACAAACTTATCCATCATGATCTTAATATCCCATATGCTGTTGATTTGGCCTAAACTAGATACCTATCCTTCCATGACAAGCTCCATACACACTTGAATCCGCTAGTCTCTCAACTTGCTTCTCATAATTTTCCTGATAACCCTCCGAGGAGTCTGAAAATAAGATGGCCTCGAGACCTTCTACTATAGAACTTTATTGGAGTGCTATCAATGGATAGTTAGAGAAACTAATCCGTTATCAGCCAGGGATGGGTTGTTTGGGATCTGGGAATCTCTTCACCCAGTCTCTTTAAAGTGGGTACCCAAAATAGGGGAAGATAAGGCGGTGATCTAGTAGTGATTTGATCTAGTACAAATCCCATCCCTACACAACCGTTTTATAAGAATATGTACAGTCTCTATCAAGTACTGAACTCTAGACCCTTGGGTTGTAGTTATAGAGTGTTTTTTTTTTAATATTACTAATACATTTTATTGACATCTGCTTAATCTTTAACACACTGCAGTTAGAAAAAAATATATATTGAGGTAAAAAAGAGCTTGGCCTGGCGGGTTTATAAAGGTGATAAATGCGAGTATATAACTCAGCCTCTATAACTGACACGTCTGAATCCAGAGTCGCTATAATTAACTTAGGGCCCACAATTCCTCATCGGTCGGTTCGCTCCTCTTTGCCCAAACTGTGAAATACTGTGGGCGCCCCCTCCCCAATTCCCCCTTCAAGGTGTAAATATGTCAATTTTAGTGACGTGTTATATCTACAGCCACGGTGAATAAGTTGTTGTCCAGAGAGAGTTAAATGCTTTCAGATGACCGAAATCGTATCATTCTTGCAGTTTTTTGGATTTAAATGGAGTTGTATTATAAGCAATAACTCTCTTTCAAGCCAATGCCTTACTTAGCCCTTTAGTAAGTACGAAAAAAACTCTATTTCACTTACTTAAGTACAAGAAACTCATTTTGGAGAAAATTACACTTAATCAATTATTGACCGGGACTGTATGTATTTATTCCTTCCTTTTCAGATTATAAGGAATATTTATTGGCTTAGTTTTTAATTACTTAACAAAAAATAGTAGATTTCATTCATCAGTAATATAAGAAGCCTGTCCAATCAAATAGAAACATTTGACGGTCAATCTTGGTATACAAAAAATATTAAAATCGAGATAAAGAATCACATGTACTTACGCTCAGATCAATAATTATATACATTTTCAAGTAGTTTATTTACTAAGCAGAACATGCGTTGTACTCAATACAAGATATCAATAATTTAATTGAAATTATAATTAGTATACACTTATACTAATCTTGCATTTGTATTTATAAAGGTGCTAATGAACTTTATTTCAATTTTTAGCATTATTATTATCGTTAAATTCAATAATATTTTGATCAGTTATAATTTCAATCATTCAATAAAACAAGGCATTTAAAATCTTTTACGGGAAACTAAAACTACAACCAGTTATCGATGTTTTAAGCTATTGTTACTATCAATTGCAGAACTTTTAAGCGACCTTTTTGTTAAACACAATTATTCTTATATCAATGAAGCTTTAACCTTTAAACTAAAGATGACTAAAAGAAATTGCATAACTCATGCAAATGCCGCTAGTTGTCGCCAGTCTCGCGAAAGCCGATGATGTCGATGACGCGAAATCCTAAGTTTTCCCCCTACAAGTAGTCGCTAAACGCGGCTAAAGAAGTTTTAACTTCGAAAATAGGAGATTTCGTTTAGCGAAAATATAAGAAGGCTGTCTGATCAAATAATAACATTTGAAGGTCACTGCTAATATTTAAACAGATACATTTTTTTATAAATGGCTATAATTGAAATATTCCCAAAATTAAACTTTGAGTATTTAATTTAAAAATAAATAACTGGTGAGTCAACGGTCAACCGTTCACATTACGAAATATAAGACCGCATAGCACACAGATAAATTGGCACAGAAGTATTTAAAAAAAAATAGAAACTCATAAATAAGCATTAATATTATAGCCTTTAATTAAATAAAATACAAGCTTTAAATATATGATTTACAAATAAATAACTAATGAGTCAACGGTTCACCAATTCAGATATACCAAACATCAAAGAAAGCATATCCACTGACGTATACTAAATGGGCACAGATGTGTGAAGGGTAAAAAAAGAACGAAATATGGAAAGGAAGATTCACAATTCCGTTTTTATCATATTGAAATAAAATCTGGCTTACCAGAGCATAAGGAATGAACTCAGTTGAAAAGTCATTCTATGAAATACCTTATTTTCAAATACGTTATGAAGTTGTTTGTACATTCTTCACGTTTCATGGAGACTGTACGGTTTCATGGACAACGATTGTGCTGGGTGATGATTTGTCCTAGACCACGGTCAACCGCCAATTTTTCACGGTCAACTGCGTTACTCGAATACATCCAACGTTTAATTATTCAATTATTATAATTCATTTAATTAAAACGTTAATGCATTTAGCCTTTCAGTTTCTACGTCTTCACCAAAAAGTCAAGTACCAAGGTGGCCCTAGGATTTTTTGAAGGGAGTAAAAAAATCCTCGGTTATGCCGTCCTTCTAAAGGAACGTTAAACGGGTGTCCCGAGCCTGTACGATGTCAGGTACTCGCTAGATAACCTTATCGTAATTAAATTTAGCCTTAGCAGCATAAATGGACGTTAAATGAACAAACAAGTGAATCCTTTTCAAAATATATCCGTAGCCCCGATGAATAAGTTGTTAATTTGAATTTTGCCTAGAGTGAGTTTATTGTATTCTAGCAAGCGGAATTGTGTCATGATCGTAGTTTTTGGCTAAAACGAAGTTGCAAAATAAGCTAACAAGTTATTCACCTTGGCCATAAATAATGCTGCTTGACATAATAAGCATACATATTGTTGACAAAAACATATATTTTTGGTACGATAGATAATTAGATATTTAATATTTAATGAGCACAAAAAGCAAATAATTGAAAACACTTATTGGCTCACACAATTCTGAGCCTCAATGTGTGAGCACAGCCGAGGATAGAATTATTTCAACACAGACACAATTCTCCTGTTAGAGCTTCCCTTCTGAGGCTTCGTTGACTCGGAAAACTTTTAAGGCGATTAAAATATCCCTAAAATCACTCACGGGCCTTCACCTTTCCCCGACCTACCGTGGAGAGCTCCAAATCAGTTTAAACTGATAATTCGGTTTAGCGAGGAAGGCTAAAAGTAAAAGAGTACGGCCCTTCAACTGAAACCACTCCATGGAGTTAGCCAACATTTTTAACCGAATGGAAGCTTCGCTAAGTCAATTATTACTAAACAGACCAGCAAAAAATCCTTTAGTGCAACGCTTACTCTCTCAGCTCGTTTTTCATTTGCCTTCTTTATTAGCCATCGCCTAAATGGGCAAAGGATATGGGGTAAAAAACTATCGGTTGCAGTAATTTTGTTTTATTACCAGTTTAGTTTCTAAAGATAGAAATAACCTAATAATCTTCTATATTGGAAAAATCCTTGTCCATAAATATAGCTTTATTTTAGGAATTTTGAAATTTATTTTTTATCTAATACTCCCCTTCAAAGTAAATTCCATTTCAATTACATTCAACCAGCTTTTTGATAGGAATAGGATTTGATGCGGGATCCACCACTCATTCAGAGGCAAAGAATTGTTCACATCCAATTTTTACATCCTTGTAATTAAAATAGATCCGATTTTTTTTAAGAAAATAGCCATTGATCTAGACAAAGCTGATGGTACAATATCAAGGCTATCCGCAGGATGATACCAAACATTTACCCCTTGCAATTCCAATAATTCTTCTTAAGACCAACAAGAAGGATTTACAAGAGCATTGTCGTGTTCCGCACTGGCATAGTTCCAGTTGACCAAAGTGCAGTACCAAAAACTGCATAAACTCTATTTAGCTGTTAAAGTAAAGGAATTTTTTAAATAAACTGCCTCAGGTAAATTCTTAAACTGATAAATGCCTTGAAAAATGACCAAACACAAAGCGTCACGTTTTTTTTTCTATCTGATCAATCTTCGTCACTTGATACAAAGTCTTTCCAGAACCAGGCAACGATGATCAAAATCAGGGGCAGAACCAACTACACATTCAACAATAACATCATCAATGCCCGATTGGTGGCCTCATCTGGATTCATTTGAATGGGTCATATTCCCCTTTTGTTGTTGAAACGCCTGCACAAAATTGAAGGATTATTTTGATCAATATCTTATTCTCCTTCTCTGAAACGAGTTTATTTATAAAAGGCAAAAATTAATGATGAATGGGAACAAATAAGAAGTATAAGTAGGTCAAAAATATAGGGTAGTCGTATTAATCTGGCAGTGCTCTCAGAGTTAGGAGATATCGAGGGAATACTTGATGCTATAAGCCTCACATCAATCACTCCATCCATTTGAGAGATTTGGAAACTGAGAGTTGTTACATTTTATTTTGGCCCAGATTAGTCAGTTCTCCCCTCTCTTAATTTTTATAACAAACTAAAAACAGGTTGATAAACTCTAAATAAGTTTACAAGGTTTAATCTAAATCCAATAAAATTCAGGGTATAGTTAGTGTAATGTCAACTATTCTGGAAACCGAAGTTTCGGTCCACGCTTGTGAACCATTATCAGGAGTATCTTTATATATTTAATGATCTTAGATTAACTCAATGAACATAAAACTATCTTTTTGTGTTTTTAATGAATTATATTAAATAGTTCTGGGCCACACACTGACACACTTGTTTCTAAACATAAAACTAACACTTTTCATTACAATTCGACAAATGTTTCTGGTGCGCCGGTGAATCACTTATTTTGGACAAAATTTATCCACATCTTCACCGGGGCTGTAGAATTAAAAACAATATTAATGCATAAATTGCTTTTGGAACATTATCTGAAAATGCGAATACGCCCATTATCAACATTCTACTTGAGCCATTGGGAACTAATGGTCATAAGAACTATTTCAATCCTTTTGCTCTATAAAGGAAGCTATAATTTATTAATATGTATTTCCGAAATAGACTTATAAGAAGTAAATAAAACATTAAAACACATTTATATAATATAAGGAAGAAATAGTTGGGGGTGCAGTCAATAAAAACACCTAAATAACTGTAACTTATTTATTGTGTGCCAAGGTTCTTCTCTAACATTAAAACATATTGTTTTCCACTCCCTTACCCTGTCTGACCCCTAGATGAGACACTTTAAAACTTCATATTCGATTTACTATAAATTGTAATTACTACCTAACTGTTTTAGTCAATATGCCACCAGGAATCAATTGAAAAATAGGCCTCATTATTTATTACAATCTTAAGCTGCTAGTGCAATATCCTTCTTTATGTCGTCTTTCAGAGGAGACGTAAAATTGCTGTCGCGAGCCTTTTGCGGTCTCAGATACTCTCCAACATCAGCCGATTACCCTTCGTAGCATAAAGTGGTGTTAAATAAATAAATAAACAAACAAAATTCTATTTACTTACTATTACTACTTGAAGTAACATTTTTACTGGATTCTTATTTTCCGATGGGAAATGCTTAAGGTGTTTAAACCATGCTCATTTTCCTGTTTAAAAGCTTTACAGTAATTTTAAAAAAAACCTTCCCTCGTTTTTTTTCTAAAATATTCATTAATGACTATTAATGTGAAATAACTCTATTGTGTGGATGAAATTAATTTAGTTCTCCAGTTTTAATGAATAGATGCTGCTTTTAGGAAGGTGCTATCCCATTAAGTAGGTTTCGCAGCTTGAAATTATGATTTTTTTATTATTGAGCTTTTGGGAAGTGAAATTTGCGCATCATCAGATAATAACGCATTAAAAAATTGATGACAAAATGTTCAACACATCATTAAATATTCCGGCACAACATTAAGATACATGTATCTATAACATGTAGCATTTACTGCTCAAGACTGGCTGGGGTTAAAAGCTGTAAGTTTGTATGTTTTTTAATGGTGAAGATAATAATTCCTTGCGTGGGGAATACAGTACTTTGTTTTTTTAAATTGTATAACTTAAAACAGTAATAATAAGGTTCGAGGAGTTTCATTTTGTATTTATAAAATGGATAGAAGAGTTTCATTTTGAGATAGTCTGAAGCGGGACCAGCTGTTATGTTTCTCACTGATTATAAATTATCATCACTATTGATTTATTCCAAAGGGTTATTCTAAATCTGGTTGTGGCAGATAAATTATTTAATCCGTTACCAACCGTGACTGGACCTGATGGGATATGACGACCTTCTGGCACTGAATCATCCTCTATTAAGTGAGTACCCTTGATTAAAATCTGAAAATAAAAAATAGGAAAAATCTGGCGGTTGAGAGTGATCTGTGGAAAATCAATTTCCTGCAAATTACAACGTTATCTAAGACGTGCAGTCTCTACCATGTACAGAACCCAAAACCGTTCATGAGTTGTAGTGGTATAGGTTTTTTTAAAATGTATTCCTTTTTATTATTTCTATATTGCTGTTCTGATGTTAATAATAGTTTATTAAACCTGAATCAGACACCAATGTCTAAAATAAAAAAAAAACACTACAACCCGTGAATGGGTCTGGGGTTTATTACTTGGTAGAGACTGTACTGTTTAATGGACAGTGGTTGTGGAGGGAGGTGATTTGTCCTAGATCATGCTCAACCGCCATATCCCCCCCCTGCACTTTATAGATACTGTTTGAGCCCCAGGAGAGTCCTAAATCTCACATGATCTATCTGCAGCCACTACCAGAATAAATAGAAGTCTTATCAGCAGCGGGATTTCAGCGAGGATTTTCGGCATGGCAACACTGCGCGCTACCACTGAGGCACTCCGCTCCCGATGTCTACAATATTTATTTCAATAAAGGCCATGGATACGAGAACTATTTAGTCACCAAACATCACCAAGAGAGAATTTTATATTTATTAACTTAAGTATTTAATAATAATGCATTTATAAAATTTTATATCTATATTTATTAGAAGTTATGAAACTTCAGAATTATGAAGTTATGAAAAACACACACGCACACACACACACACACACACACACACACACACACACACACACACACACACACACCCACACACACACCCACACACACACACACACACACACACACACACACACACACACACACACACACACACACACACACACACACATACACACATATATATATATATATGTTGCTGTTTATACAAAGATGATGGCTCAAAATTACGGGCCGAAACGTGGGCTTTCAGAAAAAACAACATTACAATCTCACCCTAAAAAGCACAAACACCCTTTTAACACGAGCTCTAGTTGTTTACAATTCCCTAAGGCCTTTAATACATTAGCAGGATCTCGTTGAGGGAGAGGTTAGTGAATCGAATGAGCATGAATCTTTTATAATGCCATGTGTGGCTCCCGCGCTCTCCAAACCTCTTAGTTTAATTGGAATTGCCCTGTGAACTCCATCCTCCGGGGAAAGGTTCAGAGACAGATGTATCAGGATTCCGGAAGGAAATCTTTATTCCTGATTGCTTCTCCTGCCAGTTCGAAAACTGAATCAGGACTCCCTCAAGAGTTCTCGTCCTTATTGGCTTTTAGAGACTTTTAAAACGGATAAGATACTTTCTAGAGGCCTCGGCAGGCATCTCAAGGAGTAAATAGAGACTTATGAATTGACTTATCGAGAATTAAGCATCAAAATTTATATGTTTTCGTTTAAATGAGGATACTTAAGGAAGTGTCACAAACTCAATTAGTATTGAAAACCCTTAACCCTTTGACCTACATAAGTCCCAATTAGGTGTCTGTAAACAATAATGATTGAGCCTTTTTTATGGAAAAGGAATAAACAAAAAAAAAACCCAGTCCATGAAGGGTCTTGGTCTCAGTACGTGATAAAGACTGTATGTTCTGGAGATTTGACAACGGTTTTGCATGGGGGTGATTTATCCTAGATCACGACAGTTTGCCCCTATTTTTGGAACCCACTTATAGAGGCTGGATGAATCCCAGGAGGATCTCAGATCACAAAGGATCCATCCCAGGCTGATAACAGATTCAATAAAATCTGTCAGCAGTAGGATTTGAATCCAAATCCTTCAGCATGGCAACTCGGTGCTGTACCACTCTATCGCCTCAATTCCTTTTGTAGAGAAGGCAAAATGATTTTTTTTACATAGGACATAACTTAAAACATAAATAATATTCATAGAAAAATTAGTAATTAATCATGCTAATAGGGTGCCAATGAGGAGTAAGTCAAAACTGGGAGTGGCTTAGTTTCTATGAACGGTGCTAGTTACTAATTTATAATTTAAACTTTCGTTTTTGTTTGTTAAAACGGTTTTTCGGTTCTCCTGTAAAATTACTAACATTATCTCGACAACGCCTCAATTCATTTCATCC
Source organism: Arma custos (assembly GCA_037127475.1). Classification (NCBI taxonomy): domain Eukaryota; kingdom Metazoa; phylum Arthropoda; class Insecta; order Hemiptera; family Pentatomidae; genus Arma; species Arma custos. Next base: position 50,702,313 of record CM073764.1, on the reverse strand, counting down.
CTTTCATAGAGAAGGAAATATATATTACAGATATAAAATAGTAAGGCTTTGTTATACAGAAATAACTTTAAGCATAAATAATATTTGTAGAATAAATTGAGGAGTTTTATTTGTGTTAACTAGGATTAATGCCCAACTAATAACTAGATCGACACTGAGTTTCATTCATCTATTCCCTCCTAAGAGCAGGGTAGATCAGTAAGTAATCACGTGGACGGGAGGATGGAGAAGCCTCCCAAGGCTCTTCTAGCGCCCTTCGTTCATCTCTCTGCAGTTGATCCTTGCTCCAGAATTGTTTTAGTCTCCTTGTCGGGTTCTCTGGTGATGTCTATCAGTAATGATTGTAACAGTAAGTTTGGATGACCAGCAATTGAGTCATGAAAGATTTGTTAGTTTTTCTCGATCGTTTCAGTCACGAGTGATATGTTCAGGTCTTTTTGAAATTGTTTATTAGTTATGTAAAGTGGGGAATGAGTAGTGAGGAAGGGATTCTGGCTGATAAAGTTGACTGTTCTTTAAGTGAGATTTTTCGCATAAGCCCCACAACTGCATGTCACAATTCAATAAGGTGATTATAACTATTACTATGCTATTTTTTAATATTTTTTTTTGTAGGAGCGAATTAGTTTAGCAATAATTAGAGCGCTGGTTTACTGGCATGTGGGACCCGGTTCGAAACCGGTCGAGGCATAAAAATTACTTATTCTGTTATCAGTCGTGAATTGACCATGTGGGATCACCGACTCTATAAAAAGGGACCAATCTTGGGAAAAAATTATTAAGCTAAAGTATAAACTTTTAGTTACACCATATTTTTTATGAGAAGGTTGGAAGTTCGTAAATTTCTTGAAACTCTTGAATTGTACAATACAAAATATATAAGTTTGCTGTTCATTTGAGAAAATTGAAAAATCTTCCCTTTAAACTCAGATCAGCTAATCTCTTAGAAAACCCCAATTTCTCTCCAAGCTATAAACTACAAATACTGAATATCCAAAAAGTACAATAGATAATTAATATAAAACAAATGACGAAAATCAAAGACATGATTCAAATAAAGTAAGGTAAAAAAAAATCATTATGAAGAACGTAGAGGGAATACGACTATTATAAAAAAGCAAAAATTCGAAAGATAATAAAATTGTTAAGGCATGAGTATAAAATATGTTTAAATAATATAAACATTACTTTATATTATATATACATTTATATGTATTGTACTTATAAATATACAAAAAATGATAGAGGAGTCGACACCAAAGAAACACAGCCTACCTGTTGCTACGGGATAATCCTGAGGACCGCTCCCCCCAATTTGATTACAGGGCTGGCAAACATGGTCCCTAATCCCATCAAGCTATTAGCCCTTCTGTGGCTGTCGTAATGCACCTCTTCCCACTCCCTACTGATGAAATAGCCAATTGTCAAATACCTTAATACCTTTAATTACATTTTATTAATTCAAATTGAATAATATATGGAGAATTGAAATTTGAACTATAAGGCCGGCCATAAAACCAGTAAACCACTAAGACCCGTGAACGAGTCTGGGGTTCAGTACATGGTAGAGACTGTACTGTTTCATGGACAACGGTTCTGGAAGGAGGTGACGTCCTAGGTCACACTCAACTTTTTTCCCCCTTATTTTGGATACCCTATTATAATATTTTATAGAGGCTGGGTGAGCCCCAGGAGGGTCCTAGATCCCATCTGATCCATCTCCCGCCGCAAACAGACAAAAATAAAAGTACCTGCCTGCAGCGGGATTTGAACCAGGATTTCAGGCATAGACACTCAGTGCTCTACCACTAAGCCACTCCACTCCCTGCCGGCCATATACGGAGAGTTTTACCGCAGAGACATAGCTATATTATTCCTACAAACCTAGGCTTATGTGCCACTACACGGGATGAAACTCCAGAGGTGAACAGATTTCTGAAGTCGAAGACCGGGTGGAATTGAAAAACTATGTTTTCTATTAGAACCAGAGGTCACCAGAACTTCGCGTGTGTGATGAGTTGTATCACAGTGCAGTCAGGTAAGTGCAGAATGGTTTAGTCTTTTGTTTGATTACACTACAATTTGTTTATACTTAGAGGTGCTGTTTTTGAAAAATTCATCATGTCATAGCAGAAATGCTTTAGAAGAATTAATTGAACTGTATATTTATGAATTAAGTCCGTATGTGGCGTGTGAAGTGCAAGGAGTATTACGATCTTTCCCGAAGCGATGCAACATACGCAAAACCAAGTTGCGAGATGAAGACCTCTTTGTGAGTGACTCTTAGCTTTCGGAAACCTGAGGAAAACCTAGGCTGTCACGAGGTAATCTACATTATCTAATTAATTGTTTTATATTGCACACAATTCGTAATCTAAAGGAGTATTTATGGTGGCAGCGCCTTCATGCAAGAGTTATCCACTGGAAGTAAATTTAACTATAAAATTAGTAATTAAATATTATAACCGCTTTTATTGTTATTTTAATTGTTCTTCCTATCGACTTCCACTAGTTGCTATGTTTCGTAGTAATCCATATCAGAATTTTGAAAATTCCGAAAAATAAGAATTTACCATCTGAGTGAATAAGAGGAACTAAATATACTAAATTGTCTACTAAATACTAAAGTGTCTCTTTCGAACATTTCTTGATTTAATTATGGAACAGTATATATATATATATATATATATATATATATATATATATATATATATATATATTTAATAATGCCTTCATGTATATATTAGCTGCATTCCAAATAAGCATAAATAAATTTTATGAAGTTACATATCTAACTGAAATGCTAAACTTTATCTTATCTTTATGAGAAATTTTATTTGTTTTAATGATTTAGTTGTGTATTTAATCCAAATCGACTGCTAAATTAATTATTACAATATTGATAAGTTGATTCGGGCATTGGTTTAGTCTAATTAGTAAATTGGTTAACACAAATAAACCATTAGGTAAGGACCCCAATTAGAACATTTGTGGACATTAAATTAAAGCCTTAATTAATTATTATAAATACATTTTGGATAATTATCTTGACATATAACTCAATGACATCCCAGTATATGGTATATAACATGAGTTGCCACAGTATGGACAAGAACCATAGCGCTAATAACAATATGAGGTTGGCACCTTATATTAATTTTAATGAAATTAGAACGCAGATGTAGAAGCTCGCTTAAGAGATATATCAACTCCCGTGATCTCTGCTTAAAGAGGCCTAATAGAGATCGGGCCTAATTATTATTATTTGTAAGTTACTCTTCATCTGCCATGAACTTCGGTCTAAAGAGGCCCACTGTGCTAATTATCTATTCCTAAAAATCCCTATCATAGGTCTAGGCTTCTGAGATATTTTAGATAATCTTTAAATCTCAGTTCTTGAAGTTCCTTGTGCCCTACAGGGCCAAGGGCAAATGCCCTTTTTCGAAATCGTGCTTTACAGCCAGGGGGTTTCGCACTCCTCTGTGCACCATCGCACCGAGGATCTTGTTCAATGCCCAGTGGATGCATATGCTTTCTTTACAGTGCCCAGTAATGGCTTTGACCATACTTTTGAGGTCGATTCTCGACATGTGAGCGGCTTCTTTCTCGATTTTCTGAGAAAGTTTGTCATTAGGATCCTTTTTAAAAAGTTTAGTGTGCCTTATCTTGGCTAGTTTGTTAAATCTATCCTTAGCCAGGGAGAGGGGAACCCCGCATCATGGTTCTAGTCCTATTGGAGCAATTCCTGTTCATTTCTTTACCGATTTGTCGGCCCTCTCATTTCCTGGTATATTACAATGCCCAGGTATCCAAGATATATTTACTCTGTTGTCTACAGCTAACTCATCAAGTCTTATACAGGATTCCACCACTAGCCTGGATTTTGTTACTGCATTTTGTAGTGCATTACATGCTGTCTGACTGTCAGTAAGAAAATTAATCAACTCATTCGTTGCCAAGGCACCTACAAGTATTGCCCGTATTTCCGCTTGGAATACAGTGGGTGTCGTGCTCAGAGCTAAGTAATGAACTGTGCTCCGACGTCCCACAGCACCCCTTTGGATCCATCAGCGTACACATTAAGACAATTAGGTGGGTTAAAGCAGTCTTTCTTGCTTTCGCAAATCACCTGTGTGTTAACGCGAAATATTTTTTTCAAAGTTATATTTATTCAGAATTAGGTCTTAATGCTTTATTAACTGTGAATTTCGCTCAATTGTATCAAAGACACTTCTGTATCGATAGTCATTCGTGGATTTTTCGACCCCTCCTATGTTCAATAGCCTGTAGGCTGTCTTCAATGCCTCTGCTTCAATTAGCGTATCTAGAGGAGTTAAATCAAGTAAGGGTGGTTCTCATGGCCCCAGTGATTATGATGCCAAGACGCTGCACCTTCTCTAACGGGCCTTCAACTATCACAACTATCAACTAGCACTTCAACTTAGTTCAACTGTCCCACACCCGCGATAGTCGACAGCAAGAATAATTTTGAATACTATTTAATTATATCATTTATAAATTTAATAATTTATGTGATCGTGAATTTCACTGTTGAATTGTTAGTAGTTAGTTACGGTGAAAACTACTTGGCAGCGTATATGCAGCGCCAGGAAGTGTACGGCGGCACCAATCAGGAGTTGTACCAAAAATATAGGCTCTATATTTAATCAAAGTAAGGTGGTACAGTAAATATTATGTGAATAGCGATTAATGTTTTAAAGATAAAGTACAAATAATTTAAAAAATAAGTTTTTTTTGGAAAATCAGTGCTATGTACCAACTAAATAAATAATATTATTTAATTGGATTTTATAAAATACTAGCGACCCACCCCAGCTTTGCTCGGGTAATAAGGCATATTATGCCTAATAATTTGTCTGTGTAATATATTTTTTTATCACTTACCGGCCACTAAGGACCACGTGAATACCATTGGTTAGGCTTCTTTGGAAGTCTTAATTTTCTTTCTTCCCATCTCAGCTAATGTACTTTATTATGTAAAAATTATAAAAATAAAAACAAAACCAAATATTTCTTTATATATGAATTTATTATCTGGCATGTTATATCATTGCACGGGATTAGGGAATCAGCGTCTTCGGTGAAACCCTCGATATTCCAACCCACCTAAACAATACCTCGACAGATTTTATACCTAAACCTTCCTGGTGAATAACTCTATCTATGAATCACTCTACCACGAACAATCGCGGCCGAGGAATTTGTTTTTATTATGTATAAAAGTTAAGACAATCTGTTCTCGGATAATGTAAATTGGTAGGACTGTTAAAAGAAAAAAATATGTACCTAAGCAGGAATTAGTTTATAATTGAATTGTATAGAGTCAACGGCCTAGTGCCGGTTTTGCAGAAACCGCCTTCAGCGGACTCAGATAATGTAATTCCTTGACATACCTTCGGGTAATAGAAGGCTGTAGATCTTGTAGCGTGTACATATTATATTTTCAGTATGTTGTAATTGTAATTTAATAAAATAACGGAGGTTCAGAAAAAAAGAAATCTAAGCAGGAAACTGACATTATTATAATTTAATGAGGGTTCTAATAGGTTAAGGTAACCCATAACAAGAACTAATTTATTGGGCTCTCTGAAATTGTCATGATCAAATTTTGAAAAACGAGGATAAAAACAGGAAAAGGATCCAGGAAGGGTTATATAGACTGATAGCAGTTTTTCGGAAACGGGCAATGAGGAGCTATTGCCAATGGTTTATGATAATATATTATTAACATATTAGTTTATGGTGGTTTAATATTGTTTGACCATGTTGGATAAATGATTCGCAAGATTTTTAGACAAAAAAAAATTAAATATGACTTTAAGAATTTCTAGACTTGTTGACTGTATAAAGAAATGTAAAGTAGTTTTTTGAGGATGCAGAGAGAAAAATATTGAAAATGACACCATAGTGTCGAAACGTATAAAATAGTTTGAGAATCAGGAATATACATTGACTTGACAATTTTTTTTTTCTGTTACACTAATAATGTTTATTAATTTATTTTAGCAATAGAGATTAAAATAAGTATATTCTTCAATAAATTGAAATAATTTTATCAATAAATTACATTTGTATCAATGATTTGGTTGCTTCCTAAATATAAGACCATTATACACTAATAATATTGATACTTTGATTTGTAAATCTGTAAGTTTTTAACACAACTTCGTTTGGAAACTTTTGTAGATATATTAATAAGTTTTTAATATGAATTAGAAGTTATAGTCTCTTTAATAAACAGAGAAATATCATTTCTTTCAAATAATCGATCATTAACAAGACTTTCAACAATTCTAGTAAATTGCATATTGATGTTTTAGACATAACAAGTATATTTAAAGAAACAAAACAAGAATTTCAGTGAAATTTTTAACGGAAATTTAAGAAATTGGTCTATGTTACTCACGATTCTTAGAGGCTAAATTTAATCAAAGAATGTCCCAAATAAAAGACGAAGAAAATCTTTATAAAAAACTGGAGACGAGAGAAGGAAATATATAAGATAGAGACAGCTAATAACCTTGTCGTGGAACATACGAAGATGAGAGTGATTTCCATATCTTTGTTCTTCCAAAGGAGACTTAACATAATCCGGAAGCTTGCAGACCTGTGCACTTCACTTCTGCCTCTTTCTAATAACATGCCGACCTATCTTACAGTTCCTCATCTTCTATATTAACTTTTATATTTCTAGAACATCCTCTCCTTTCCTTTTGTGTCTCGGAATTATCTTGCCAGCTCGTAACAATTGGTCCCTTTTTAGCCATTCCCTCTTACATTACAGCGAGGTCCTCTTCCTCTGTGAGAAGCTCTTAACTTTTTTAACAAGGTTAAAGCGCTGTTTCGAAACAATCGAGTCACTTTATAGTTATTGAATTTGCAACTCAACTTTGGAGCATCAAACAAAATTTTGTACGAAAATAAATATTTTCGAGAGGAAAAACCTCAACAAGGCATAAATTCCTTTCGCACCGGTTAAACGGAAAATTGGTTTATATTTTTTTCGTAATTAAAACAAATTAAAAATTAATTAGGTACTTGTGATTTAGCGGATCGACATGATACTTATATTTTAATCTCGTGTAACCTTTTCTTAACATTTGTCTGTGATAAATTTTGATTATTGTTTATTTAAATTCTTTATAGTCTATTAAATTTAATTTGGTGTCTTATTTTTTTAATTTTGTAGTTGCCTATTTAAAATGGATAGAACACTTTGGGAATAGCCATATCCGGAAGAAGAAGCTGTGAAATAATTCTAGAAGCTCGGAATAATTTAAATAATCAAATTATGAGTAAAAGGTCATCAAATTGAGTTTGAAAAAAGTAAGAAATGGAGATATTTTTGTCGAAAAATATTTATTTCAACTTCAACGTACCACAGCATTTGAAATACCTCGCTACTTTAAGTAGCATCAAGTTATTTCATCCTCAAAATTATCCGAATTCTTGTAAAATAAAAGAGTTTTGTTATTATTAAATTTCTTTTCTTCTATTTAAATTTCCACATATATGATAAGAAGGTGGGCACTGTCAGAATCGGTGTTCAGGTTATTACTAACAGAGGATAATATCTAAATCACCATGGACATAATTTTATATAATATATTTTTAATTTTTTATAATATAATTTTTTGATTAATATAATAAAGAAACATTGTTTTGGAGATATAATATTTTGTAATAAAGGAAATAATAAAAACAGAATGCCAGTAAGATAAAATATCTACCTATTACTATTAATTACATATTACATAATTCTACAAAACATATATAATTTTAAACATATATATGTATATATATATATAGAGAGAGAGAGAGAGAGAGAGAGAGAGAATGCTCTAAAGGGATTATTAACTGTTGGTAAATAATAAATAACATTAAAATGTTTACAGACTTTTGAACTCTGGAGTTTGATAAAACGGTCATTTTTTTTTATACACCCATTACTTAACATTTAAAATTTTAAACCGCTCCAATCCGGTATGAATCTTGGCCTCCCTCACAATCCGTCTCTAGGAGGTGGAACAGGACGACTTCGCCCTTCATGCGGTTACTCTTGATTTTTTAGATCCTATTCTACACCCTTCACCCCAAGCTTCTTCTTGTAGCCCTGTTCTTCTTTTCCCTTGGATATTCTCCTTCATAATCCTCCTATGTATGTTCATCAAGCAACCTTTCAATGTGCCCAAGCTAACTTAATCCTCTCGATTTCACATATCCAGGTCCTATGAGATTATCAAGCTCCTAGTTCTTCCTGATTCACGGGACCGAAAATACACATTAATATTTTTCTCTCAAAGACTGTTAGGGCTAACTGTTAGGAAAATTTCAGCAACTATAAACCATATTAGAGATTTGAAGATTTTTATTTTTTAATCAGAAGGCTTGATTTCATTAATTTTTTATAGCCCATGTAAGATATATTTTTTTGTCTCCTCACTGTACATCTATTATTTGATGGTTCAAAAAGTGTTCCTAAATAAAAACACGAAACTTTGTAACGCTTTGACTGTTGATGTGGGATGTACTGTATTACGGAAGTGAATTTTTTTATATTTTTCCTGATGATGGATGAATTGGTGAAATGTTGTTAGTTATTTTCTGACATTTTAGAAACTATATGATTTGGATTTTGTCAATTGCGTTTTGGTAATTATTTTTTAAATAAGTTTTTTTATTATTGATTGAATTGTATAATACATATTTATTAATTAGAAATCATACGACTGGAGTAATTGAGAATATACACGACGTAACCGGAATGATTTTGAAATAATAAACAATTATGGAGAAAACGGGAGGAGTAACAAAAAACCGATGAAGCTAACAAAAACAGCGTGGTTTCGTGATGATGAGCCCTTCAATAACAAATATTTACGATCGTTAATGAAGTCGTTGTTTACTAACAACAAAGGCCATGCTACGTCCCATGTCCATGCGTCCATCCATCACCAAAATAAACCCCAGCTCGAGGGTCTATGTTTGGAGAACTGTTGTCCAGTTTAGTTTCTCTTATCAACCTTCACGAACGGCACACTTCCATTTTCTTTCAGTCATCTAAGTGCTTACTGTTCTTATCTATATTACTGTGTTTAAGAGGGCGAAGGAGGGACTAAGTGTTGTTCAGATTAGTTTGGCTTTACTGAAGTGGTACAACGTTGAACAATTGTATTAATTATATTAATGTTAAAAAACTATTTATGGACTATTGATTAAATCTTATTACAATTAATAAAAACCGATAAAGAAGTAGGGCTTGAGTAAATTAGGGCGAGGAAATGCGAGAAAATGGTATCAGTTCACTAGGTTGTCGCTTTCTGTTAAATCACTATTATCAATATTTTTTAACTTTTTATTCGTTTCCGTTTAAATATTCTCGAAGATAAAAGTCTTATTACATCGCTGACTGTATATATTAACTATTACACATAGTGTATAGCTTATATCCTCATCTATAATAATACTTCGAAATCTTGGTTGAAATATTTATCGAAATGAACACATTTCCGATAATTACACTCTTTATTTTTCATAATAAAACTTTTTATATGGTTATTAAATTATTTTTAGTTTCGAAAATGTTAAAAAGTAAGCGAATGAAAAGTTAAAACTTGTTCTGACTTTACTGGAAGCGACAACCTGAGGAATTGATAATATCCTTTTCATGGTGGGTATTATATTTATGTAAAAAGGCAACCTTCAGTTAGAAAAAGAAATTTAATACTGATAAATATTAAGTTTAGAAAGAATTCTATTTTCATGATATAAAAATGTTAATATGAATAATAATAAATTAGCCAAAAAATAACGACAACTAACTATCAGTTGTGTATAAAATTGGTAAAAGATGGTGGAAACATATTGTTTTATGCTGAGAAAAATTTGTATAACTTTATATGTTTGTAGTTTTATTAATCTATATTTTCTAAAAATACAAATCAGTTAAGTTGTGACACTATAAACGCATCCTAAAGATACCTTGGACTAACGATGAAGTGCTGAGACACGTTGGACGCAAAAGAAAGTTGGTCAAAATCATTAAGTCAGGAAACAAAAAATTATATAGGGCACATCTTACTCAATAACATTCTCTACTGTTGGTTAAAGCAGAAAGGAAGAAAAGTATCGACATAAAGAAATGATCCACTGAAACATAAGATAAAGGTCAAATCTTGGCGTCGAAGAATTGCTTCAGGCGGCAAGAGACATTCATTTAGAATTGTAGGATGAGAAGGCAATATGAAAATAATAATCTATATTTTTAGTCTTATTTTATCTAAAAATATATATACTTAATGACCATTTCATAACGCGTAAATTATGGGCGTTCTAGAAATACCAGACATTCTCTCATCCTCTTTCGGTTCTTTTTTTTTTTTAGAATAATTTATTGATATTTACAACTGTAATTATATTACATCAAGTAAATCTGCCATATATACAAAGGACATGGAAAAAACAAACACTTGTGGAGAAACTACTCATTGATAGCACTCTAAACTTTCGGTTCTAAAAATGATTTTTGTACCTCTTTAACATCTCCTAATTTAGCTGATCTGATGAAATATATATGTACGGCATTAATTACATTCATACTATGCAATATTAAAAAGGTCCAAATATACAATTGAGTACATATCCCATGTGCTCAAATTGGGATTTTTTTTCTCGTCTGCTATTTCAATTGTGTAATTTTATAGAAAATTTGACTTTTGTAATGGAGATCTACTGATTACGGTCTATTTTTTAAAAATAACAATAAATAAAAGTTTCAATGGGTAGTAATTCAATTTTTCGACCTAAGAAAAAAAAATGATTCCATCAAACACTGCAATCAGTCTGTCATCCCATATTCTCTTGATGTTGAATTGACTGCGCCAAGGGGTCACGAACATTGTTTTCATCATGTCGTTGATGACCAAATGAAAAACGAAAAAAAAAATACGAGCAAGGGAAAAAAATGGGAACTGAGGAAATAAAGGACTAAACAAAAAAAAAAAAAAATGACTGAGGCTAACCCTAGTAAATTATGCTGGCAACATAGAGCCCCGCGCTGATGAGGTTTTTATTAACAGAGCCGCTCATGAAATTTGTTGACTTTTTTTTTATTATTCCTCTCCTCCTCCCTAGCCTCCGCACATCCCCCCACAGGATTCCCAAAGGATCAACTCTGTTGTCCTCATGATCATGGGAGAGATAAAAAACATAATCCTGGATGCGGGACCGTCCCTTGTTCGACAGCGAGGCTAAATAACATGGCGAAAGGGTTGGGGTAAAATAAATTTCTGTGAAAAAATATTAGTTATTGATTATAAAATACTAAAAAATACACAATAATCTTTGGTAATAAATGGAGCTATATAAGCAAGAGAAAAAACTCTGATTAGGACAACACATGAATTCTGTTTAAAATAACGCTTTATTTCAAAGGATATTTCTCGGCACATTCCATAAGTACTGTTTATTTATAATAACAAGACTCAGCGAACCCGAAGGGTCGATGCCTACAAACCACCTTCCACGGACCACCACCTAACCCCAAATCCGCTAGTAAAACGCGCGGGTAAAGCGCAATTTCCTGTTTAAAGATGGTTAATTAATTTGTATTAATATCATCTTCTTTGGTATTAAACGTAAATCAGAGAGAGAATAAGAATCGTCGGCAAATGTGTCTATATAGTTATAACTATTTTTCGGGGAAAGAAAAATGTCAAAAAAAGTAAAGGAAGTTTAGTTTCAAAACACATTCCTTTATTATACTGAGCTAAGCAAATGATTCCTGGATTATTATCGCCAGGCATCCAAGCAATAGATATGAGGTTTCTGAGGGTTATGTAAGGTTAACAAGGGGATAAAATAAGTTGAAAATATAATAGAGGAAAACTTTTAAATGTCTTTTTTTTTTTTTAAGCACTTTATTATAAACATTTCAATCTGCCACTTTTGGGCAATAAGTAATGGTGCTATGTAGCTACAACCAATCCATAGCAAAACAAAAAATGATGTAAACAAAATAAAATAAGAGAATGAAATAATATATTGCTATGTTTCTACACTTAGATATATCTTGACTATATATATTGATATTTGGGATGCCAGAGTCTCATTTAGGATGAGTACTCAAATTATTATTTATACTTCTTGATCTTAATTGGGTTCCTTTCAAAAGGTCTATTCTTGTGTTTACCAATTTACTTATCTATTATACCTTAAATATATTATTTATAAATAAATAGTGTATCTGGGGTATGTTAGCACCAAAAGAATTATAGTAAGGGTCGTTTAATTATTTAATTTCAACATGGTTAGTGATTCAGATTTTAATAATATATATAAATAGGATTGCCATAAAATACACTACATGAACTAAACTAAACTTATCTGTGGACAGGGGTAGATTGGGTTACTGGTCGTTCTTCTTCCTTGACATCTCCGCCCGCTTCGTTCGTCCGCTCTTCTCTCTCGGGGTATCCGTCTTCTTCTTTCCGGCCTCGTCTTCCGAGTACCTTCCTGCTGTGCGTCTCTCTCTCGAGTCTCTCTCGAAGAGGGCTTCAGCCTCCTATTTCAAGTGTTTTCTTTTCTCCTCCTCTCCTTCCTTCTCCACTATCTTGGACCATAAAACCATAAGGGGACCAAGGGTCTGTTTATTGTCCCAAACATATTCCCTTTTATGTGTCCCGACATGACACATTTCCCCACCACAGCATCCCTTTCATGGTGTCGCCTGCATCACTACATAGCAATATATCCATGTGGAAAAATATATACATGCGGTAATAAAAGGAAATAAATGCGAAAATGATACTAAAATAAAGTATAGATTAAAAGAAATAAAATAAAATATGTTTTTAAACATCAAATTTAAAAAAATGATAATTATGAGGAAATGATTTTTTAATAAATATGCCTTCAAGTAAAGTAAAGTACCCTGATGTATCCAGTAGGAAAGCAAATCCAAATCCAAAACTTCGAATTTCAACTTTCTATTTCTAATTGTAATGAGAAAGGCATATGGGCATACTAATAGATATCTCAGCGAAACTAGTCAAAATTCAGGGATGGCTTAAATCGATATATCCCTTGAAATCTCAAAATTTTTCCCAACAATATCTTTTATGAAAACCAAATTTAAATATAGTTGTATGGCTTCTATAAACAGTAAATAATTTATACAATGTGATTCTGATTCCTATTATCGCTTATTTGAACATGTTTTTAAACCTAATTTATTTCTTATTAAATTATTTTAGTCCTGGATATTGGAAAATATAAAATAACGATTCATGGTGTTATTGTATGATGGATTCCTACGACTGTGGAAGACGAGTATTTTATCAGCGGTGAATAGACCGTGGATCGGATCGCGGTTATCTTATATGGTTTCTGACAATTGAAATAAAAATAAAACCTGGTAGTTGATTATTTCAAATCACTTTCTTGCACAACCGTTGGTCTAGAAAAAGGAGTTGAAATGAACTAAACATGAAGGTATGTAATGGAGAGTAAGATGTGTACTAATAATAATAACGACACTATTTAATTGTATTTCCAAAGAATGCAATTAAAAATTTTTTTAAAATTTTAAAAATTTGCAGTCCAAATAACCTATTCTACACCGAAGGTGTTCGTTCCACTTCTTTTAGTTTTCTTTTTTAGCCTTATCTTAACTGTTCTTAGGCGGGCCCTGTTATACCAAAACTAGGCCAACTTCTCCCTTAGACATTAGACCAATAGAAAGCAACCTTTGTATCTCAGGAGAACAGGCTACTTATATTATAACATTATTCTTTTCTTGCTCACTATTGTTTTAAAATAATAAATGTGTTATATTTAAATTTTTATCCACACGTATATATATATATATATATATATTTTTTTTTTTTTTTGAAGAGAAAAGATTATGTCTTGGCCGGGATTCGAATCCGGGTCATCTGCGTCTCTAGCGCGGTGCTCTAACCACTGGCCATTTTTGGCCTCACCAACGCTCGCGTCTTTTCTCTTCGATATAAAAAATTAAATAAAATATTTTATTTTATATATATATATATATAATATAAAATATTTAATGTATATATATAATTAAAATAACATACTTGAATAGTCATAACTTATATTTTACCAACACATTTAAAATATTTATTTATTGATTAACAATTAGTACAAAAAAAAAATCAATGGATGCAACATTTTTGAATGGTTTTTATTCAAATTACCATACCTGTCAACAGCTGCTATTATTGGTAACCTGTCATCTAATCCGTGAAAAGCCTTTCAAGAATTGGGTATTATAGTTGTTTCAGGTGGTATACAACTGCTTAAGTACTCCAGAAGTGTTTCAGAAGCGCGATCGAGGACAGAATAGAAAAAGCACTCGTTTGTTTCTCTACAAAAGCCCCTGAAAACGCACTGCTGAGTTTACATTCACCCAACATTCGATTTCTTTTTGTTAAAGCATGACTCCTCAATTTCTACAGTATTGTTCTCTCCTCCAATTATTGGTGTCTTTAGTATACTGTAAGTGCAGATTTCACGTACCATGTTTTTGCAATCGGTGAATGTTGTAATAATTTTAAATTCCTAATCATGAAATTTTGTTGTCGTTTACTTCTGAGAACGTATAAGAAAAAGGGCATTGTTTAGAGGTAATTTTGCTCTCTAGAACCGTGTTTTCCAACATAACCCCTTTGAATCTCGACTGATTCGTCTGGAACAAAACTACTTCTGTTTAGAATTAATATGCTTCAATACATACCCCCTACACATAGTATTGTGTTGGGGATAACGCATCTTTCTTGTAAAAAAATTATAGCACGTTCTTCTTCTTTGCATAATTACTAATGTCGAAAATAGAATTAATCTATTCTTAGTTGACAGACATTACTAAAACGTAACTAGCAGTCCTAGAAAAGATCCCAGTTGTTAAATACATAACATAAGATAGTATATATAAATCCCTAGTTATTTTCTATCCTAAATCGTGATATCATACTCGTGATAACATAAATTTTTAGCTTTCCTCCTATCTTTGCCAAAGAATTTACCCTAATCCAATTAAGGGTTCCGTCTAGATAAAATTCTAGTAATTTTTTTGCTTTTGATTGTGAGAAGGATTCCTCGCTTTTATTTTCAAATCTTCAGGAGTTCTTCTTTCACTTCTTTAGTACTTTTATTATACTTCTAAGATCTTTGACTAGTTTAAGGCAATTGACATATTAAGTCCTATTTACAGTAGATAAATATTGAAGAATTTTTAATTTAGAAAAAAGTTACATTAGGCTGTCTATCTGAATATCAAGTAATAAAAGAGACATGAAGGTTTTTCTCTCAATAAACGTTACTATTCGCAACTTAGCTTTAATATAAACCTTAACTGGATTAATATCATAGCCGAGGCGGTGAGTGAAAATTAGAATTAAAGAGAGAAAAGTCTCTTAGATTTATAAAAATGGCCGTCCATTAGTGTTTTAATCAAGGAGGCAGCGGTGCTGGGCTATAAATCCGGTAGGTGGGGGGGGGGAGATAAAATTAAAAAAGCGTGGAAAGACAGGCTCATGGGACCGGACGTAATGAACCCGCCGCCAAGACTTTCCCGCCGGCGGCATTATTCAATTGGCAGTGACAAAGGGCGAGGGGGTTAGCAGGGGCAGTGGAGACAGGAAGCGAGGGATTGGCGATAATCGATTGTTGGCCCATCCACATATCGATGTTCATCTAAGTAAAAAGAAATATATAAATAAACTCTGTCGATTTAACCATTTTTTAAGAAGTGAAGACTTCCTTAGCCGCTTTAACCGACTTTTGGTAGAGCGTAAACTTGAACTTCGCGTCATGCTCGAGTCTGGTGACACCAAGGGGCCAGTGCATGAGTTTTCATAAAGACCTCATTACCCTATTCGACAATGATTTATTTTGTACTAGATGTATCTCTTTTATCACCAATAGTCCTTTAAAAAACAAATACTTTGTACATTTTCACCCCTAACTCAAAGATGACAGGATCTCCTAAAATTGTAAAATTGTATTAGTCATTGAGTTACAATTGGGTTGGTCCTTATGGACCTCATTATCCCATTTACTTGTTGTATATTATGTTCCAAGACCCTTCCTACCTTCAAATCCCGCTTATTTGATTACTTTCTATCACTCCAGTTCCCCGAAGTGCATACATAAAATTATCGATAGAATATTATATATTTTGTTTATTCATTTTTATTTTTATTTTTAATGTGTAGTAATGTGAAATCTTCATTTTTTCATTATCATAAGAAGCTATTTTTTATTTATTATTATTTAATCAGCTTTACAGATTGATTTTCTACTTGTTTTTTTTCTTTTTATTCGAGGCTCTAAAGCCCACAATAATGTACTGTTACGTTATTCTAAAGGGACTTGTCCCAGAATAAATAAAGAATGTATTATTATTATATTCTTATATAGTATTGAAAATTTTATAAATGAAATAAAAAGCTATTCCCTAAAGAAGAACTTTGTTTAATAGTAATAAATTCTTTATTAATTCTGCTACAAGTCCAATTAGAATAATATTACAGGTATTTTGTATAGGAATAAATTTCTATTTTAATCATCACACTTTATTATTTATGGAATTTGCTTTAAATATTAAGTACAATTATTGGCTCTCAGATTTGTTTTTTCTTTGAATGCTGTAACCTAACCATGCATGTTAGTGCAGAAAAAATAACATCTAAAGGCTGAAAAAAGAAATATAACAGAAAAAAGTAGAGAGATGCGAAGAGATATTATTTTAATATTTATTTTATAAACAACATATTTTTCCAACAGCATGTCATATTTTAAATAAAGTATTGTTATACTCTATATATATATATATATATATATATATATATATATATATATATATATATATATATATATTTCATATTGAAATGGTTGAATGAATATAATATATATCAGAAGAGTGTGAGTTACAAAAATAATAAAATATTAATATAAAATAATAAAATGATATTACATTTTATATATTTACATTTCCTGTGCTAACATTTTGGACTAATTTTCAGAACATGATCAGGGATGAGAATAAAACACAAACAGAAAAACTATGCAAAAAATGCAGTACTAAAGAAATTATAACAGAAACCATAGGAATGATAAGAAAGAATTACAAAGATCAAAATACAAATTGTGAAATAATTGATAAGAAATAACACGAATGAAAAGCAGTCTAAAAGACAAACACAAAATAAATAAAAAAGGCAAATAATGGAAACATAGTATTATTAATATGTTTCTATTATCTATATCTTATTGTCTTCTAGATTTCTTTCCATTCTTGTTATTTGTTATCAATTATTTCACAATTTAAATTTTGATCTTTCTAATTCTTTCTTATTATTCCTATGATTTCTGTTATAATTTCTTTAGTACTGCTTTATTAATTTAGTTTTTCCGTTTGCATTTTATTCTCAGCACTCACGATGTCCTAAAAATCAGGCCGAAACGTTGGCAAAAATAGGAGCAGAATGGTGCAGTGATGTAGCACTGAATTGCCGCGCTAAAGGTCCTGGGTTCAAATCCTGCTGCTGGCAAGAGTTTTATTTAGTTGTCCGTAGATAGATCCTATGGGATCTAGTATCCTCCTGGGGCTCTCGATAAGGGGGAAATATGAGGCGGGTGAGCGTGATCTAGGAATGATCATCTCCATGCACAACCTTTGTCCAAGAAATAAGAGTCTTTTCCACGTACTCAACCCAAGACCCTCGATGGGTCTTAGGTCAGCGGTAGGTTTTTTGTGTATATTTATTGACTACATTCCCAGAGAATTTCAGTCTTCCATATTGTATAGCTATATTTATTTCATATTAATATATAACAGTAGAGGTACTGTTCTGTACAAATAATAATATTATTGGATTAAATTATAAAGAGAAAAAACTGGAAATTTTTATATTATTTCTTACAAGAAAGGACTCAATGCCAAAGTGTTATTGAATATTCATCAGATAGGTTGCCCAGCCCTTAAAGATTGGATCAGGTTTGGATTCACAAATTAGATTAGACCATTACCAGATGTTGGAGCGGTACCAACCGAAATAAAGAATGTCATTTTTCTTCATTTTTCATTTCATTTTTTTTTTTTGAGTCCCCTTTCTGCTTATGAAAGTTGAGCTTTGATTGGAGAGACAAGGGTGATAAAACTTCCTAATGAGGTTATGCCCCCCTCCTTCCTTCCCCCCTCTCCACCAAGCCACAAACCTTTATTAATATTCATTGAAATCTGAAAATGAAATCATCTTAAGCATTCTTCATTTTTTTTATCTCTCTTCATTTTATCCACTTTATCTATTATATTTCTGTGATTTCTGAGGAAAACTTAAAGAAATTCATTTCTGAAGGACACTTGTCGCTCTCGACTTTTGCCTTTGAAAACTCCGAGTGCCTCCAGACACTCCATAGAGATTATTTATTAGACAATAATAGAAATATTACATAATAATAATAAAAGCCTTAGGGAACACTAATCGCTGTTTATAAACTGCCCTCACTTGCCCAAAAAATGACATCAACGAAAGTTAAGATCCAGTGTTCTGAATCACTTTTAAATGGGGGATGCCATCCTGAAATTTTTATAACTAAAGTACAATACTACTATATAGTTAATGATAAAAATACATACCTGTCTCTTTTCCAAAGGTATACGTGGTTGACTGATTGCGAGTTATTTTAATAAATAATAATCATTTAACATCGGATAAAATAAAATTATTGTTATTATTTTATTATTACATTCTTATTTTTAACTTATTATTATTAATATGGTGAAAATTACAAGTTACGCCTATTTACGCAAATTTCCATTTTCATTATATATGAGTGTTTACTTAATATTGCTTCCAAGACGAACGGCATCTTGTCTCTTTCCCGTCTTAGCTACGACTGCCCCATTTCTCTTTTTCAAATACAGAACCTGGGAGATTCTTACATTACGTGCACAGGAACACGTTTATTTAAATATCCATAGCAATCAAAAAGTGTCACACATAACAAAATGTTTTTCCAAATATTGCAAGTTAAACCCAACCAACGCTTCTAGCTTTTAATTAATTCGTTCGTTACTGAGCTCAATAAATTTCAAGCCAATCTTAGAATATCAATTTAATTTTGGGTCGTATTTTCTGACAGCTAAGACCTTAGCTAAAACTAAATTAATGACTCATTTCAAATTATAAACATTATTAAGTCACTTTTCTCGTTCAATCGCCCTTGGTAAATTTTCAGATTTACCTTTGGCAAAACTGATTATTTTTTGGAATAAAGACCTATTCAGGTACCTCACTAAAACTATTTAATTATAAAACGTGTATTTACAATATATGCATAAAGATAGAGACAATTAACTATATATAACCTTTAAACCCTGTAGCTATGATTTCCTTTTTTCCAACTATTATTTCAAAAATAATGAATATAAATATAATTTTATTCCATATGATGAAAAATAGCGACTCTTTATTTTTTTTAATAATAGTCTAATTACTGACAGGCAACTTACAAAAAAGTAGCAATAAAAAGCTGCGGATGAAATAGGATTTGCCATTCATTTGTGCAGAGAGAATGGATTTTTATAACACAATGGCTTTTCAAAACAAATCATTTTTGAAATTTTTCTATAAACAAATTAGTTTTCATTACATTCTGTTTCTCTATCCGCATATAGTTTCTCAGAAAAGAACTTGGAATTGAGAATTTTAACTACTCAGAAAATGTACCACAACAAATGGGCCCATTCATTAAAACAAGACACTATAAGATCCCAGATAAAAATGAAAATCCGTTAGAAATAATCAAAATATCCGAATTTGAAGCAAGCATTTGAAGTAAGCAACTGATTGTTCCAATGTCAACAGAAATAAAGAACGGTTGAGTAGAGTGGCTGGAGAGTTTGGATTGAAACAGTCGGGATGTTAATATCGAACCATAATATCGATTTATATGACATTTAAAGTTATTAACTACAGAAAAAGTATTCGATGTATCAATAAAATATTGATCTTTTTATATGCCAGACATTTTTAATCACTGGAAACAAGAAAAAGGGGTAAGGAAGGTTAATCTGATTTAGAGATAGTATAATCCTTAATCAGTTAAGACTTAAATCACTAAAGTTTTAGGGATTCAATGGTTAACCCAAATACTTTACAAGCCCAACTCTACATTCGCGATATAATCAGTGCCATCTTATTAACCGGGTCCGTGCTTTGCAATTCCCTATTGTGGACTTCTTTTTCAGACAGGTTATTCTATGAATTACTTTATTTTCGTATATCCAAAGGCGTTGTCTATCCTTCAGCATTAACTCCCACATTTCTCACCCATACGTAATTAAAAATATGTATTTTGTTTCACTTATTTTTGTAGACACTACCATTTTATGTAGACTAAAAACGTATTTGAAGTTTTAAAAAATATGAATTTCGGAGGAAAGAGCAAACAAAAATTAATAGGCCCAAGGCAGTTTATAAATCTAAGGACTTTAGTCCTTCTGAGGCTCTCCTTAAAAGATATTAAGAGAACGATCTCATTTAAGATAGGCGTAATTACTTTCTTAAAACAAAATTGGCTGAGGGAAATTTTTTTTTTTTACTTTCACATAAAATATTTATAGTTTACATAAAGATTTTCTCTGAAGAAAAAGGTGATTTGGTTAAAGATGACATTATTTTATAGTCCTAAAAGGTTCCATATTCAGACGTAAATGTAACGGAACTAAATTTTTATTTGAAGTATAGTTTTTTAGTTTAAAATTGAATACAAATTATATTTAAATCATGTGCTGGAGGTGGAGGTTCGAAGAACTCTGGCCAAAACTAAGGGCCCACCCATATTTATAATAATATTAAATATAATTATTTTACGCATTTAACAATCGAAATGGAATTCGATTCGGATGGAAAAACTTATCAATGAAATTAAATATGAAAATACATTATAAATCATAAATGTAAGAATTTTATTTATGATTTTAACTAATATTACAATATTACAAATTACAAATAAAAAGTATATCTTTTTAAAGCATTTTCGAAAAAGCACTTATCTAAATTAAATTAAATCCTTATTTAATCGTTTAGTTTAAATAGGTTTAAAATTATTATAGAAACAATACTCAACGATGAGTAAAACCATGTATGGTCACGGAGTGATGACATGGTAACAGTCACACTAATATTAGACGAGTAATTAACAAAAGAAGAAGAAACTTTTAAGATATAAACATATCATATTGCCTAATTTTAGAGTTATTTGGCATCCCTGGTGGGGAGTTTTCTGTGGTCTTGATAAAATAATAAATTATATATATCTGAAATTCAACTATATATATTGAATAACGTTTTAAACAAGTATTTCATTGCCTGGAATCACCATTAGAACAATTATATATTGTTAACTAAGTATATATTACTTATGCCAAGTTTAACCACATGTCCCCACTCGAAAAGAGTATACCCCACTACCCCTTATCACAAAGATGCAGGAAGTTAGTGCGACCTCTGGAGGATTAGACGCTGGAGCAGACTCCGTCATATCTCCAGGTTTACAAATGAAGGGAGCGATAAGGATGGAACAAAGGGAGCTGAGAGAGAGACTATTTGTTAGCGTCGGGGATAGTATACCCTCCCTATCTGATCCAGGAACAGGTAAACCTCCGTTCCAGTAAATCTAGCTCTCCTAACTCTCGGATCAATACATATATATATATATATATATATATATATATATATATATATATATATATATATATATAAGTTAAGACAAGACGATGATCGCAAAGTCGCTCAGCAAGCTGGCATTGTAAACAGCTGTTGGAATCTATAAATAGAGGTTCAAGAAGGCAATAAAGTCAGTGTTTAACCAGCCGTCAATTGTGTTGTTTATCTTCCTACTTATTCTTTTGTTTATGTTTTGTGAGGTGAATTACTTAAGTGGTGCCGAAACCCGGCAAAACGTTTTAGCAGTTCAGTGAGAATATATATATATATTTTTTTCTCAAGGACACTAAAGACTACAGATAGTTCATTCTTGATCTATTTTACTTTAATTTTTATATTTATTTTTGCTCTTTCAATTTGAAAAATAACTAGTCTTGCCATTATGAATGAACAAAGAGAAATCCTGAGGCCGGCAACGTTAACGTTAGAGCCTTCACAGCCAGAACAGGCGAATCCCCAGTTTCCGCCATTACCATCAACAACTCTAGCAATGGCGCGGGCAGACTTAGCTGCCCAGGAAGCAAACAGAATTGCACAGGAAACGAACGAATTGGAGAAAATGAAGTTAAGGAAAGCCAATGCACAAGATTTAAGAGGGGAGATATCAGACTTGGAGAAATTTAACGGTGATGTGGGTAAACTAAATCATTTCCTCAAGGGCGGGGATGGTATTATGAGCAGCATTTAATCCCAGGTCGCAGCAGACTTTTTAGAGGACGAGGCAGGAAGGAATAGAGTGAGACAGGACATGGGAGGAAGAAGAGATGGAGAGTTTGAGAGAAGAGAAAAATTACCTAGAGAAAGAAGGCAAATTGTGGAGAGGAAGAATGGGAGAAGAGAGGAAAGGAGGTGCCACGAATGTGGCAAGATAGGGCACATGGTGGCTCAGTGCGCGGTGTTTCGAATGCCACAGTGAGGGACATATGGCCAGACAATGCCCATACATAAGGCGCCGGGAGCACGACCGAGGCCAACCTATGGAGATCAATGCTCAAAGAATGTGGCGGAGAAACAGGATATCGTCGGAATCAACTAGATCTTCGGACGCTTCAGGGTCTGATACGGAAGGAAGCGAACCTAGCCGCAGAGGAACCCTCGGAGGATGAAGCAAGCAACGGAGCACAAGGAGGGGTAGTGTAACCTATTTGTTGTGAATAGTGTGGTAAAGAAGTGTGACAGGTTGCCTATTATCGAGTTTTGCAAGGGGTGGAGGTGTCTTGTGGACACAGGGAGCTCGTGTACTCTAGTAGGTAGAGATAGTCTACACCCTATATTTAAAGGAAAGTTTGACCCAGAAATTAGAAAGTGTTTATGTCAGCTAGTCACTTTGAGTGGTCCCTGTACGGTGGAGGGGGAAGTAGAACTGGCGATAAGTAAATGGGGCAAAAAGGGCGACGTAGCAACTCTGCATGTGGTAGAGACCATGCCGCGCGAGTATGGTGGTATTTTGGGGTGTGACGTGCTCGGGAAACTAGGGGCGAAACTCAGTAATGTAGAAGGTCAATGGGTGATTAGAATTGGGAGGAAGACATATAGAACGATGGAGAACGCGAAAAGGGATGTGAGGTGCGTCGGTGCAATTACCCAAGATGGGCATCTCCAGGAGGATGGGCATAAGGGAAGAATACGCGGATATTTTTTTTCGCGAGGGGGACCCACTGAGCGTGACGGGAGAAACGGTTCATGAAATTCATTTGAAATCTGAGAAGAGTACTTACGTGAAGGAGCGGCGGTACCCACAGGCGTTGCGGGAACACATTAGGGAGGTGATCGCGGAGCTAAAACGGCAAGGTATTATCGTTGATAGCACATCATCCTTTAACAGTCCTCTATGGGCGGTCAAGAAGAAACCTGTTAACGGGGATCCAAGGGAGCGCTATAGGGTGGTGGTAGATTTCCGGCAACTCAATGAAAATACATTGGGTGAGAAATACCCTATTCCCAGATTAGAGGACATTTTGGACAGACTGGGCGGAGCAACCGTGTTCAGCACACTAGATTTGAAATCTTGATACCACCAAATTCGCATGCATCCCAGAAACCAATGTAAAACAGCGTTTACGTTTGACCATATAGAGGATTTAAAACGAGTCTTTGACAGAATACGTCAATTTGGTTTAAAATTATCAGCGGAAAAATCAATATTGGGGCAAAAGCAAATCAACTTCCTCGGGCATTCGATATCGGCAGAAGGGGTGCGGCCTGACGGTAAGAAGGTGGAAGCCATAGGGAAAATGGCGATGCCAAACGATATCAAGGGAATCAGGAGATTGCTAGGAACCCTAAATTATTATCGTCGATTCGTCCCAGAGATGGCCGAGCATCTGAGTCCTCTGAATGCACTGTTAAGGAAGGGACGCACAATTCGGATTACTCCAGAGATCGAGGGGAACATCAGGAAATGCATGTGTTGGCTACAATCGGAACCGGTCCTCGGATTCCCTAATTTTTCAAAACCATTTGCGATCACCACCGACGCTAGTGAATATGCACTGGGGGCGGTTTTGTCACAGGATTATGATAAGGGGGAACGGCCTGTGGCATACGCAAGCAGAAGGCTTACAGACGCGGAGACCCGATATAGCGCGCTTGAGAGAGAGTTATTAGGGATTGTATGGGCAGTCCAACACTTCCGGCCCTATATATTTGGAAAGCGGTTCAAAGTTCATAACGATCACAGGCCACTTCTGTGGGTGGGTAATTTGAAAGAATCGTCGGCTAGGGTGACGCGTTGGAAGGAGATCTTGAGCCAATACAATATCGAAATAGCATACAAACTGGGAAAGGATAATGTGGTAGCAGATTGGTTATCTCGTGCCCTGCAGGTCAACGCTATCGAATCAGGTGAAGGGGGACCTTCCGGGGAGCTCCAGAGGTTCGTACGGGAATGGACGCCAGATGTGGAAGGAGAAGGAGAAACAGACCGCCGGGACAACTGGGAACCTCCCGACCAGGAGGAATCACAAGACGAGAGATCGACTGAGATGGAGGAGGTGGATGAGGTAATAAACGATAAGACTCGGCAGATAATATGGAAAACAAGGACCACGGAGTTACTGAAAACGGAATTTTCCAGATACGAGAGGCATAATATTGTTACTATTTGGTCCCAACCTGGAGTCCAGGAAGAGCAAATCTGCCGAGCGTTAAAAGACGCCTCTAAAGCAAGTACGACCCACTATCTGTATGTTGGCAATGCGGCGGTGTGGGACAAGATACGTAACTTGTGGAGATTCGAAAAAATAGGGATAGACAGGACGTTTATCCGATGCCGATCTATGGTAGAGACCATTCGCGATCAGGAACAGCAAAAGGATGTAACGATGGCGTACCATCAAGGGAAGACGAACCACCGGGGAATCAATGAGATGTTGGCGGCACTAAAAAGAAAGTATTATTGGGTATGGATGCGGAAGATGGTAGAGGAGATAATAAGGAACTGCCACATTTGTCATACGGCTAAGTATGACCGCCATCCTCCCGTAGGATTACAAACCGAGACGATGAAGCCTACGATACCATTGACAGATCTTCAAGTAGACACCTTTACGCGGAGGTGGTTTAAATGGGTAACAATAGTGCATACATTTAGCAAAACGGCCATAGCCCTCCCGGTGAAGGAGAAATCGGCAGCGGCGGTGAATAGCGCCCTTCAAACATGGTTCCAATTCTATGGGGTGCCAAATACGATCTCCTCGGATGGAGGCAGGGAATTCGATAACGCTTACTTGCGACAGGAGATGAAACGGCTAGGAATTACATGGCACTGGAATACGCCCGGACATCCTATAAGTAGGGGGGGAATTGAAAGGCTCCATAATACCTTGGGAGAACATCTCCGAGTATTCCACGCAGATAAAGGGTTGGAAGCAGATGAGGCGATGCCCCGAGCCATAGCAGCGTACAACCACTCCATACACATGGCCACCGGATTTTCCCCGTTCGAGGCCCTTTTTGGTTTACGAGCGCGAAGAAGAGACGAGGGTGATACGGTTGTAGACGAAATCATGGCAGAACAACTAGCCATAAACAGAGTAGATCTCGAGAAAATGTGGGGAAAGCACATGGCCGGATGGTAGCGGAAAAGAGTAGGAGAGTGGCGCGAAAACGAGGGTGTGAAGGACATTATGGGAGATATTAAAATCGGTACAATTGTGTACAAAAAAATTATATCGAATCGTGCAAAGGAGGTTCTGAGGTACGAGGGTCCATTCAGAGTGATTGCTATCAGAGAGCATAACCTAGTCACTATTCAGAATGTGGCTGAGCCAAGAAAACATAGGACAGTTCATATCGAACAGCTCAAGATTCCAGCTGGGAAAGCCAGCCCATAACCGTGTACTTTATTTCGTACTTTTGGAGGTGTAGTGGAACAGGGGATTTTCATTTCTTTTATATATAGTTTTTGTAAAGTAACTTATTTGTATATAAATATTTTTTGTTAATTACGAATGACAGTAATGTAGATTAAGCTAGTAGTAAGGTATTTTATTTTTATTTTTATGTACGTAGAATATGATTCATGTAATTGATAATTTCTTTTGTTTGTGTGCTCTTTCTCTGCAATTTTCGTTTTGAGTTTACGAGGATGTTCGTAAACTGGCAGGGGGGGGAGTTAAGACAAGACGATGATCGCAAAGTCACTAATCAAGCTGGCATTGTAAACAGCTGTTGGAATCTATAAATAGAGGTTCAAGATGGCAATAAAGTCAGTGTTAACCAGCCGTCACCTGTGTTGTCTATCTTCCTACTTATTCTTTTGTTTATGTTTTGTGAGGTGAATTACTTAAGTTATATATATATATATATATATATATATATATATAGAGAGAGAGAGAGAGAGAGAGAGAATTATGAATTAATTATAAGTTTTTAAGAACTGGAAATGAACGAAAAATTGGCAACAGAAGCCTCTAGTGGAAAGGGGAAGTTCATACTGTCAATCATCAATTTTAATTACTAAATTAAAGTGTAAATATGCTCAAATCACTTAGAGATCTCACTTCTTTCTAATTTGAGAATCTTTTGAATATCCTCTTCCTTCGGCCACTTCCCTATATAGAGCGAGAAGATGGCTCATATCAATGAGGATTCATACGAAACAGAAGTACAACAGATCAAATTCTTAATCTTCGCATAACATTGGAATGATGCAGAGAATACTGTATTCAGATTTACCACGTCTTCATAGATCTTAAATCGGCATATGATTCGAATCAAGAACAGTTGAATATGTCTATGAATGAACTGAAATTATTCTCAAAGCTGATACGACTTGTTGGGAAATTTGTCAGAAACGTTCCCTTCAGAAACATGGATTGGGCAAGAAGATGATCTGGCTTGTCCGCTCTTTAACGTCCTGGAAAAAGAGGTAAGAGACTCTGGTATTCAGACCACTGCCACTATATTTGATCATCCAGTACAACTACTCGCTTTTGCAAATGATATTGATATTATTAATGGCCTTATTGATTGCTTGCAACGATCATTCCTGGTCCTGGAAGGTGCAGCTAAATTTTTAGGCTTGGTTATAAACGAGGACAAGACCAAGGGTATGGGGGGTCTCTGAAAAGCAGTCAACAAGTGTCTTAACTCACTTACCTCGGATCACAAGTAACAAAGGACAATAGGCTAGGGGCATACATTAAAAACAGATTCAGGTCTGCCAATAAATGCAACTTTGCAATGAGGAGTATCATGTCCTGTAAATTGATGTCGAGGCGAAAGTTAACTCTGTATAAAACCATTATCCACCCTGTACCTACGTACAGATCCGAAGCTTGAGCTACCACCTGGTAGGAAGATAAAAAGCTACAAATTTTTGAAAGAAAAATACTCTATCGGATCTATTGTACCTTTAATATTAGTTGGGAATGACGACGGAGAAGATTTTATGACCTGATCAACGTTGTAGATATAAAATACTATAGCGATAAAATAAAATCTCTTATGGTGGGCAGATCATGTCGCTAGGATGCAAAATAAATGCAAGTCCAAGGATGATGTTGACAACTAGTTACAGGGACGTCGAGTGGTCGGTAGGCCAAGATTAAGATGGACGGATTACGTAGTGAATGATGTCAAGAAACCTGGAGTAAACAACTGGATGACAACAGTCAGTGATAGAAGAGCATGGCGTTTGGTTTTGGAGGAGGCCAAGACTCGCTTGCGGGTTGTAGCGCCAATATAATCTTTGGCATATTCTGATTATTCTTAAAGAGCAAAAATGAAAAAAGAATCTGTAAAATATATTTTCCGATCGTCTCACATAACTTTAAATTATCAATAAAATGATGCCTTTGTTCAACTACTCTTGGAGTTAATTAATTGATCACCGAACTCAAAATCGTATGTGTTTAGAATATTCCTTAATACAGAGCAGGAGGACGAAAGGATGTTGAAAAGAATAGCTAACAAAAAAAGAAAAAAATAATAACAAAAAAATATAAAAGCGGACACAGAAGGAGTATTGTGCGAACTGGGGACGGATAATTAAAAGCCCCTTTGGAGGCGGGAATCAAACCTTTGCCTGACCTTCCGTTTGTGCCGGCGGATCATCAGGAGCGAGTGAGGTCCTACTTAGCCGCCATTAACAAAGGACTCGTCCTTCCACAAAAGGAGGGGGTAATTATTATAATTTTCTTTTCCTCCCTCCCTACCTCCCTTTACCTCACCTTACTTTCTTTTCAGGCCAGGTCTCATTAAGGTCCTTTTCGACAATTTATATTTATACCCTTTCTTTGGGATGATGCCCAAGGACCAATGATTATTAAAAACTGGAATATGTCTTCATCAAAGAATTTCTCTATTGAGGTCTTGTTATCAAATAAAATTTTATTGCTTTTGATGTTCGATAAGTTATTATGTATATTATAATATTAATCAAATTCCAATAACGTAAATGGAAATCTCTCTCTCTCTCTCTCTCTCTATATATATATATATATATATATATATATATATGGTCTTATGTGTCCCGCCGTTACGTTGAGTTAAAGTGGCGTTTTCCTTTTAACCGTAGACTCTATTTCCTTGGTTCTTACTATTATCAAACAATAAACTCACAACATCCATCTTATATCTATAGTCTCCTACAATTCAAATGCTCTATCCAATCCCAGGGCACATCTCGCCCTTCAGATCTTTCTATCCATTCCCATAGAACCAAAACTTTTGAGCTTTTCTCACTCATAGTATCATTTTATTTATTATTACATGCTATCGTGTATTCACTTATTTTTACATAAACCAATTTCTTTTTATTGTAAATTTGTCTGTTTTTAAATTTTAATTTTGTATTGCATTTTCTGATTCTCTACCAAAACACACCTGTTTAGTTATTTACTTTCAAGATATTATGTAAATATTGTTTTACTCTGATGTAGGCCTTTGACCAGATAAATATTTATTTGTTTTTTTGTTTTAGGTTAATTTATTAATATTTACAACTGTAATAATATTACAAGTAAATTTGCTAATATGAATAAATGACATGAAAAAAAAAATACTTGTTGAGAAATTACCCATCGGTAGCACTCCAATAAAGGTCTATAGTAGAAGGTCTCGAGGCCATCTTCTTTTCGGATGCCTCGGAAGGTTATCAGGAATAGTATGGGAAGCAAGTTGAGAGACTAGCGAATTTAAGTGTGTCATGGAAGGATAGGTATCTAGTTTGGGCCAAATCAGCAACTTATCGAATATTAAGATCATGATGGATGATTTTGTTGTTTGTGGCATAATAAGGAGCATTGAGGATTTTACGAAGGATTTTGGATTGTAAGGATTGGGTACGAGATGAATTGGATTGTTTAGTAGAACCCCAAAACTCAGCTCCGTATGTCCAAATAGGTCTGATAACTGTCATGTAAATGAGTCTTTTGTAATTAATTGGGAGCATAGAGCGTTTGTCCGGTAAATGTTGAAGTAGGCGAAAACGTCGAGCAGTTTCTTGTCTTTTTAGTCTTGTATGATAAAATATTTATTTAAATTTGTTCATCTCTGTTATTCTAAAGGGACCTGATCCCAGAATAAAATTATTCTTCTATTCCTATTATATATATATATATATATATATATATATATATATATATAAAGTATATATATAAAGTTCTATTATGTAATAGTATAAAGTAAACATATAAGAAAAATAACTCTAAAAAGGAAATGAATGAAAAATGAAACTTGTTGTGACCAACTCGAAGTGACAATGATTCTAAAATATTTATTTAATGAATTAGAGATTTAATGAACGTTTTTTAGAATTTTTCCATGAATTCCTTAACAATAATGCCTCTTTTGAGCCTTTATTTTTTTAATATTAATTGTATACTTCGTTATAATATACATTTTCCCTTTTACATAACTTTTTTTTTTAATTTTAAACACTTTATTGAAACATTACAATATGCCACTTGTGGGCAAGAAGTAATAAGGATTTAAATAACTAATAAATCATTACACAATATACCAAGATCTCAACATACCACTCGTAATGTACTGACTCAATCAAGAAAAACTACAACCAATTTCATGACTCACTTGCTGGACACCCAAACTTACTTGTACAAACATTACCACAGAATCCGATAAGGTGACTGAATCGTCTCTGGGATCTACTACAGTGAAAGGAACCACGCCAGGAGTGTTTTGAACGGGAGGTTTACTCTACACGCTTTTAATGCTTTTGTGGAGGTTTGCGAAAGAAGTTTCCAGATACAATATGTGCCAAACGGCATTTGTATAATTTAGTGCATACTTATTTTATTTATTGGAAATAAATTTAGAAAATATAGTTAATTTAAGTAAACACTTTTTTTTTTTTATAAAGCACATGAGCTTGGCTTATAGTCATCTGATTTTCAGATGTAGCCAAAGAATTGAAAATAACTTCACATAGTCGAAATAAGGCATATCGAAGCATGATAGATATCAAAAGGTCAATGAAATTCAGCGGAAGGGTTCTACTTTAGATGCCTTAAATATCGAGTTTGATTATTCAAATCGAGTTTGAAATAGCCTCGAGTTGGCCCTAATTCGCTCGTATTAGTTCATTCAAAGCCATACAGTCCCTTGCCCTTTCATTATCAGCCACGGCCTTTAATATCAGGAGTCCTATGCCAAGTATTGATTTCACACATCTCTCTAATACGGCAAGTGATCTTTATCACGAGACGATGGTTAAAACTTTTATCAGGAGTTCTGAGAACATGCGATAGTGTAATAACCCTATAATTAATGAGTAGCTGCTCCCAACTCCTATGTATCGATTATATATTTATGGTATTCTCAAGATGGAGACTATATAATTGATCCTTGAGTAATTAGGCATGGGGTTGATTGACAGAATTTGCTATAACTTGCTTATTGCAGGTGCTCTTGGCTTCTTTGAATATTTTATCAATGAAGCTAAATTATAATATTTGTTTCATAAAATTTGTAATGGGGCAGAGTAGTTCAGGAATAGAGCCTCACCATGTCGACGGCATTGGATTCAAGTCCGTCTGGGGCAGCTAAATTATTCTTTTCCTAAATTATTTATTTTGTTAAAAGTCGGAGATAGACCCTGTGTGATGCGAAGACCCTCCGGAGGCTCCCCAGCCTTTTAAAGTCAGTAGCCTTAATGCTGCCGGTTAATCGTGATCTAGTACAAATCACCTCTCTGCACAACAGTTATCACAGAGGTATTGAAACGGTAAAGTATGAACCCAACACCTTCCAAGGGTTGTAGTGGTACAGGTTTGAAGTGCGGAGTTCTGATATGGTGTTTAGAAAGTATCGCATGAAAAAAAAACTCTTAATGACGGTTTCAAAATTTGAAAAGTTATTATAAATGGACAATAATTAATAATACAAAAGGAAATAATGAAAAATAAAAATCCTACTACTTATGGTAAAGAATGAATTAACATATCTACTTTTCCTACGCTGCACGTTGATGAAGTTGAATCCCATGATAATCGAAGTTTGTTGTTATCGGCTACCGAATTTAAAAAAAAGGTATATTTTACGGAAAAATCTGTATCTCACTACAACCCATTAAGATTCATGGGTTTAATACATGGTAAAGACTGTTTCTAGAAAAACGGTTGTGCAGAGAGGTGATTTATCCGAGATCACACACACCCGCAAGGGAAATATAGGACTCATGCTCATACAATTATGTCTAAAATATGATTTTAATAATAAGTCCCTTCCTTTCTCATGAAGACCACCGCCAGACCAGACCGGCATGGTACTGCGGTGTTGCGGGAGATGTAGATACCTTGCGCCGTTTTGCAGTCACAGATGCTTAGTTTATTTAACTACGATAATAAAAATGAATAAATGATTACGGAAAACAACTTTTAATACGAGTATAAAATTTATTTTGGAATCAACCTGAGTATTGATGGATCTTGTGGCACAATCTGACTCTAGTTTATCTTTGTTTACATTAGGGATACCCCTAACTACATTATAAAATTGTAAAAACAGATCTTCCTCATATTTAAACCTTCTAGTATTAAAAATTAGTACTTTTTATTTGCACTTATAAAGTGCTTCTATTAATATCTTAATATTGCCTTACAGTGCTAAGAATTGTAATGTTTGTATATTGAGTACAAAACTTGTATATTTGGCCAAGTATTACTCTCGAAACTGAAAATCGCTCAAAAAAGACTGAGGAATTAAGATTTTTTTAATATTACTTATGTTAAGGTGGAAAAATGATCTGATCATTTGCATTTACTCACCTGAAAAAAAGAAATATAATTATTACCCAGTTATTAAAATTTAATTATTTTTATAACTGAAAAAAAAAACAAAAAAGTATGTAGTAATCATACATCATCATAAAATACAAATATAGAAAATGGAGAGAAAAATGTTATGATTTCAAAAAGTAATTCAAATTAAGGGGTGCAATAGTAATGTACAGTTAATCTATTTACGATGTTGGTTCAGTAAAATTAGCAAAAATTTCAATAAAATAAACTTACACCTGAACTTATTTTATTAATGATTATGTGAAAAAAATCTATAAATGTTATTTGTTATATTTTGGTTTTTGATGGAAGTAATAATACCATTTTGATTGTACTCAGTCATTATTAATGATATTTTAATTTTTTTTGTTTACATTGAATAACTGATTCCTTTTTCCCTTTATCACAACACATGGTTTTAAAAAACAACAACCATTATTTACTTTGAGAGATTTATAATATTTAACTGAGTATTGATTTTCTATTTCAAATATTATATTTTGAAGGGTATGGTGAAGTTTACTAAAATGAGAAATTGTATATTAAAAAGATTTATGGGAAAGATATCTCATATTTTAAACTATCATTAATTCTCTCCAAAATTAAAAAAAACAATTGAAAATTTTAATATGTTGGACGTAGGAGACAAAAGTTGATACTGATAACAAGAATGCCTCTTGCATTTTTTCGTGTTTTCAAGGATTAGGATTAGGATCAGGTTGTGGGGCGATCAATAGCGGAGTTATTACACCCTTGCTTTTGAAGTGTTTATATATCTATTTTTTTCATTGACAATCGTTAATAAAGACATAATTTTCAGTGAATTAATTATTATATGTAGCTGTGGTTATTAAAGCGTTTATGTGGTAATTAAATGCGATGTATATCAATACATTTTTTCATAAATACGCCCGAACTATTTCAATCCAAGCGCTCCACCGACTCCACTCTACCGATCGTTCGTTCCATTAGGTACTGTAGCTTAGTAGCTGACTTTTGGTGCTTCAAGTTGGGTTGTTTTGAGGAATTTTCATTTTTATCCGGAAACTTATCGTGTCTCGTTTTAATGAATGGACCCAGCTGTTGATGTACATTTTCTGAACCATTTCTGCAGTAATTAAAATCTTCAATCCATATTCTTTTCTGAGAAACTTTATGCTGATGAGGAAACTTCATGTAATGAAAATATACTTGTTCATCGGAGAAGTTCAGAAATCATTTGTATTGGAAAAACTTTGTATTTTAAAATTCATTCTCTCTTCACGAATGATATGCCCTATTTTATCATAAATTTTAATTAATATTGTTTTTAATTACCGGTTAATAATTTTACTATTATGAAAAAATAAAGAATCGTTATTTCCAAGAAGAAATAATAAACAAACTACATTTATTACCGTACTGCTTGAAATAAGAATGAGACAAACTGCAATCGTAGAGTTAATCATTATATATTTATAAAGTTGGCCAAAAACTCAAAAAGAGACAAAATTATAAATAAAATTATTATAAATTATAAAAAAGGAATATATTAATGATGTAGCTTCAGCAATATAAAAAAAATAAAAAACTATCTTAAATACTGGGTGCAATAACAAGGCATACTTACTCTTAAGATATTAGTTCAGTAAGATGAGTCACAAAAATATTAACTAGATTTAGTTTTACACTTCATTTAGTTTTGTTAATGATTATCTAAATAAAATCTATAAGTATATTTTATAATTAGTTTAGGTTTTTAATGAAAGTGATATTAATTCACTACCTGTGAGTAATAATAACATTTTTCCAGTATTTTAGTGACTCTAGACTTTACTTTTGTGATTTTTTTTCATTTCATCCTGATTATAGATTTAATTAAATATATTTGTAGTTAATTGTTAATTGTATACAATAAAATGCAATTATAACTGCCTGAGATAACTATTAAATTAACAACTTAATATACTTATCGTAGTATGGATGCCGTAGTTTATTGTTACATGGATTTTAATTAAGAATTATAAGTTTTAAAACATTTTTTGAACTGCACAAGAAATTAACAATTCATTGTTCATTTCAAGACTGATGATGGCACACAAGTCGATTTTCAGATTAAAACGTATTACATTCTCTTCATACCGACGATTCATCTCATAAAATAAATCTCAGGCGATCTATAAACAAAATAATTCATTCTAATCAGAGATTACATAACCTCCTCTACTTGTCATCATTAGAACAATATGAATTAATTGAAAAAATTGTAAGATAAAATGTTCATAATTTATTGTATATCGTCATAATTTGTTTCAATAAAGCTAATAATTTACTAAGCTATATAATAATTGATTATTTAAGCTATACACAATTGACACACACACACAAACACACACACACACACAGAAAATGGAATAACTTAAAGTAACTTTCTCTTGCTAAATGTGTGCCTTGTGAAAAAGTAGGTAAGGTTATACTTTTTTTCTTTATACACGGTTTCGGTTGAATTTTCTCCGTTTGTTTAGGAAAACTTCTAAAAGACAAACTAAACTCCGAACAATATCTCGACGCAGAGTAGAGTGAGTTGGTACTACGCTCTTGGAACTCACAGCTGTGATGCGAATTGTTGCACGGCCCATATATCCCGGCCTATCTTCATTACATCTCATATGAGCCCCAGACTACCTCGGCATATTTGTACGTGTTCAACTTATTTTCCAACAACATAAATCCACTGCTCATTTTCCCCGCGATGGTATAAGTATTTCCATAAACTTTGCTCCTATATCCCCTGCTCATATATAGTTCCACATTATTCTGTCTAATATATGTCCTACTTCCCTATTGTTCTCCTTCTCCCTACCCGCCCCCCCCTCTCTCCCCCTTACTCTTTCTCTACTACCTTATACCCCTCTAGTCACTATAAATCATATTGGATATAATGAATATCTACTTTACATCGATGAATTATAAATATTTTTAAAATTAGAAATTATCTTCGAGATATAGAAAAAATGGGTTGTCTTTTTCAGCTTTCGGCTTGTGGAATAAATTGAAACAAACTATTATCCGTATAAGCAAAACATTATTGATTTACATGGAACGACGAAAACGAACATTGTTTAAGTTGAAATTTGGTGGATAATTCTAATAATGACTTTAATTGGTCAGGGGGTGCAGTCAAAACTTATTTTAATGTGCCAACGTTTCAGCCTAAGATGTATGCATCTTCAGGGCTGGGAAAGAAACAATAAAAACTATATAAATCATCGCAGTACCAAGGAAGGATAATAGAATTTATGTACGTAATAGATAAGAATGCAAAGAAATACAGTTATATATCGAGAAAAAAAATAGAGTAAGGTACACGATGTAAATAACCGGGTGAGACATAATAAGAATGGAAAACATTTATCTTTATTTTTATAGGGGAGCAGGCAACAGTCAAGGGAACATATGATTCAGTATGTAGAGCGTTGGGTTGCTGTCCAGGTCGTGTTTCAAATCCAACTGTGGCTGATAAATTGTTTATTCTGTTAACAGTCATGGAGAATTAATAGAGTTTCGTCAAAGGTTTTACCTACACTCCTTAAAATAATATAAAATAATTTCTCAATTTCATACAGCGATCGGCTATTCAATAAAAGTATTTCGCTAACACATAAAATATCTATAAATTTGGGTTGATTGAATTATTGGTCAGACCACTTTCTTCCACAATTGTTAGTTTAGAAACCGTACAGTCTCTGTCACTTTCTGAATCCAAGACTGTCACTTTCTGAATCCTACTGCCCCGTGGCATGGCCAGTAGGAGTGCTTTTATTTCCATAACCTTCATAAATGATGTCGGAACAGTAGTCGACTTAGCTAATAAAATACCGAATCTTGAGAGGAAAGAGTGAATTTTAAAAAAAATAAAAAGTATAAACAAAGTAAAAACATAAAAAAAGGGCTTAATTGAACTGATGTAATTTCAATAGTTATAATTTATAAATGCTGCATCATAACTCCTATATGAAGATATGGTTATACGAGATCCCATTATCGTCTAAACATTTAGTTCCTTGTCTGTACCCAAATGTACCAAATGTTTAGTAACATATACCCATCCATCAGGGATATGGTAGGTTCATGTCAGGAGATGTAACAACTTCAATAACCCTTGTATCACTTACAGATATACATTGGAGTATTATTGATAACACTGTTAAACAACTTTTTTCTTTTCGCAATTTAAAGAAAATCATTATTTATAGCTTAAAATAAAGATATACATTAACTACTCATATCACCTCCCTACATATGACAGCTGACCATTAATAACTCAATAATTTATTCACTCCTTAAAATAATATAAATTAATTTCTCAATTTCCTACAGCGATCGGCTATTCAATAAAATTATTTCGCTCACACATAAAATAACATAACATTATTCGAACTCATAAATATTCACTACAAACTTCCTTAAAATAATAAAAATCCGAATATTCACTTCCTGTCAGCCTCCAGTCCAATAATATGGAAATATTAATACAAAAATAGGCAGATAATTAAGTATGCTAACACAACATGTTTTATTAATGGAAGATGGAGATTGTTAGGGAGTACAGTCTAAAACACACCAAATAAGTCAAGATTTAATTTGTATTTTTGCCTTATTGTGACTTATTTGGTGTTTTTTTTACTGCACCTCCCAACTATCTCCTTCCTCCATTATATCTTCCAGTCAACTATTTTCTTCTCTAACATGGTTTATTAATGTTTGTGAAAGCTTAATTAGGTTTTTTTATTTTTATTTTTAAATAATACCTTAATTAGGAGTGGAGGATCAGAAATGAGTAAATAAAATAAAGAGAAATTTTAAATTGAATATTTATGTATGTGTTTTAAATTGAATTTATGTTTACTATTTTGTTATTAATATATATATATATATATTTCATGTGAACTGAGTGCACTACCCGTTTTTGTCCTTAGATAGTTTGCGTATCCGTTCTTTGGATGTAATACAATCTTAATTGCACGATATGAAACATAAGAAGGTAAGAAGCGACGTGATTTCTATAAAAACGTTTGTGAATGGAGGTGATTAGGCTGAGATCTCAAATTCGAGTCCTTGAAAATAGTAACCATAGGCTAGGTACTAAGCTACCCCACACGCATTTCCTATAGAGGAAATAAGTTATGAATTTCTTTTATTGTTCAAATTTAACAGGATTCATTGAGTTAAAGAGGAGTATCTAAAGTAAAGCTAATTGATTTACGGTTGGTAATAAAGTTTAAAAAGTAATAAAGTTTAAAATCATAATGTAATAACCTAAGTAAAACATTAAAACTAAAGGTATAACAATAAAAACAAATTAATATTTGTTATAAATTTCTTAATATTTCTACAAATTCTATTGCAGAAATACCCTTATTCAGTAGAGTGAATTAAAATTTAAAATACTCCCGCTGTGCTGTCGCTTTTGGCAACTAGACACTCCCAAGTGAATGATAGATTGGAGGAAACGATTCTCAGGAAGAGAACGCGACCAAACAGTAAGTTCCTTCTCATTAAAAATCGTATGCATCTTCTGACCAATGATTACCGAGTGCCACAACTTTAGAAATTAAAGACAGTTGAATTAATTCGCGGTGTCGCCCAGCCACAGTTAAGACCAGACCATTAGTGCAATTAGATTATTGCAAAACATACTATTATTGTTGTTTTTTATATTTATAGTATATTTATTATATTTATAGTGCTCTTTTCTCTTTCTATTACTATTATTTTTTTTCTTTTAACTTTAATTTAAGCTTCATTTATTTTTCTCTGACCTAGTTACTAGGCTTTTGTGTTATTGTGCATTAGGCCTAATAAAACCATGTTTCAACACCTGGAGTAGTTTGATTAAAACATCCCTACACTGATCATAAACATTTTTTTGTGATTCTAATCAAGGTAAGAACAACTTCACCTCACCACTTCATTTTCGAAAATTTTAATATTTTCATTTATCTTCCGTCGTGAAAACAAATGCCACCGCATATTTTGACAACAGAGACCGGAGTAGTTCAATGATAGAGCGCTGAGTTGCAGTGCCGAAGGTTCAAATCCCGCTCCTTGGCAGACTTTTATTTAATCTGTTAGCAGCCGGGGATGGATCCTGTGAGGACTTCTGGGGATCACCTAGCTTCTATTAAGTGGGTACCCAAAATAGAGTGCCAACAATTTGTCGGCTGAGCAAGATCTAGGACAGTCATTTACTCGGCTTACGCACAAGAAACAGAACAGTACTGAACCCAACAGTCCTAATTGGTTGTAGTGGTACAGGGCAAACTAAGTGAAATTAAGCAAATTTCATCACAACAGAAATTTTTCAGTTTTTATTTCTTCAAAATGTAAACAATAAGAAAATTATTTTGGAAAACCTACCTAATAACAAAGGATGTCCTGTATTTATTTGCCTTTCCAACACACTTTAGTTGGCAGCACTGGTGTAACTACAACTCTTGAAGATAGATACCCTCGCAGAGGAGGGACACGACCTAATGTATGCAACAATACAAGTTACTATAACTGAGCGCGGGGAGACTAGGAATTGCCGACAAGACAGGTCTCTAATGCACAGCGCTGATATCTTTCTCCTCTGCGTATCCTCCAGACGGCTCAGGCATCCGAATGTATCCTTATGGAAATTGGCGAGGCTAAATGAAAATGCTGACATCATTAGCATCCGGCTGAGGGTGCTCCGGGTCCTTGTTATTTCGATCACAAACATAATCTATTTATTTAAAAATAAATTTATTACACCATTTGTTTTACGATTTTTAAGAAAGAAAAATTTAAATAAGATGGTTCAAACAATTTTTTGAAATATTCGGAGTTTCAAATACTATATACATTTTACATATCAAATGTTTTTAATGATTGAGTTTTTCGAAGGTACTTACTGATTTTACGACATAATATAGAAGTATTTTCTTCTTTATGTAGAAACTTCAAAACTAAATGAGTAAATCGGATTGAATATGAATGCTACCAGTGAAACGAAAATGAAACGTTTTTATAAAAAACCAACAAAAAAAATCGTCTTTGATCCCTAAATAATAATGCATGATATTGTTATAATATTGATTTCATTTCTTGTAATCTTCTAGAAAAAATACTGTATCGAATAGTTCAATCACCTATTTCTACGTTCTCAACTTTTTTAAAATAAAAAAAGTATTTTATAAGAAGAAGAAGAAGAAGAAGGTTAAGCTAATCCCAAGGCCCGTTGCGCACACCACAAATCTTTGCTTACAAACTTCTGTCAACGAACTACTGCCTAAACCCAAGTCCGTTAGATCACTCTTAACGCAGTCTTCCCACCTACATCTTGGACGCTTACTCATCGGTTCAGCGCTAATTATCTTTTTAGCAATTCGTTTGTTACCAAACTGCAATACTTTACAAGCCCATACCAACCTCCGTGTTGCTATCAATTATATTAACTAGGTTCATACTCTGATATTCCGGGCTGTGTAATCTCCTTTTCCAATGAACTCGGAATTCTTTTCCAGAACTAATATTCTATGTGATATCTTATTTTCCAATACCTTAAGACGTGGTTTATATTCAGAACAATTGGAAGGACGGTGGTTTTTATGAATTTTAATTTTTAAATTTCAGTCTAAAAGGAGCAAAATTGGTAAAGTCGAGAAAAATAAAACGCATTTCCTGTCTTAATCTGGGCCTGGGGAAATTTATTTCCTTTTGAATTTCGTTTTTTCTAGTTATCATTGATCCGAAGCACTTAAATTTATTCACTCGTTCAAACTGGTTTCTTCTTCAATAAAATTTCCGATGTCTGTAATACTAACCCTATAGTAAGTCTTTTCCGAATTGTTTTTAAACCGATTTAAATATTTTATTACGGAGATATATATAGGTATTTTATACAGCACATTGTGATATATTGGACAATTGGACATATTACTTATCCTTTCGAGGAAGGAGAACAACCCCTTTTAATTATCTCGTGTTGATTCTAGAAACATTGCATTACTCTTTGTTTCCGAGTTTATCTTCTCCATTTTCTTCATTGTTCCTTCGAGTGAGCGGGGTTGAGCTAATCCGTTAATCCTGAGAAGAAGTGTATCAGGAATTAGAAGCAAGGATCCGTGCAGAAGTTGTAAAGTGTTAAGCCCGAGACAATATTGATATAAAAGAACTGACTAAGTGCGGGAGGGGAATTCCCCGCACGTAGGAGCCACTGTGTGGGCAAATCCGGCTGCTCTTCTCATTCAATTAGCACATTAAAAGGGTTTTCTTCAGACGTGACTCTTGTCTTGCGCAAGGTCCTCGGCAAACTTTCCGCTGTTATAACTTCAGGGTCCAGTCAGTCGATATATAGGATTAATGATTTTATAAAAGATTTTTAATGCATAGATTTTTCCTTCATTCAATCCTAGAAGACTAATCATCAATCAAAAACATGTCAGAACTAAACATTTTTCGTTTTCACAAGAGCGATAAAATTTAGAAAACATCATACAATTTATTCTAATTATAAGACTATTATCCCTTCAACTGTTCATTTAGGATGTCAAATGTGGCCGCTAAATCCAAACGTCTCGAGACATAAGAAAATAAGGTATTGAGTAGAATATTTGGACCACAAAAAAGGATGAGACCACTAAAGAATTCAGGAAATTAGACAACGCGGAATTTTGGAGATTGCACACGGTTAAAATGATTGATGTGATAGCGGT
This sequence comes from Arma custos, assembly GCA_037127475.1. Lineage (NCBI taxonomy): Eukaryota > Metazoa > Arthropoda > Insecta > Hemiptera > Pentatomidae > Arma > Arma custos. Next base: position 50,661,072 of record CM073764.1, on the reverse strand, counting down.
CTGGATATTAAGATGGACTCAGTCACGAGCGCATTACCTAAAAAGTTAATGAACATTGTGCCGACTGGTAAACGTTTAGGATTAGGCCGAAGAGTAGATGGGAGGATTGAGTTAAAAAAGGCCTGATGAATTTAGTTGGTCTGGGTGGTAGCGTGCACGTCTCAGGAAGTTATGACTCAACACATATTCATCGTTATGAAAAAAAAAAGTATTTGTCTTGAGAAGAATAACTTCAATAATAAATTATATTTGTTTTAATGATTTTGTTACTTACGTAATATACCATCACAAGAGATTTTTTTATTACAACATTAATTATTAAATTTAGATTAATTAGAAGATTAGTAATCACACAACCACCCTTGAGCAGAAAACTGAATTACAGTATTTGAGGATATCAAAATAAATAAACATTTTTTTGAAAATTATTTAAAATGATTACTTAATGTAGTGCCAATATGAGTAAGATGGTAAAGTATAGTGAGATGTATCAGTAATCTTCTCCGGGAGGATTTTATTAAAAAAAAATATGGACCCTTACATTATACGCAATAATTACACATTTCTTTCATAAACAATTAAGAAGGATTACACTATTAAACTATTGTATATGCAGATAAAATCTGAACAACCAATTGCATTGATTGAATCAGATCAAACTGGATATAGCTGTAGGTAAGGGAATATCGATATTACATTGAGGCTGCATAATGGATGCAGATGAAGCCTTTGATCTCGCCAGGAGTCTGCCCAACTCGCCCCTAGTCAATACACCTTCCGAATCCTCACAGCTGTGTGTCCATCTAGTCCCTAATGTGGCTCTCGTACGTGTCCCTCCGCGGCATTTGCATCTCAACCCCATTAGCCAACTTGTCCCAGAATCTATTAATGATATTAGCAGTTCCTGATGCCAGGCATGGTTTCTGTTAACGGCTTAATAACCGGGATCGGATATGGAACTAGAGTTTGTCAATTGAAAGTTTAACAGATATTGTGATATGGGTGTGTCTCTTCAAGGTTCCATTACAAGTTATATTTAGCAGGTTAACTTCATTGATATGCAAATTATATATATATATATAATTATATATCAATGAATTATATTTAATTATATATATATATATATATATATATATATATATATATATATATATATATATATATATACACAAGGGTGGTCTGAAAAGTTTCCGACCATACAGAAATATAAGACATTTATGTATCTCTACACACTTCTTCCAGCGATGCTCCCATCTCTGTGACCCGTCCAAAAAGTACTCGGTTTTTTCTCTGCAAAATAATTGTTGACGAAGGAGATTGCCTCCACATTTGATTAAAATCTCTGTCCTCCAAGCTCAATTTTTAGATGAAGTAACAAAAAGAAGTCGCTTGGGGCTAGATCTGGTGAGAAAGGCGGATGGTCTAGCAGTTCAAAGCGTAATTCGTGGATTTTCACCATGGCAACCACTGAGTTGCCTTGGTGAAACAGGATTTTCTTTTTCTGCAAATGTGGCTATTTTCCACAAGTTCTGCCTTCAGCTTGTCAAGTACTGATGGGTAGTATGCTCCTGTAATGTATTTCCTTTTTTATGATAATCGACTAAAATAACTCCATGGCTATCCCAAAAAGCAGTCGCCATCGCTCTCACAGACGAGAAAACCGTTTTTGCTTTTTCTTGAGCCGGTTCTCCCTTTGTAGTCCTCTGGTTGAACTGTATTTTTGTTTCGAGCGTATAATGGTGTATCCAAGTTTCATCTACAGTAATTATTCAGCGCCCAAATTCGGAATTATTGCGCCAAAAGAGCTTTGGAAATGTTCATTCGAACACATTTTTGGTCGAACGTGAGCAAACGCGGCACCTAATGTGCGGACCGCTTTAGCATATCTAAATGTTTATTTAGTATGGAACAAACACGTCCTTTTGACATGCTCTGCTATCTCTCACACTTTAATTCGGCGGTCGTCTAGCACCATTTGGTGACCTTTGGTGACATTCGGCAAAAACTTTTCAGACCACCCTGATATGTGTATATATATAAATAAAACATATGTCACAGAAAACCTGTAGTTTATTTGTAGGTGTAGGTTACATAGCTCCTATTTATAAATTATTTTAAACACGATTATATAAAGTAAGAGCAATATAATCTCTAACTAAGTAGTATTAAGAATTTATTTTATTTTATTTTGTAAGATATAAACATATGAGTTGCCTATATTTGCGAGTGCTAATAGAAATAAAATTTAGCATTTTTATTGATGCTTACTGGGATTCTGCCCCAAATTCCTCTTTTTTTAAAACATGTGGAGTCAGTCTATACTTCATTGCATTTTAAATTAGTAGACTCATCCAATTAATTTAGTAAATAAAATCGTCTAAAAAGTACTTTGAACAAAGAACAAGTCATAATGATTAGAAAGAATCCGCTTTGCTTTAAATAAGGGAACTTCAGAAAAATAGTATAGAAACACTTGCATATGCATCTGATCTTTACAAGTCCTACTAAAATATCTTTTAGCAATAATAATTGAGGCATTGATATGAATAAGGTAGTAAGAATAAAAACGTTTTTAAGTTGTTTTTTTTTTACATAAAAAAGATAGTAATTAATCATACCATTAAGAGAGGAAGAGGGGTAAGTTATAACTGTAATGGTTTACCTTGGATGAGAAGGCTATTTAATAAACATTTATCCACATCTAAGAGAAATTTATTCACCTCCACCCGGACCATTTTCTTCCACACATGGAATGGTTTAGTTTATATGCACGCTGGTAGGTACAGTTTTCCACTTGAAACTTTCATTTTTAGGTGTCAAAACAGTTTTTTGATTCTCCTGTTATATAAACTTTTTATGGCTTACTAACTCTCTCCATATCAATGCTTCAATAAATTGGGTTCACAAAAAAACACAAACAAAAAAAACTGTATTTAATGCTAAGCTAATTTTATCTTATGTTTGGAGTAATATATCCACTGCGGTACCAAATTTGAATAATTATATAAATATATATGAATAATTATATATATATATATATATATATATATATATATATATATATATATATATATTTATTTTTTTTATTTTTTTTTTCCCTTCACGCAGTACCCCTACGCGAAGGACGTTTATTGTTCTGCATGTTCCGTACATTTATAGTACATTACATACAATTGTACTTACATGTTGTTTACATTTTTTTTTTTTTTTTTTTTTTTTTTATTTATATACAAAGCTAAAGGCTAAATTGAAAATACATCATTAAAAAAAAACAAAACTTAAACATAAAAATATTGTTCATAGTACATATTAAGCCATTTGAAAAATAAAAAATAAAAAAAAGAATTAGGAAAAGCACAAAATTACAACAAAGTAATTGAAAACAAAACTAAAATTCTTGTTCACCTATAATATTGATTTTGTGTAGTGATGATTAACCACACTGCTCTAGCAAACACCTTGAATTGCTGAAAATACTTCCAGTACAAGTCCTTAACACTGATTGGCCAGCTGTCCTTCTGCGTCACATGTTTGATAAGTGTAGTCCTTGGTTCGTCGGTTAGTCTGCAGTCATATATTAAGTGTAAGTAAGTTTGTTCGATAGCACAGTCACAAGGGCATGTCTTATTATCTGTAAGTTTAAATTTATACAAGTAGGATTTTGTGGGTCCATGTCCTGTCAGCATTTGTGTGAGGTAGAAGTCAGTTGTTATTTTGTTATTCCTAAAATATTCATGTAAGTCATTTATGTATTGTTTAAGATGTTGTCCTTTAGTTGTCGTATCCCATGTGTTTTGCCATTGATCCATATTTTTAACTGTTCGTCTGTGTTTCAAGTAAGTCTTAGTCAATTTACTGTAGAGTATTGAAAGTGAGCCGTCTTTGGCAGCTGACTTAGCAGCCTTGTCAGCTAATTCGTTACCGACGTTGCCAGAGTGCCCTCTCACCCACCTGAAGTTGATATTGTATCCTGCTTTTTGTAAGTGGAGTAAAGTAAGTCTGGTTTCTTCAATCAGCGGTTCATGAATTTTGCGATTAATGAGTTTGTATAACGTACTTTGGCTGTCAGTTAGTATGCAAATAGATGTCCTGCGGAAATTAAATGTCTGTATATATTCTAGTGTTTTCAGTATAGCGTATTGTTCAGCTTGATTGTTTGTACAATTAGGTCCAAGTCTGTATTTCTTTACATCAGTCAGTACACCGTCTTCAAACAATACCGCTGCACATCCCACATTTCCACAATCTTTGCTGCCGTCTGTATAAATTTCTGCTTCAGCATAATCTTCTTTTGTAAGTTGTTTGATTTCTGGGAAATGTGCAGGATGCTTCCAATTTTTATAGTTAATAGGTCGTTCAACGTCATCGGCAAGTATCCCGTCACAGTCTTGGTTAGTCCGAAGTAAGGTATATAATGTAGTGTACTGTTGAGCGATCAAGTCGATGGGAATTAGTTTTGCAAGTACACAGGCTGCCTCATAAGATAGTGTCTTGAAACCTTTTACCATTTTGATTGCCATCAATCTCTGTACACGTCGAAGTTTCCGTAGATTGTATTTTCTCTGCAGTCCTGTGTGCCAGATGTTAATAGCGTACGTTAGTATTGGTAATATGGCTCCTTTGTACAGTATCCTTAATGCTTCAGTTTTTAGTCCCCATGTATTCCTAGCTGCTATCGTTAAGTTGTTGGTAAGTCTCAGTAGTTTAGTCTCCAGTAATTCAATATGTACGTTCCATCTTAATTTTGGGTCAAATGTTACTCCTAAATATTTTAGTTTATTTGTTTGTTGTAGAAGCTGTCCTTGAATTTTTACCTGTAAAGTTGGTGAATTCCTTGATCTGGTGAAAATCATGTATGTAGATTTTATAGTATTGAAAGTTAGTTTGTTTTCGTGTGCCCAGTTGTCAATTTTTTGCGTGTATCGATCTACTAATTCTTGTAGTGTTCCAGCATTGTCAGCTTGTGTAAGTAAAATTATGTCATCCGCAAATGCCTGCACAACCACGCTCTCCCGATATTCTCTCATTAATAATCCATTTACGATTAAATTCCACAATAACGGAGATAGTGCGGACCCCTGCGGAGTTCCTAGAGTCTGTGTTTTTCGTAGTTGACAATGAGATGTTACAATATAAGCTTCTCTGTCTTTGAAATAGTCTGAAATCGATTTGTAAATGTTCCGTGGACAGTCCATTGTCTGTAAGGTATGTAGAATTGATGGCAACCAGGCATTGTCAAACGCTCCCTTAATATCAATAGATATTAGAACAACATGTAGTTTTCTACTCAAGCCATATTGAATAAAATCAGTTGCATTTTTTAGTGCATCTACCGTAGAAGTTTGGGGGGTGAAACCAAACTGATTTTTATGTATGTGATCATTTGTATACAGATAATGTGACAATCTTCGATTAATTAATTTCTCGAGAACTTTGCCTCCCGTCGGAAGTAGTGATATCGGTCGTATGGCTGATATACTATTATCTTTTCGTCCTGGCTTAGGAAACAATATAAGTTCAGATTTCTTCCATTCCGTTGGAAAAATTCCATTAGAGAAACAATCTTTGTACAACTTAGTGAGAAAGTTGGGAAATATTTTAAAAGTATATTGAAATATTTCGGTGGTTATGCCGTCTAATCCTGGAGTTTTCCTTGTTTTTAAGTTATAAATCGTATCAGCTATTTCGGAATCTGTAAGAGGTAGATCATCTTGTGTTACTCCGTGAGATATAATCGACTGTCTAATTTCTGTGTGATACGGTGAATCTGTACTTATCAAGTCAGTTCTAATGAAGTTTTCAAGAATATATTGATATGTGTCAATAATGTTAGTTGTATATGTCCCATCTTCTTTCTGAACCGTCTTTAGAGTGTATTTGTCACGTAGTTTGTCAGCAGCATACTTGTAAGGCCATTTCCAAGGGTTCGTAGGGTCAATGTTAGTACAGTAATCTCTCCAAGAAGTCAGTTTGCTCCGCCTGATGAGCCTCACATATTGCCTTCTAATTTCAAGGTATTGATTCTTCCTAGCAGTACGTAAGTCATTGTCGTCCTTAGTCTTTTGGTAAATCTTTCGTAGTCGGTTAGTTTCTTTCCTGTATTGCGTGAGTTCGTCATTCCACCAGGGCTTAGGCATATGAATCCTAGTTGATTTAAAATTGCCACCTCGAGTTTTAAAAGATTTTTTACATGCTTTATTCAGACACGAGGAGAACTTTGCCAAAACTAATTGGATATTGTCAATGTTTAACATATCTTTCATGCCAATATCGATATCACCTGTTACTCGAAATATTTTTTCTGTTTCTAATTTAAGTATATTACCGAAATATTCCCAATTAGCTCTGTCGGTGTTAAATCTAAATTTAGAATAGTGATGTATTCGTCTTCGTACGTAGGTATTAATAGTGTAAGTCAATGTCAAGTGATCCGAAAAGTTCTCCTCTGTCCTGATTTTCCAGTTATAAATGTTCTGCATTAAAGATAAACTAGTCAAAGTCAAATCAATATTACTTTGTCCTCTAGGTCCGTCAAATGTCGGTAAATTCTGATTTTGGTTAACAATATTAAGATTATTTATTATTATAAAATTCTCCAATTTTCGTCCTCGTCTGTTAGTGTGTCTGTCAAACCATAATGTAGACCTGCAATTACTATCGACTGCTATTAAAATTTTTTTATGACCAAATTTATCAATTATTAACTGTAATTTATTAATTTCATCATCTATGTCCCGTGTTATGTCTAAATAAGCATTCACGATAACCAAATTAAATTTATATACTGATAATTCTAACACTATACAATCCCTATCGCTGCAATCGGTATGTAATATATATATATATATATATATATATATATATATATATATATATATTATATATATATATATATATATATATATATATATATATATATATATATATATGTATATATGTTATATACATATTTATAACATATATGTATATATATTTATATATATATATATATATATATATATATATATATATATATATATATATATATATACATATATATGTTATTATGTATTATATATATATATATATATATATATATATATATATATATATATATATATATATATATATATGTATATATATATATATATGTTATTATGTATTCTATATATTATATATATATATATATATATATATATATATATATATATATATATATATATATATATATAAACAGTAATCACCGATGAAACATTCCAATATCTGAAAATGTATTAAACAAAACAAAAAGTCAGTAATAAATAAGAAAAATACAATTAGAAAAATAATAATACCTCAATAAGCTGAATTGATGATGTTTCATTAGAATATCAGAATGAAATGAAGTGACAGTTGAAAAAATGAAATAAGGGATAACATATCTGTACCCCAGATGTAAACTATGGTAACTGACATTTTTCAAACTTTACAGGAGAGCAGTTTTAATGTTAAATTTTTCCTTTTATTGGTGTTCACGGTTTACAATGATAAGTAGAGGTCATCATTGATCTTGATCTTGATAATAGTTAAGTATAAAAGTGCAGGTTACACAAAAGCTTACATCGTTACTTCTTTGCTCATAAACAATTACACACACACACACACACACCCATACACACACACACATATATATATATATATATATAGTTAATATTATTTTAAATTTAATTTTTATTTATTGATGAAAAACAGTACTTTTTTCCTTTCAAATATCAATTTTCACCTGTCCTTAAATAGCTAATACTGTAATTATATGAGGTGTGGGAGGAAGGAATTCTGATGTCCTTTAAAATATTAGCTTTTTTAGATCATACGGGGATTCCATACATCAAGCACTCAAAAAATTATGGATATTTATGATGAAATCCCTTCTAATATCTATAAAAGTTCTGAATTGGATTCTTTCCAGAAATAGGTGTACTATAAATTGATGGTGATCATAGTCGAAGTAATCAATCAAATCATTAAAACACAGTTTATTAGAAAGGTATTTCATAATAACTATAATATTACTTGTTAATCTACATCGAGAAAATCAATAGATTCGTATATAAATAACGCATTCTTATAACTCTTCCTAAAGTATTTTAGTGAATATAAATATATAACTAAATGAACAGTAATAATTCAAATTATTATTATTACAAGTATGCACTAATGTACTTTTATGCAATGAAGTTACTAAATCAGAAAATAAATTAGATATTGATGCTTCGTAAAGATCTATAGAATAAAATTTATTAGAAGATCTTTTCATCGTCGGTATGTGTCTGAGCCAGCGTGTTCTTGAATCCAAGCCAGAGTGCCCTTTTCTAGAATCTTCTTATTTTATCCTGTTTGCCTTCCTTCCACTATCCTTTAGCGTGGGATACAATAGTTTATTAATGTTGGCAATCAATTACTCTATGTTAGTTTAGTTAAAAAAATTAATTAATTTAAGTTAATTTAGCCCTTCTTGGATATTTGTAATTGTTTCTGTGAGCACAGTGTATGCTTGACTTCCGGTACTGAATAATGCCAATTTCATAGATGCCAATATTATTTTTTCCCTTTGGCACTCTCTATCGGTTTCTTTTAATGTGATTTATTATCGTCAATAATATTGACAGCTTCCTACCTCTACAACTCTTGTTTGTTTATTCATTTTCCGTCACTTTATGCTGTGATGGCTAATTGGAAGGTGTTTGAAGTGAGCAAACGTAATGTTCACCACTTAAACTGTAGTCACCATCAATTCAAATAAAGAATATTTAGAAAGGAATCCAACTATGAACTTTTGTAGACATTTGAAGCAAATGCATAATTAATATACATATGTATTGGCCTATTATGGCTACGAAGGGCAACTTAATTTTGTTCTATACATGTTTAATCTGGATAGGCATCTTCAGCGAGTATCTCACACCATACAGGCTCGTGACTGACATTTTACGTTACATAGCTATATATACATCGTTTTATTCAGCGGGTTGCAAACCCACGATCATGGGCACGGTAGATTGTATAGTATTCTGAAGACTTAAATGGTTCTTTTTTCTCTTTACAAATCATCGAACAATAATTATGATTAGTTTCTTACGCTTACTTTTGTTTTCTGTTTCAGGGTTTAGATTACAATTTCTTAATATACATAATTTAAATTTTTCGATTGCTACCGCTGGGTAGTTTCTCTACTTGTCTTTATCAATGGCATTATGTATCATTAAAATACAGTTGTTAATTTCAATGAATAAATAAATAAATAAATCATGTTATTGATTTATATTTTATTAACATTGCTAGCTAAGGGATGAGGACTATCTACTAGGTATTTAATAAAAAATATTCTTAAATATATGCACGGGGTTGGCACTATGCACTTGTGTAAAGCGGGAAGGTCCTGCGATATAGTATATCTTTGCGCCGCAATGGTGAGTATATACCATATTGAAAGGACTGCGCTGTTTATTTACATTCCATATAAATTAATTTATTATTTATACACAAAAGGGTATATTTTTAATGATATGTTATTACTTTTATTTAACAAGGTAGAGTCAATAAATATCAATCTATCTACTCCAATATGATGTGATAATATTTCTGAGTCTTCTATCAACCATTAATGATTCAGGATATAGAAATAAAACTGAAGTAATTGCATCTCCGAGATTGGAATTGGAGAGTGCGCCTTACCCCTTCTATAGTGCGCGATCAACGGCTGTGTAACGTAAGGAGGAAATAATGAGAGGTAAATGGAAAAGTCGTTGAGTAAAATAGAAAAATACTAATTCCTTTTAATTTTCATATTTCCAATTTAGTTTAATTATACATATATATATATATTTTATTTGGATTATATAGGATTCAGTATATTTATTAAAATTTGTTAAAAACTAAACATACATTTAAATTTGATTCATCCGAATATTTTTAGACGCAATATAAAAGAAATGATAACTTTAGAAAAATATAAAATTGTGTTGTAAAAAAAAAAATAAAAAAATTATTGGGTGTAAAAGATCTAACTTCGTATTATTAAAATTTAATAAACTATGAATGAGAAAATAAGAATTATTTTCTATCCACAACAAATCGATAAATGACTAAGAATAACAAAAAAAATCCTATCCTAATTCACTGCATCTTACATGAAACAATCCAGCAGTACATATTTTAACTATCACTGATCTTGAACAATATTTGTATATTACATGGTAATATTGAACAGGTATTTGGGTTGATTGGTGTATTAATAGTGTAAAAAATAAAAGAAATATAATGAGTTTATTAATAAGAGATCTTGTATAAGAGATCTTATATAGAACACTTTTGTTGAAGCAAACCATAGGTGTTGATTTAAGGTTTTACTCTTTGGAACACAAAAAACATATATATTATCTATCTTTTTTAAAGGAACACCTAATTAAGCCACATGCTATTATATATCACATATATATTTCAATTTTCGATTTTCAGGCTTGATAATAACAATGCAAAAAAGTCTACAAAATCAGGTCGTTTTTTTTCCTGTGGACAACGTGGATAATTAAAAAAGTTTCACTCGCGAATAGCAGCCGTAAGAAACCTTAACGAATAAACTGAATCTCAAGAACTGAAAGTAAAACTTATTTATTAACAGTCAAGAAAAGTATATTCTTTAGTATTTTATTATATTTTACATTTACATCTGCAGACATTCATAAGACATTTGTAATGATCTGTAGTCCAGATGATGTGATAGTTGTTGATAGCATCTTTTCAGTCGTTGCATTTTTAATTTTGCCCAGGTATAGCCCGAGATAACGTAAATAGGTTTCAGAAGGGATATAGTCATTGTGGATTTTGACTTATAAACTTGAAGCCTTTTGTAGGGAGAAGCTTACGTGGCTTACGTGGATTTTGAGTTTATTTTGATTTTTCATTTGTTGAACCAATTTCTAAATAGAAAATATATACATATATATATATATATATATATATATATATATATATATATATATATATATATATATATATATATATGCAACTGGAGACAATGATATTGCAGGGGATTTTTATTCCACAAAGATTGATTCCTAATCTCACAAGTATCGAACTAAACATTCCGAACTACATATAAAAATATATATCCCAACAAGTAGCGAGCTTTTAAAGATAAATAAACAATAAAGAGATAGAAGGGATATATAATTTGTCCATTTATAGCGGCGTGGCTTTAAATAAATTAAAGGAACGGTTGGGAAGAGCCAACAGGTGGCCCTACCTGAGGCATTAAATCCGCTCGGGCCATTAGCCTCCTCCTCCTCTAAATATTTAGCTGTCTTTTCGCTATTAATTTAGTTCTCCCTCACCCTACTCACGATTCATACCGTCCAATCAGCGACATTGGGGTCACTCAGTTGTGATAGGAGCTTTCAATTCAAGGAGGTGTCAGAAGCGAGGGGACTTCTGAACCGGTGGTGACTTTAGAGCATAATGAAATAGCATAGTTAGGTATTTAGCACATAAATGGATATATCAAATGATTTTTCGCTCGACGAGAATCAACAATTGATATTGCTCCTTCAAAATAACAGCGTCATAACTCAAAAACCTTATTTTTCAATAGAGGCGTTTGAGAATTCAATGTGAGTAAAAAAAATGAGGTATAGGAAAGTCAAAGCATTTCTATTGTAATGATAGTAATGAAATTCTTTTATTAACGTTTAGAAAATTAGTAAAACCTTGAAACTTTTTTGATATTAACTTATGCCAATATTCCAATTTAACTACAAGTTCAAACATGATCATGAAAACTCAAAGTATATGCTTATTATTATTTTTTTTTTGTAATTTATTCATTGAAATTTACTACTGTATTATAACAATACAACAAGTAAATGGGAGGAATGGTACGTATTGGCATGAATGTATTTAAAACGAAAAATTGGAAATGGAATGACACATATAACGTTTCCGAAAATAAAACCTTTATCCACTAAAATTGCTACCGAAGGCTAAACTCTTTGAGTTATGCCGTTGTTCTTTTGAATGAGAAGTATAGACTAATTTCATTATAATATTCACCTAGATCCAGAGAGAAGAAAATGGATCACCGAGAATTCATTTTTAAAAAGAAAGAAAGTTAACTTTGGTTGATTTAATTTAATTTCTGTCCTACCATTTATTGCTATTATATATATATATATATATATATATATATATATATATATATATATATATAAATTGTATGTAATGTACTATAAAAGTACGGAACATGCAGAAAAATAAACGTCCTTCGCGTAGGTGTACTGCGTGAAGGAAAAAATAAAAAATAATATATATATATATATAAGTTAAGTG